>CM038674.1:13895489-14205489 GCA_021605145.1 Aegilops bicornis | reverse complement strand
AGCAGAAAATAAATAACTATATAGAAATTACTCAAAAATAAATAGAAGAAAGTAAATAATGCAGAAAAGAAAAAAAATTATAAAAAGCATGTTGGGGCGCTGCCTGGTGGGCCTGCCAGACCTTGGGTGTGCAAATACATACCCAGAGGGGCCAAGAAGCTCATTGTGGCAGCGCTACCCAATTAGGCCTGTAAGCCTCGCTATATAGAGGAGTTCGAAAGGCAGCCACGGCTGGGTTTATAAACCAGCCATGCTGCCCCTTCGGGTCATGCAGTGGGACTAAACGAAGCGATAGCGGGTGGCAGCCTGCAGGTATTAGTACCGTTGGAGGCTCCAACTGCATTAATGTGTTGCCGCTTTAGTACCGTTGGAGCCACCAACCGTACTAAAAGGCCCACGCTTCCGCCGCTTGGGTGGCAAAATTGGCCTTTAGTACCGCTGGTGGCTTCAACCGCAGACTAAAAACTCCCCTATATACTCCACGCACGAAAAATCAGTTATCGCCGCCACTTCGCTCCACTTCGCATGCGAGACATCGATCTAGCAGACGCCGCCCAAGGCCACCGTGCGTTGCCGCTTCGCCGCTTCGCCACCATCATCGCCGCCACAAGACGCTCGCCGCCGTCGTCGCCGCCTTGCTGGCCGTCGTCGCCGCCACCCCCTTGCCATCTCGTCTGCCATCAACCCCCGCCCGCCGTCTTTCGTTATAGCCCTCGGCCGCCGTCTTCGTTGCCCCTGCCCCGCCGCCATTGTCATGTTCTGCCCCCGCCAATTCGCACGCCGCCGCCCACTCCATACACACACACGCATACACACACACACATACACACACACACACACTACACACACACACACTACACACACACACACATACACTATCTAGTTTATTTTTAGAATGTTAGAAATGTTATCATCGATGAATTAGAAATATGTTAATGTTTAGTTGAACTAGTTGAATTAATATATAGAACGAACTAGTTTATTTTTAGTAAATGCTTAGTTGAACTAATTGAATTAATATAACTAGTTTATTTTTAGTAAATGCTTAGTTGAACTAGTTGAATTAATATATATAACTAGTTTATTTTTAGTAAATGCTTAGTTGAACTAGTTGAATTAATATAATAACTAGTTTATTTTTAGTAAATATAATGCTTAGTTGAACTAGTTGAATTAAGAAAATATTCTATTAATAAAAAAAAGAAAACATTTTTTTTCTTCTTTTTTCCTCTTCTTATTTTACTTTTTCCTCTACACTAAACTAAAATGCACTAACCTAAAACCTAATACTAATTAACAACCTAAATAAAAAATTAATACATATATTAAAAAACATACATAAACAAAAAAATGTTATGAACATTATATTTACGTTGTTAGTATATACACGTACAAAAAAATACACATATATACATATACAAACACATATATACACATATACACAAAAAAATTTGCATATATACACATATACAAAAAAAATGCAGGGCAGGGGCGGCGGCGCGGCGGCCACGCAGGGCAGGGGCGCGCTGGCGCGGACAGCAGGCGGTGGGCGCGGAGCGAGGCAGTGTGCTCATGGGGGTGGCGGGCACGGCGGGCGGCGCCGGGCGCTGGGGAGCGGGCGCCAAGGCCGGGCAGCAGATGGCGCCGAGGCGGCGGGACGCAAAGTTGAGCAGCCTGACTGCGCCGGAGGCGGCAACGACGGTGAGGTGGACCAGCCTGACGGGCGCCGGAGGCGGCGGCGACGACGAGGTGGAGCAGCCCACGCTTTCATGGCGACGGTGATGAGGCGATCGAAAGCAATGGGCGTCCATGGAGAAGAAAGGGATGGATTTTGGAGAAACTGCTAAGTGCTAGTTATATATGAAGAGAATTGGTCCCGGTTCGTGAAATCAATCGGGACTAATGTCTTTAGTCCCAAGTTAGTGCCACCAACCGACCAAAGGCCTCTTTTTCAAGAGCAGCCCAAAGGGCGGAAGCGGCGGCCTTGGTCCCTGTTGGTGCCACCAACCGACTAAAGCGGTGGGCATTGGTCCCGGTTACGCCATCAACCGGGACCAATGCCCCCTTTAGTCCCTGTTGGTGCCTCCAACCGGGACCAATGGTCGTAGGCCGCACGGTTCACACGCACGGAAGTTTAGTCCCACCTCGCTAGTCGAGAGGGGCACGCACGGCGTTTATAAGCCCCACCGCCGCACCCTCTCGAGCTCCTCTCCAACGCAGGCTTACGGGCCTACTTACTACCGCTTTTGCTCGATATTCATCAATGGGCCACCTGCGGGCCTGAATCCTGGTCCATGGTGGGTTTCTAGTCGTATTCAGGCCGTGGGGGCCCAGTAGGAGGCACTTTTTTCTTTACTTATTGTTGCTATTTTTATTTCTTTTCCCAGATTTTTTTTTGTTTTCTGCATTATTTATTGTCTTTTGTTTTTTTGCTTTATTTTTAATTCTTTTTTCTTTTAGTTTTAGAAAAATTATAAACTTTCTGTTAGTGCCATTAGTTCTCAAATTTGAAAACACTTTTTTTGTTTTTTTGTTTTGTTTCGTGCTTTATTTATTTTATTTTGTTTCTACTTACAACAAAATACTTATTGTTGCTATTTTTATTTTTTTCCCAGATTTTTTGTTTTGTTTTCTGCATTATTTATTTTCTTTTGTTTTTTTGCTTTATTTTTTAATTCTTTTTTGCTTTTAGTTTTAGAAAATTATAAACTTTCTCGTTAGTACCATTAGTTTTCAAATTTGAATACACTTTTTTTGTTTTCTTTTTGCTTTATGAATTTTATTTTGTTTCTACTTACAACAAAATACTTAGTGTTGCTATTTTATTTTTTTCCAGTTTTTTTTTTTGTTTTCTGCATTATTTATTTTCTTTTGTTTTCTGCATTAAAGCATTTTAAATGAACTCTGAAAAAGTTGAAAGTTGAAAGTTCGCATGGTATCACGAGGGCCGAACCATAAGATATTAAAGCATTTCAAATGAACTCTGAAAAAGTTGAAAGTTGAAAGTTGGCATGGTATCATAATTTCGTCTGTTACAAAGTTGGCATGGTATCATCATAATAGTTGCGGGAGAAAGTCTTCACTTTTTCTTCAGCTTTTTATGTGGATTTGCTTATTGCGCTGTAACCATGGATAATCTTCATCGCTTATCGTGATGTGGGGTCAGCCTTGACTTTGAAGGAGGAATTTCATGAAACTTTTCATAATCTTGAGACATGTCCGTTTTGCCCTCCACTCCCACGATGTCCCTTTTTCCCGAAAAGAACTATGTGGCGCTTTGGCTCATCGTATGATGTATTCGCTTCCTTATCTTTTCTTTTTCTCGGTCTGGTAGACATGTCCTTCACATAGATAACATGTGCCACATAATTGGCTAGGACGAACGGTTCGTCAGTGTACCCAAGATTTTTCAGATCCACTGTTGTCATTCCGTACTGTGGGTCTACACTGCATTCGCCTCCCCGACAGATTGACCCATTTGCACTTAAACAAAGGGACCTTAAAATCATGTCCGTAGTCAAGTTCCCATATGTCCACTATGTAACCATAATATGTGTCATTTCCCCTCTCGGTTGTTGCATCAAAGCGGACACCGCTGTTTTGGTTGGTGCTCTTTTTATCTTGGTCAATCGTGTAAAATGTATTCCCATTTATCTCGTATCCTTTCCAAATCGTAATAGTCGAAGATGGTCCCCTGGACAACAAGTACAGCTCATCACAAACAGTGTTGTCACCTCTGAGACGTGCTTCCAACCAACTCCTGAAAGTCCTGATGTGTTCACATGTAATCCAGTCATCGCACAGCTCCGGGTGTTTGGAGCGCAGACTGTTCTTGTGTTCATCGACATACGGGGTCACCAAGGAAGAGTTCTCAGAAGCTGTGGCGTGCTTGAGACCAAGAATATTCGTCCCTGCATATTATTGAGTCCCTTCCAAGCGTGCCTTTTTCCAAATTGGGCCTCCTCATACCGCGATTGAGGGAGACCTATCTTCTTAAGGCCAGGAATGAAGTCAACACAAAACCCGATGACATCCTCTTCCGCTTGATGGCCCATGGAGATGCTTCCTTCCGGGCCTAAGCGGTTCTGAGACATATTTCTTTAAGACTCCCATGAACCTCTCAAAGGGGTACATATTGTGTAGAAATACGGGCCCAGAATGCTAATCTCGTCAACTAGATGAACTATGACATGCGTCATGATATTGAAGAAGGATGGTGGGAACACCAGCTCGAAACTGACAAGACATTGCACCACATCACTCCTTAGCCTTGGTATGATTTCTAGATCGATCACCTTCGAGAGATTGCATTGAGGAATGCACATAGCTTCACAATGGCTAATCGGACGCTTTTCGGTAGAAGCCCCTTAATGCAACCGAAGCGATTTGCATCATAATCACGTGGCAGTCATGAGACTTTAGGTTCTCAAACTTTTTCTCGACATATTTATTATTCCTTTTATATTCGACGAGAAGCCAGTCGGGACCTTCATACTAAGCAGGCATTCAAAGAAGATTTCCTTCTCTTCTTTGGTAAGCGCATAGCTGGCAGGACCTTCATACTGCTTTGGAGGCATGCCGTCTTTTACGTGCAAATGTTGCAGGTCCTCACGTGCCTCAGCTGTATCTTTTGTCTGCCCATACACGCCCAAGAAGCCTAGCAGGTTCACGCAAAGGTTCTTCGTCACGTGCATCACATCGATCGAAGAGCGGACCTCTAGGTCTTTCCAGTAGGGTAGGTCCCAAAATATAGATTTCTTCTTCCACATGGGTGCGTGATTCTCAGCGTCATTCGGAATAGCTAGTCCGCCGACCCTTTCCAAAGATTACGTAAATCATTGACCATAGCAAATGCGTGATCACCGATACGCATGGCGGGCTTCTTCCGGTGATCTACCTCGCTTTGAAATGCGTCCCTTTCTTTCGACATTGATGGTTGGTCGGAAGAAATCGACGATGGCCTGTACACATTCTTCCTGCAGCTTCCCGGTATATACTATCGGTGTCAAGTAAGCGGTGCGTGCATGCGTGGTATCCCTTGTTTGTCTGTCTCGAAGGTTATCAAAGCGGCCAATCGTTGATGGTCACGAACAACAACGCCTTTAGGTGAAATTCCTCCTGTTTGTGCTCATCCCACGTCGTACACCGTTTCCATTCCACAGCTGTAAAAGTTCTTCAACTAATGGCCTTAGGTACACATCAATGTCGCTGCTGGTTGCTTAGGGCCTTGGATGAGAATGGCATCATAATGAACTTCCGCTTCATGCACATCCAAGGAGGAAGGTTATACATACATAGTCATGGGCCAGTCTTTGTGATTGCTGCTTTCCGCTTCCCCGAAAGGATTAATGCCATCTGCGCTTAAAGCAAACCATACGTTCCTTGGGTCACTTGCAAACTCATCCCAAAGATTTCTCTCGATTTTTTCTCCACTGCGACCCGTCGGTGGTGCTCTCAACTTCCCGTCTTTCTTCACGGTCCTCACCGTGCCATCGCATCAACTTGGCATGCTCTCCGCTTTACGAACAAAGCGTTTCAACCGTGGTATTATAGGAGCATACCACATCACCTTCGCAGAACCCTCTTCTTCCGGGGCTCGCCGTCAACATCACTGTGGTCATCTCGTTCGATCTTATACCGTAATGCACAGCATACCGGCATGCGCCAGATCGCTGTAATGCGACCGCGCGTAGAGGATGCACGATCATTAGGGCATGCATGTATCTTCCGCACCTCCAATCCTAGAGGGCATACGACCTTCTTTGCTGCGTATGTACTTTGTCGGGCAGATCGTTATCCTTTGGAAGCTTCTTCTTCAATATTTTCAGTAGCTTCTCAAATCCTTTGTCAGCATGACATTCTCTGCCTTCCACCGCAGCAATTCCAAAGATGGTACCGAGCTTTGTGTTGCCATCTTCGCAATTGGGGTACAACCCTTTTTGTGGTCCTCTAACATGCGATCGAACTTCAGCTTCTCCTTTTGACTTTCAGATTGCGTCCTTGCATCGACAATGACCCGGCGGAGATCATCATCATCGGGCACATCGTCTGTTCCTCTTGATCTTCAAGAGCTTAGCCTATTGCAGCATCATCGTGCACATCGTCTGGTTCCTCTTGATCTTTAGTAGCATCACCGTATTCAGGGGCACATAGTTGTCATTGTACTTTTCTTCTTCATTGCCTTCCATCATAACCCCTATTTCTCCGTGCCTCCTCCAAACATTATAGTGTGGCATGAAACCCTTGTAAAAGCGGTGGGTGTGAAGGATTTTCCGGTCAGAGTAAGACTTCGTATTCCCACATATAGGGCATGGACAACACATAAAACCATTCTGCTTGCTTGCCTCAGCCACTTCGAGAAAATAATGCACGCCCTTAATGTACTCGGAGGTGTGTATTGAACCGTACATCCATTGCCGGTTCATCTGTGTGCATTATATATAATTAAGTGTGTCAAAAATCATTACAGAACATCATGAATAGATAATTAAGTGACCAAATTAATAGAAGTTCATCATCACATTAAAATCAAAGTACATACATAGTTCTCATCTAACAACATAAGGCTCTGCAGAGCATCTAAATTAATTAAACCATACATTGAAACTATGTAAAACATTTCAATGCGAAAACAAATGCGATCATAATCACAACCAATGTAACAACTGATCCAACGACATAATGATACCAAGCCTCGGTATGAATGGCATATTTTCTAATCTTTCTAATCTTCAAGCGCATTGCATCCATCTTGATCTTGTTATCATCGACGACATCCGCAACATGCAACTCCAATATCATCTTCTCCTCCTCAATTTTTCTAATTTTTTCCTTCAAGAAATTGTTTTCTTCTTCAACTAAATTTAACCTCTTGACAATAGGGTCGGTTGGAATTTCCGGTTCAACAACCTCCTAGATAAATAAAATCTATGTCACGTTGGTCGGCATAATTGTCATAAACAATAGATGAACCAATAGTTATGAAAAGATAATATATACCATATCCGAATCATAGACAGGCGAGGGCCGACGAGGCAGATACCAAAACCATCGCACTATATAAGATGCAATAATAAAAGTAAGAAAATTATACAAGTATCTATATAAACATACAAGTAAGAATTTTTTTCCTTTCGTAAAGAAGATAAGAACAAGAGGCTCACCACGGTGGTGCCGATTTATTTAGATCGGCGAGCGATCGACGGCGGTGAAGACGGGGATGGGACGTGACGGATCGCTAAACCTAGACAAATATTGAGGAAAATGGAGCTTGGAGGTCGAGCTTGGAGAGGAGAAAGCTTAAGTAGTGTGACTCGGGCATTCCATCGAACACCTCGTGTGCATAGGAGGTGAGCTAGAGCACCACAAAGCTCTCTCCTCGCCGGCCACGAAAACCAGAGCAGTGGGATTGCTCTGCTCGCGGGCGAGGGGTATATATAGGCAATTAATTGGTCCCGGTTCGTGGCAAGAACCGGGACTAAAGGGCAGCCTTTGGTCCCGGTTCATGCCAACAACCGGGACCAATGGTGGTGGGCCAGGAGCGAGGCACATTGGTCCCGGTTCGTCCCACCAACCGGGACCAAAAGGTCCAGACGAATAGGGACCAATGGCCCACGTGGCCCGGCCAGCCCCCGGGGCTCACGAACAGGGTCCAGTGCCCCCATTGGTCCCGGTTCTGGATTAAAACGGGACTAATGGGCTGACCTGGCCTGGACCATTGCTCCTTTTTCTATTAGTGGTTAAGCCATACACTTTTACCATGTCACCAGCAAAGGTCCAACTTTACTTTACGACAGAGGGGCTGGACCTCATCACCTTTTCTTGTGATGTCATATATCCCCCTCGGAACACTATTGACACTTCAACTCAACGGGTCAAGGATCTCACAATTTAGCGTAAGTCTGGACTCGTGAGGTCACACTTCCCGCTCAAGTCGCTCTAGGGGCAATATCAATAAGAAGCATGCCAAGGAGATAAATCAGGGACTCCATGTTGGTTTTGATCTGACGGCTTAAACAAGCCAGATTAGATCTATTAGTCTAACAGAAAAAAAGAAGAAGGGATAACGATAAGTGAAGGGGTCCACGTACCAACGTCGTGAGCCTCGTCGAGAACTAATGCGCTCGATCGGGGCGGCCCAAAACCAACTCAGGTTTTGGGTCCCCATGTCGCCAGCCATATAAAAGGATACGGAGAGAGCTGGCCACCTGCGCGATCACAGTTCACGTACGGTTTTCTCTCCTCCCGATATTCTCACCCCATCCGATCAGGGGGAGCGCTGCAGCGACGGGAAGACCTAAGCCAGCAGCCGCCGCCGTCCCCGGCCAGTCCCGGTGGCGTCCTGAAGGAATCAGGACGTCGAGGAGAACCTCTACTTCGACTACATCAACCCACGCATCACGCTTTGCACCAAGCAGGCGATCATATCCACTCCATGACATGTAAAGAAACCCTAAACCCTTCTTTGTTCATGTTGTGAGGTGATCTAGATGCAATTAGATTACGCTAATGGCATCTCATAGATGCATAATTATTCCAACAATGGTATCACCGCCAATCTTGATTGCAATAGACTCCTTTATTGTTGATCAAGAGATCACTATCATGTTTAGATCAATGACATGTTTAGGATTCATGATCAAGATTGAAAGTTTCAGCCCCTGGTTAGCCCAAATATGCATGCTACTTTGTCTTGATGCCCCTCTGTAAATCATCATGTTATATACTAATTTGTCACGGATCTCATCGCCTATTATGCCTAATCGGTTTACTTATGCTTACGAGAATTAATGCTCATGATTAAGTTTACGCTAATTAGGATTGATTGTTTTTAAGTGTTGTTTCCGTTTTGGACATCAAGTTAGTAAGCAGAGGATACACGCACATCAACAGTAGCAAACCCCTTGTTCAAGAACCCTAAATTTTTCCCCCAATTTGGTAGAACCCTAATTCTGGAAATTAGGATTGTTTTTTCCCACATCAAGCAACTAATGAACACGAATTGGAGAAGAAATGAGGAGAATCCTCACCCTAATGCGCCGCTGTCGACGCTATCCCCTCCGGGGCCCGCATGGCCGACACCATGCGAGGGCGTCGATGCCGCCGACGCCGCCGTCCCCTCGGTCGGGCGCTGAACGCCACGCCGCTCCCTCCCAACGGAGAGACCGTGCGGTAGGACGCCGTGGGCCGCCGTGCCTCGACGTCGCCGTTCAGCAGGCCGCTGGCCCGCCGGGGTGCTCCTCCCTGCCCCGCTTGGACACGACCCGGGCTGCCATGCTCGACGGGAGAGCGCGCGGACTTAGTCTCGCCGCGACGCCTCCGGCGAGCACCGCCGCTGGCAGCTCGGTATGGACTAGGGTGGCGGCGTTCTCGTCGCCGCCGTCGACCTCGAAAATGGAGCCAGCGGGATCGGGAATCGGATGCGGGGAGAGGGGAAGCGACCTAGGGTTAGCCCAGGTCAGCTGTTTTTTACTCGCCGCAAGCCGCGAGCCGTCAGATTCGATCGGACGGCTCACGCGTGTCGCTGAAGCTATGACCCGGGCAGCGTTAATGGGCCATTTTTTGCCACGGGCTTCAGCCCAGGTTGCCTTAGCCCGGTAGCGTTTTTTCTTTATTACGGTTTTTCGCTGCCGGGTTTTTGGGCATTGTATAACCGTGGGTATTTTGGGCCATCGCATTTTCTGCAATTTCGATTGCATGTAAGTTAATATCTTTTATGTTTTGCACTGTTTAAAACAGAAAATGCCTAAAAATATAATGAACACATTATTATTCTGGGTAAAATTGAACCAACGAGATATTTTGTTCAGAATTTATTATGTGTTTGCATGATGAATTTTTAGACATCAAAAAAAAAATTATAATATTTTTCTTATGTTGATGTCTAAATTGAGACTGAAATGACTCTGATTTTAATTCAGACCAACGTTGTTTTATTATTACGAGTCATCACTTATGATATTTTAATTCCATGTTTTTTCTGCCCAACGATGTTTTGACATGGAGTTAAAATAAAATACATGACATGTCTATTTTATTTTGCCAACGTAAAATTTCATATTCATGTCAATTACTCATAAAACTCTTTCATGTCCATTACAGCTTCCGCTTCGTTTCTTGTCGAACCGTTGACAGGTAGTAACTTCCTCGTTGGAAGAACTCGATGGAATTATGCCTAGTCAGTCCATCGGTTTGATTATGCTTTACGGAGGATAAACCCGTGGCTCCAACTGCTTTGGTGTCACGGGGTATGCTGAACTAAAGAAAACTTATGATTCCAAGATGGAAATATGGGAAAAGTCAAATCACATTGCTATGCTTGTGATGAGATCATCCATCTCACGACATAATTGGGGCACTACCCAAGAAAGATACTCCTAAGGAATTCATGGCAGCCCTCGAGGAGCAATTCAAAGGCTCCGACAAGGTTTATGCACATGAACTTTTCATAAGCTCCTTGGGAAGTATAATAATGATGGTGATGTCAGGGCTCACATTTTAAAGATGGTGAATGCTTGTAACAAATTGAAGGCATTACAATGTGAGCTCAATGACAATCTCCTTGTCATCATGATCTTGGACTCCCTCCACGAAGAGTTTGATCAATTTAAGATTAACTATAACTCTCTTAAAGAGAAATGGACAATCGCGGAGATATCTCCAAGAATTGTCGAGGAAGAAGAGAGGATTAAGAGGCAAGGAAAGGACCAAGCCTTTTTGGTTGGTTCCTCCAAGAGAAAACACGATGGAGCAAGCTCTTCTAAGCAACAGCCTCAAAAGAAGTTTTTTAAGAAAAATTCATCAAACTCATATAAAGCAAAGGAGAAGGTGGACGATAAGCCTAAAGACAACAAGTGCAACTTCTGCAAGCATGAGGGTCATTATCAGAAAGACTGTCCGAATTTCTCAAATGGTTGATGAAGAAAAGGTCTTGATGAAATTACTTTCGTTGATGAAATGTTATATCTTGATTACTCTAGTACCTCTTGGTGGATTGATTCAGGTGCAACTTCTCACGTTGCCAATTCTATGCATGACTCAAATATAATCCAAACCATGGAAAGGGGGGCAAGAAGACTTAAGGTGGCAAATGGAGTCGAAGTTGATGTTGAAGCCATAGGGTCAATCACCTTAGAACTTCACACGGGCTTCCGTCTTCATTTAAATAATGTTCTTTATGTCCCTACCTTAAGTAGGAATTTGATTTCTGTCTCTTGCCTAGATGATAACATGTTTGAGAGCAAGTTTGGGAACAAACAATTTGTTTTGAATTATTGTAATAAGAACGTAGGCCTCAAGGCGTCGGGGACGAGGCCAATTATATATGTTATCATTGAATGATTCTATCACGCATGTGAGTGATGTATGTAATCTTGAGAAGAAATGGAAGAATGCAGTACCTCTTCGAAATGTGGCACCGTCGTTTAGGCCACATTTCGAGGGGGAGAATTGAAAGACTTATTAAAAATGATGTACTCCTTCCATTAGACTTATCTGATGCAGACAAATGCATTGACTGTATAAAAGGCAAATACATAAAAGCGATTAAGAAAGGAGGCGGTAAGAGCCACGGAGTCCTTGAACTCATACACCGACATATGTGGACCCCTTAATGTTAAGTCTATGGATGGTTTTGATTCGTTCATCACCTTCACAGACTGACTTTTCTCGTCTGGATATATTTATCCTATACGTGATCGATCGAAGCTTTGGACAAATTCAAAGTGTTCAAAGCGAAGTTGAGAACCAACTAAACGCTAAAATAAAAGTTGTACGATCAGATCGCGGGGAGAGTATTATGGTAGGCATGCCCTTATGGGCAAATTCCGGGACCTTTTGCTAAGTTTCTCTCGAGAATGGAATTGTTGCCCGATATTCAATGCCCAGTGAACCTCAACAAAATGGCGTGGCTGAACGCCGAAACCGCACACTTATGGACATGGTGCGAAGCATGCTCGATCATGCAAGTTTACCGGTCGACCCTATGGATGGAGGCATTAAAAGACGGCCGCACATGTGCTAAATCTCGCTCCTACTAAAGCAGCACCGAACACACCTTACGAGATGTGGACGGAAAGAAACCGAGCTTGAATTACTTACGTGTATGGGGCTGTCCCTGAGGCTAGAATTTTCAATCCACAACTTAAGAAATTAGATCCAAAGACAGTTAGTTGTTTCTTCATTGGATACCCTTATAGGGAAAGGGATATCGCTTTCTATTGTCCGGGACACACCACCAAGTATGTGGAGACTCGACAAGCAGTATTTTTTGAGGATAACGAAGCCACCGAAATAAGCGAGATCAATCTTGAGGAGAAAGCAGTGTGTGTTCCATCCCCGACTATCCAAGAGATTGTTTTGCCACTACAAAGTGTAGTGACGTCTCATGCTAATCCTCAATCTAGCACTTCATGTCATGAGGCTGATGGTGATCCTGAAACTAATGTCAATCCAGAAGGTGAAGAGGATCACCAGTCGCATAATGAAGATGACCCTCGAACAATGATGCTCCTCCACCACCTTCTCCTGTGGGCAGGCCACGTCGTGAGAGAAAGAAAGCCATATCGGATGATTATATCACATACTTGCTTGAGGATATGAATGATCTGGGAAAGGTGGAGGATCCAACCTCTTATAAGGAAGCCATTAAAAGCGAAAATTCGTCCAAGTGGTTGGTTGCCATGGAAGACGAATTGAAGTCTATGGGCTCAAACAACGTTTGGGACTTAGTAGAAGTTCCCGATGGAGCTAAGAAAGTAGGCTGCAAGTGGGTCTACAAAACCAAGTATGATTCCAAAGGGAATGTCGCACGGTTCAAGGCAAGGCTAGTGGCAAAAGGTTATACACAGAAAGAAGGCATTGATTATAAGCAAACCTTCTCTCCTGTGTCAACCAAGGATTCTTTTAGAATCATAATGGCATTAGTAGCTCATTACGACCTAGAACTACACCAAATGGATGTTAAAACGGCATTTCTAAATGGTGACTTAAAAGAAAATGTTTACATGGCTCAGCCGAGAAGGCTTTGTTGTGGAAGGGAAGGAACATTTAGCATGTCGTCTAAAGAAATCAATTTATGGCTTGAAGCAAGCTTCAAGAGAGTGGTACCTCAAGTTTGATAAAATTATCAAAACTTTTGGTTTCACCGAAAATGTTGTGGACAACTGCATATACGTTAAGTTTAAAGGCAGTAGGTTCACATTTTTAGTCCTATACGTTGATGACATATTATTGGCATGTAGCGATAAGGATATGCTGCATGAGACCAAGAATTTTCTGTCATCCAGTTTTGATATGAAAGATCTTGGTGAAGCCTCGTATGTCCTCGACATCGAGATTCATCGGGATAGGTCCAAGGGAACGTTAGGACTATCTCAAAAAGCATACTTTGAGAGAGTACTGAAAAAATTCAATATGCAACGTGCTCACCCTCACCTGCTCCTATAGTTAAGGGCGATAAGTTTGGGACATTTCAATGTCCGAGGAACAAATATGAAACTGATTAGATGAAGTCGGTTCCTTATGCTTCAGCTGTCGGAAGCATCATGTATGCTCAAGTGTGTACACACCCAGATTTATGTTTTGTAACCGGGATGCTTGGCAGATACCAATCAAATCCAGGACCGGACCACTGGAAGGCCGCAAAGAAAGTCTTGCGTTATATGCAAGGAACTAAGGATTTCATGCTTACATATAAAAGAACTGATAACCTAGAAATTGTTGGTTATTTAGACTCTGATTTTGCCAAGTGTGTGGATTGTATGAGATCCACGTCAGGTTATATATTCACACTCGCGGGAGGAGCTATATCGTGGAAAAGCTCCAAACAAACGTTGACTGCTGGATCTACTATGCAAGCAGAATTTGTAGCATGTTATGAGGCCACTGGGCAGGCTGTATGGCTAAAGAATTTTATTCCCGGACTTAAAGTGGTTGACAGCATATCTAAACCAATTTTATTGTACTGCGATAATGAACCAGCAGTTTTCTATCTGAGTAACAACAGGTCAAGTAATGCTGCGGACACATTGACATAAAGTATCGTGGTTGTGAAAGACAGAATCCAGGATCAAACAGTTGATGTTAAACATATAAGAACGAAGCATATGCTTGCGGATCCGCTAACAAAAGGCTTACCACCCAGTATTTTTTATTGAGCATGTTGCGGCATGGGACTCTTGGAAGCCTGATGATTCTGGAATAAAAGGACCATTAAATAAACCACTCCCCAATTAGCAAAATGTTTTCCATTTCAAATAGGCGGTGTGCTATAAGTGTTGAGGTTCTATGGCATTTCGAGCTGTTGTAACACCTCACTTTGGTACATCATTCCTATGTAGAATGGGCGAATGAAGTTAAGCCTAACGATCAAGGGGGAGAATGTTGGTTTTGATCTGACGGCTTAAACAAGCCAGATTAGATCTATTAGTCTAACAGAAAAAAAAAGAAGAAGGGATAACGATAAGTGAAGGGGTCCACGTGCCAACGTCGTGAGCCTCGATCGAGAACTAATGCGCCCTGATCGGGGCGCCAAAAACCAACTCAGGTTTTGGGTCCCCTGTCGCCCGGCCGCCATATAAAAGGATACGGAGAGAGCTGGCCACCTCTTGCGATCACAGTTCACGTCTGGTTTTCTCTCCTCGATATTCTCACCCCATCCGATCGGGGCGCTGCAGCGACGGGAAGACCTAAGCCAGCAGCCGCCGCCATCCCCGGCCAGTTCCGGTGGCGTCCTGAAGGAATCAGGACGTCGAGGAGAACCTCTACTTCGACTACATCACCCCTGCATCACGCCTGCACCGAGCAGGCGATCATGTCCACTCCCATGACATGTAAAGAAACCCTAAACCCTTCTTTGTTCATGTTGTGAGGTGATCTAGATGCAATTAGATTCTGCTAATGGCATCTCATAGATGCATAATTATTCCAACACTCCAAACCCAAATTGAAATGCTCTACATCGGAGTTGATTCGGCTGGCTTGAAACTTGAAAGACACAAACACTGTTCAGTTAGCGGGAAGATCAGACAGTGAACAGACAGCATCCGAGCATCAGAATCAGTCCCTGACCAACTCCTCTATCTTTATCTTTAAATTCTGCAGCTAGCCAGCTATAAAGCAAACAATTGATTTCTGTCTTTATCTAAAGTAAAAGGTAATCCCTGCAAGGAATGAGGAAAAATGGAAAGCAAAAGGTAAAGCATCTTACTGCTTGCTTCTATTCTGTCCAAGGCATTTCTAGGCAATTGTGTGCACACACAAGCTTGAGGAACCCCAAATAACTCGTCGCAGCATGTAGCATGTCCGTTTTTGTTTTTGCTCTCCAATCCGGCCAGCTAGCAGTGATACCTGGACGATCTACTTGGCTTTTATCGAGCTACAGATTCTCTACATAGTGACATTTATTCAACTTAACCAAGGTATGTGACTAGCTCACCCTACTCCTGTACTAAATCTGCTTGTCTAATTCTTTAGATTTATGTGAGCTAGCTTTGTTGATTTGCTTCTACTTATATATCAATGTAGACATGAAGTCAGGAACTGATCGACAAATTAAAATGGAGATTGCTGAAGAGATGACTTATATATCAATCTAGAGGCTAGAGATCGACGGATTCGATTCATTATGCGTATAGAGGTACTTCTGCACTTACAAAAATCACCTTTCATTCCACTCTGCATGTCCATTCAAGCGTAGTTTGCAATATATTTCAACTGTGGTAGATCTTTGGGTAAAATTTTGTTTATCAGGACGGTCATTGATTAATTAATTCTTGAACGATGGTATACACACGACAATTTATGTACGATTTTCATACGATACAGCAGATCAAACCGTCGGTGCATAGAACAAAACTGGACCAACACCGTTCAATAATCCTCCGTCGTACAAAGTTTGGGCACCAACTGCCATGCACGCAGTAGTTCCGTTAATTAATTTGGTTCATGGATGCATGCTCAGTCAGTTGTGCATGAGAATGCTGCCAATACTCTAATACCACGGGTCAACTTGTTGTGTGGTTTATGAATTAGTAGTATGGAGTCGTAGTTTGAAGTTTTGGCTGATTCTCACCTCACCGCCGTGCACACACGCAGGATATCAAGGCGGACACCATTGACGTGGCCGTCGAAAGGATTCTCGTTGAACTTGGGGCAGACACAACAAGCAGCAGAGAGAATGCCATCTACTTTGATGGCTGGGATGGTCTTTGGGCATCTGCCGTCCAGCAAGCTGTAGCCGAACGCCTCGCCATATCAAATGAGCCGTCGACGAGGCCCACAGGGCTAGAGTTTGATAAAATCATCCACATCGACTGCTCAAAGTGGGAGAGCAGAAGAGCAATGCAGAGGGAAATTGCAAAGCAGCTGAAGCTTCCCAGTTGGGTGATGGAGATGATTGACAAAGCGGATGAGAACGATGATTTTGATGGGTTAGACCAGGGCTCCCGCAATGAGATAGCACAAGTTGTCAGAGAGATCTATCAAGCCACACAGAATCACATATTCTTTGTGATTCTGCACAATGGAATCAATAAGGAGATTGATATATTTAAATTTGTTCTATATATATATATGGATATGCCAATAGCAAGATGTTGTGGACTTTCCAGGGGAGGTTTCGTCTTGACCCCAAGATGATAGACAATGTGAAGAAGAGCACCTCAACTGATGTTGTTCTTTCAGCTTCAAGAGATCGACGAGATCCACAGGAGCTTTGGTCTTATCTACTGCACCATGAGGCTGCACAAGTTTCCTGTAGCTGCAAAAAGAATGGTCACGGTATCATTGATCCAGCAATTGTTGTTGAGTGTGCCTTGTATGTGCTGAAACAATGCTGCATCGGCTCTCCTATTGTTGACTACGACTGGCCTGCCCACACCAGTAATTATTGGGTATGCGACGGGATCATTGCGCTGACAGACATTGACAAAGCATGGCAAGTTGGCGATGTTCTGCAGCATGAGGTGCGTCTGTTGGACATTGACAACCGGCATAATACTGGCGAGTCAACAATAATTCCTTCCTCTCACTTGGCAAGGTCTACCGAGCATATGCAGTACTGGATTTCCACATCAACGTGTGGATTTGAGCTGAGCTCTTCTGGAGTTATGCTTGACGACATGTTTCCATAGCCTTCGAGGTGTACCTTTAGCTTCTCATCGCCTTCATTCCTCTGTTGCCATAGCCTGAGATTCCTGTCACTTCTGCACTGCCAAGACCTCCGAACAAGAACAAGCAATGCACATCATTACCACACAGATTCAGACAAGGAGTTGGACAGTAGCACCACGATGTTGTGGGAATGTTTCCAAAGCTTGTGGGTGCTTGACCTGCGCTACACAGATTGGGATCAGATCTTGTCAGCACGGATGATGGATCTCATGACCCAGCTCAGAGAGCTAAACGTGATGGGAGCCAAGAACTGGGATATGAGCCATCTACGGGGAAGGCTGCGTAATGTTCGTAAGCTCCGGGTAACAAAGTCCACCTGCTGCTTCAGCAACAATGTGTTTTCAGAGATGGAAAGCATGGAGCTTCTTGATTTTTCGGGAAATCACATCACACAAGGCATGACATGCTTATCTGGGCCAGCAAGCAACAGTAGCCTTAAGAGCGTCATCATTGATGGGTGTGATGGGTTAAAAATATCTCTTTTAGGGGCTGCAAAGAATTGGCAAATGTGTTCTTGAAAGGATTATTGAGGGGTCTCGAGGAGCTGGAACTCTCAGGCACAAGAGTGAAAACCCTCAACCTGAGAAGAGTGGAAGCTAGATCACTCCCCAAGCAGATCATCCTGCTAGGTAGTCAGAAGCTCCGTTCAATGTTGTGGCCACTCAGTGTGACAAAGGAAAGGTTGCCGAAAGTGTTGCACATTGACACCACCTCACCGTCAGCAACAGCTTACAGAGGGGAGGCACCAGTTGTGCATCCACATGCTAATAATCTATCCCTCCAGCAGCAGAAAGAAGAAATGTTTGGATGGCGGATTTCTCTCTCGGATACAAGGCTCCTTAGGTCGCTTTCTCCTGTGAAAAGTTATTTGGAATACTCATCCTTACATATTCACGTCTGTCCTGCAGTTAATGTTGATGATACCAACATCCAAGGAACAAGCAGTGACAAACTAGTGCAAGTCCACCTGCATACAAGTACCTTAATGGACTGCATGTACAGAGATGTCTCCAAGGAAGGCCCATTTGCAGCAATGATGATGTGGGACTGCCCCAAGATATACATTTATTCACGTGATTGTATCATAAAGGTGATCATGCATGGACAGGGGAACACACTTTTGGAGGATGCGAATACCAGTGCCTTATTGTTGCCTTATTTTATATGCGGCCGGGCTTCATCGTTGCATGTGTATGATAACCCTTCCATCACCAGTGTACGTCCTTGCACCTCCCCAAAGATCGGGATGGAATAGGCTGATATGGTGCCGGGTGGAGAGGTGCCCCAAGTTACATGCGGTCTTCACTATTCCCATGGTGCGCCAAGGTACGTTCTCTAATAATGTTTCCACGGGCTTCCAGAGTCTGAAGACATTCTGGGCGTCCCAGCTCCTGACAGCACGCTATATCTGGGACTGGGACTGGACAACTGCAGCAATGTATATTAAACACTCCGGTTACTTCAAAAGTATGGTATTCTTGCACCTGGACCACTGCCCCAGGCTCATACATGTGCTCGTCTTGGCCACACCTTCGGTCACCTTGGGTGCACTGGAGACCCTTGAGATAGTGCACTGTGGTGATCTCAGAGAGGTGATCCCATTGGGCCCTGAGCTAAAAACAAATGCTAGTATATAAGCAGTTACCAATATCGGTTTATTATGCTGCAGGTAATCTGCCATTTTCGAGAATTGGTATTCAGTTCCCCTCAACTTGCATCCATATGTTGATCATGCACATCTACAGAACTGAAGCTTTCCTATCGTGTTGCTGCCCCTGCGTCCTGTGGGACTAGCTTATCTGCGGATTCTGCACGTAAGCATTGTCTGCATCTGCACCATATTGGTGTCTTGGTGCAGCTTTCAGTTTGATTTGATTTGGTTTGATCATAGTTGCTTGATCCATCATCTGGTTGCTTAGATGTTGGTACAAGCTTTCAAGCAAATTAGAAATAAATAGGAATGGACGTTCGGATCATGTATCATGAGCTTCCGAGTTCTCATGTTGCTGCCGTCATACTCCTCTGTGTGGTGTGGTGGTGTTTGTTTGTTGTGGTACCTATAGTCGGCCATGGACTGATTGTGTTGTAAGCATAAATTACAATGTGTGTTGTTGTTTGCTATGGTATGAATTGACACTATCGATTGAATGTAATTTGTGAGAATAAATGATGATTTTGTGTGTGCTAACATTTCCAGTCTGGTTGTAAATCTATGTCCAAGGTTCTTAATCTCTGAGAGACTTTCTACATGGAGTAGCACGTGTGGAAAAGCTTTAACGTCATACCATCTCTGGCGACGGTTCCGTGTTTATATAACAGGGTCGCGACCTTCCTGATAGCGTACAAGCTTCGGTAGTTTAGATACAACTTGTGCTACAAGAGATAGAAGTAGAGATAGAGAGAGTTGTTACAAAGAGATAAAGATGAATGCTAACAACCTAGTCTATCTCTTCCTGGCGCGCCTGAGGGCTTCTGTCAAACGTTACAACATTAGGTGCGGTATGTTTAACACCCTCCCTTAATCACAACTCCATGAGATTGGGATTACGTTTGAATTCATCAAAGTTCTTTGTAGGTAATGCCTTTGTGAAGCCATCTGCAACCTGGTCTCTAGAATGAACAAAACGAATCTCCAACTGTCGATTAGCAACTCGTTCTCTGACAAAATGAAAATCGATCTCAATGTGTTTTGTTCTTGCATGGAACACAGGGTTAGCAGATAAATAGGTAGCACCAAGATTATCACACCATAAGCAGGGAGCCTGTGTGGATTTTAGTCCAAGTTCCTTCAACATGGACTGAACCCAAATGATTTCTGCTGTGGCGTTGGCAAGTGCTTTGTACTCAGCTTCTGTACTTGACCTGGACACAGTAGCTTGTTTCTTTGCACACCATGATATAAGGTTAGGTCCAAGAAATATTGCAAACCCACCAGTAGAGCGTCTATCATCCAGACATCCTGCCCAATCTGAATCAGAAAAAGCACTAACAAGAGCAGATGATGATCTGTTGAAGGTTAACCCAAGTTTCATGGTGCCTTTCACATATCTGACTATACGTTTTGCAGCTGTCCAGTGAACTGTGGTAGGTGCATGAAGAAACTGGCATACTTTGTTAACAGCAAAGGAAATATCAGGCCTTGTCAATGTCAAGTACTGTAGTGCTCCTACTAAACTTCTGTAATTTGTACTATCAACTTGATTCAAAAGATCTCCTTCCGTAAGAGACAATTTTTACGAAAGCTGGATAGAGGAGTTGGTGAGGACTTACATCCTTGAAGGCCAGCTCTTCTCCCCAGATCAGTAGCATACTTTTCCTGAGAGAGATGAAGACCATCATCATGTTTCTTGACTTCAATCCCTAGAAAGAAATGCAAATCTCCCAAATCCTTGAGGGCAAACTCAGCACTTAAGTCTTTCAATAATCCATCACTGCCTTGTCAGATGAGCTTGTGACAATAATATCATCAACATATATGAGAACAAATATGGATGTATTAGACATATTGTAAATAAACAGTGACGTGTCAGACTTGGAGAAGACAAAACCAAGTGCTTGCAGCTTCTGACTTAAGCGTGAGTACCATGCTCTAGGGGCCTGCTTGAGTCCATACAAAGCTTTGTCAAGTTTGCACACATGATATGGTGAGTTTTTGTTTACAAACCCAGGAGGTTGTCTCATGTACACTTCCTCTTCCAAAACACCGTGAAGGAACGCGTTCTGTACATTTAGCAGTCTAAGGCACCATTCCCTGGAAACAGCAATAGACAACACAAGACGGATAGTGGCAGCCTTGACCACAGGACTAAAAGTGTCCTCATAATCTATACCGTATCGTTGTTTGAATCCTTTTGCAACGAGTCTAGCTTTATAGCGGTCTATGGTTCCATCAGATTTCCTCTTAATTCTGAAAACCCACTTGCAGTCAATTATGTTTTTACCTTGCCGTGGAGAAACCAAATGCCATGTTCTGTTTTTTTGTAGTGCCATGTATTCTTCTTCCATGGCTTTCTTCCCGAGGATCTCCAAGGGCTTCTTCAACCGTGTTAGGTTCACCTGAGGAACAAGCAGCAAGACCAAATTTGGTTTTATAGTTTATATGCTGGATTACCCCTTTTTGGAGCCGTATGCAGCGGCTGTACAGAGAGATCTGACGGCAGGCGTGGCGTAGGAGATCTGTCCTCAATCCGGTGATCCCCACAGCGGGTGCAGCCCGTCGAGTGCGCCTGGATTTTTCTGTGGCATCGGGGCGTGAAGGATGCGATGGAGATGGCGCAGAGGATCCCGAGCCAGATCCCGCACCGCCGCACCCTCATCATTGCTTGCGGATGATTACCTTTGGGCGGCGGGATCGGCGCGGATCGCGAGCCCGTGGGCGGACGAATCAGCGCCCGTGGGCGCCGCGTGCCGTTTATGTCGTCGCTTATGGCGAAGGGCCCTCCTGGCGCCAACGACTCTCGAGCAGCCAGCGTGTCGGCCAGCGGATTGGTGCGGATTCGGCGCTGTAGCGAGACGAGTTGAAGTCGCCCGCCGCACGGCAGCAGCCCCAGTTATTCTTTATCACGTCGGCGGTGGCGCGGTCTCTGCGACGTCGTCTCTACTGTGGCCGCGGATCCCGGAGTCGAATCGCCTGGGCGGATTCTGCGGCAGCGATCCCAAGGAGGATCTGTCCCCCAATGGTGAGCACATAAAATGTTGCCCTTCTGGACTGATTTTGCGACCGTTTTGGTCGTTTCCTTCGCCATTTTCTTCGCCGAGTGCGTCTGCATCTGTATCACAGAAAAGCTCATGCAAATGGTTATGAGGATTAGTCAATGTATGGTCATCACAACTGTTGCCCCCTTGATCTAATCCGCTGAGTTGAGGTGGAAGAAGTAGGATTTCTTGGCGAAGGAGAGCACCGGCATTGGGATGGAGATCAGGAAATGGAAATTTAGTCTCATCAAAAACCACATCACGGGAAATATAGACACGGCGGTGGACACATCAAGACATTTAACTCCTTTGTGCTGGGCCTTTGTATCCTATGAACACACATTGTTTGAATGAAACATAAGCTTACTGCGGTTATTATAGGGTCAAGATTGACGACAAGCGCATCAAACACACGCATAAAGAAGTGTAGTCTGGTTTGATATTGAGAAGCTGTTCCATGGGGGTTTCATTATTGATAACACGACTGGGAAGCATGTTTATGATATGCACAACAGTAAGGTACGCCTCATCCCAGAATTTGAGGGGCATGGAGGCACCCGCAAGAAGAGATAAGCCAACCTCTACAATATGCCGATGCTTACGTTCGGCTGAGCCATTCTGTTGATGGGCGTGAGGACACGAAACGTGATGAGAGATTCCAATTTCTTGGAAGAAAGAGTTCAACTTCTCATATTCGCCCCCTCCCCCCCCAATCAGATTGGACGGCGATGATTTTTCTATCAAATTTTCGTTCAACGAGTGCTTGGAAATTTCTAAAAACTTGGAACACATCAGATCGTCTTTTTAAGAGATAGATCCAGGAATATTTGCTGTAGTCATCTATGAAACTGACATAATACGTGTGTCTACCAACGGAAGAAGGGGCAGGCCCCCATACATCGAAAAAATGAGTTGTAAAGGTTGAGTAGAAACACTTGTCGAAATTGAATAAGGCAATTGATGACTTTTAGCTCGCTGACAAGAATCACAAATAGTTTCGACATCACGCTCTCCAACTTATGGGAGCTTATTTTTCCTAAGCACACGTTGAACTAAAGAAAAAGCTGCATGTCCTAATCGATCATGCCACCGTGTTGAAGACACTTTGGTGGCACTAAAGGCTTGTTTATTGAATCTTCTAATCTCCGGAATCAAAGGGTAGAGCCCACGAACAATTCTACCTCGATAGAGCACCTTCTTCGTTGCCTGATCCTTGATCAAAAAGAAGTAAGGGTGAAATTCGAGAAAGACATGATTGTCAAGAGCAATACGATGAACTGAAAGAAGGCTTTTTGAGGCACTAGGAACATGCAATATTCTTCTAAGATGAATGTTTCTGCTAGGGGTTTTAACAATTGTATGACCAACATGACGAATCTTCATACCTTCTCCGCTTGCAGTGTGGATGTGGTCTTGACCACGGTACTTTTCCCTCATGGTCACCTTCTCGAGCTCGCCGGTGATGTGGTTTGTAGCACCACTATCAACATACCAGTTGGTGTCCACTCCATATGACCCGTCTGCTGCTCCAGCCACCTTCTCATCTTGGGATGAATCATCCTCATCTTCTTCATACCTGTACCAACAATCCTTAGCCGAGTGGCCAGGTTTGCCGCAGATCGGCAATGGATGGCGTCTGGACGTGATCTGTTGGAGGAGTTGAAGTTTGTGCGGCGGCCCCTGTTGTTGTTGGAGGAGGGCCTGCCGCCGCCGCTGCTGTTGCCGCGGGAGTTGTTGGTGTTGACTTGGCCGCCGTTGTGGCGGCCCCTGCCGCGCGTCGATCCTCGATGGCGAGAGCTCCCCCCACGACCACGCATAGCTGCGTTAGCCGAGGACTTGAACCCACCGCCGTGCACGCCCTGATAGAGGGCGACCCTCTGGTCGAAGTTGCTCATCATCGCGAACAGATCGTCGAGGGAGACCGGTGCTGTACGGGCGTCGAGTGCGGAGATGAGCGGCTGGTACTCCATGTCGAGGCCGGCGGTGATGTAGGAGGCCAGCTCGTCGTTGCCGAGCGGTTTGCCCGCAGCCGCGAGCTTGTCAGCAAGCGAGCGCATGTGCGCGAAGAAGCTTGCCACAGACTGCGTCCCCTTGCGTGCATTGGCGAGGGAGACGCGTATGTTGTTGACGCGGGACAACGATTGTGACGAGAACATGCTCGACAGCGCTGTCCAGAGATCATGGGCATGGCCGATCGATGTGACCTGCACAAGTACTTCTTTGGAGAGATTATTCAGAAGGTATCCTAGTACCTGCTGATCTTCACGGATCCAGATCGGATGAAGGGGTTTCTATGTAGACTCCTCCTTCCCGTCCTTGTCCTTCGCGACGATGACTTTGGCCGGCTCCGGCATGCTGCCGTCGACGTAGCCGAAGAAGCCCGCACCTCGGAGCTGTGGCGTAATCTGCGTGCGCCACAGGATGAAGTTGGTGCGGGTCAGCTTTTCGGTGATCTGACCAGAGAGGCCAGAGTTCGCGACGCTGGAGGAGGCGGCCATGGCGGAAGCTTTTCTGTGGATGGCGATAGGCTAGATGTATGGAAGGGTTAGGCTCTGGTTACCATGTGGAAAAGCTTTAACGTCATACCATCTCTGGCGACGGTTCCGTGTTTATATAACAGGGTCGCGACCTTCCTGATAGCGTACAAGCTTCGGTAGTTTAGATACAACTTGTGCTACAAGAGATAGAAGTAGAGATAGAGAGAGTTGTTACAAAGAGATAAAGATGAATGCTAACAACCTAGTCTATCTCTTCCTGGTGCGCCTGAGGGCTTCTGTCAAACGTTACAACATTAGGTTGTGCGGTATGTTTAACAGCACGCAGCTTCTCAGAGGAGAGGTTAATGCTTTCTGCCCTGCCATAAAATGAGAATTGAGCCAGCCTTTGCTAAATTTGTTTGCATGGTGTAGAACAAGAATTTATCTGGCCAGAAACAATTTATTTATTTTTGCGAGAAAGATGGTGCATAAAAAATTGAAATCTGGACAGTCAAAATACAACGGGATGGGGCTATGGGACAGGTTGGTTATAAAGTACTCTCTCCGTCCCAAAATAAGTGTCGTTGACCTGGTACAACTTTGGTACAAAGTTATACTAGGAATCTCCCTCTATTCAGCGACTAAATCGACTGAGATTGCAGAACCAGCTCTATCATACTACTACAGCTTGGCACGACCTCCTTGAAATTCTCATGCTCATAGAACATTCTTTTCTAGGTTTATATGGGATTCCATGAAGTTAAACCATGCAAAATCAAGTGCGCTATATAAAAATGAATTCTTAATCGACGAAATAGGGTTTCCCCCGCTTTATATTATAAAGCAACGAACACCGAGCACAAGATAACTGCTGGGGCGAACATCACATCAAGCCCAAAAGGAAAAAGAAGACAAAAATGCCAACAACGGCAGCTCGTCAAGTACAGATGGTCCTCCGCCGTTGCGGCCTCCATCTACATCCCACCACTCGCCATGGCACCAGATCGCCGCGAACCAAACAATCCCTCTAAGGAGGAATGCGATGACAACGACGGTACTGTCCGGGCAAGTCCTAGTGTTTACATCGGCATGCGGCAGGGAGGCGGGGATGGGTAGCACCGGCATCGCCGGGAAGGAATGGCGGCACCCACCCACATCACCACGTCGGAGCCGGAAGAACCGGTAGGGATTTCTCCCGCACCCCCAAGCCCCGGCACCCACTAGATCAGAGCCATCCCACCATCTTGCCACCCGCAAGCACGTGCCACCACGGTCTTGGACCCATCTACGCCGTCCCGCTACGAACACCACCACGAGGTCAAGAGAGCAGAGGCAAGAAGCGCCCAGAGGCACGGGCGGAGGCATCGGAGCCGAACGGGACGGGGACGCCTCCACCGCCGTCGCGCCGGAGGCCTTTGCCTCCAGCACCGACGCGGATTGCCGACCGGATGCCGCAACAACGGTTCAGATTAGTCTATACCTCTTCATAAAAAAAAGGAATGATGGTCATATTTTCGAAACTATTCATCCGCCATATACGTTTTCCTAGCACAGCCCGCCGTACACGTCGGCGGCGGCGTAGCGCGTTACCTTCTTGAACGCGTCGTCGCGGCTCTCACCGGTCATCGTCTCGCTCGAAACTTCGACCCGGGTCAGGCGGTGGCGGCGCGCTAGCGTCGTAACCTTCTTGGAGGCGCCGCCTTGGAGCTCACGGTTCGTCATATGCGGCTTCATCTCTTCACGGTGGCGTGTTCACGGTGGAGGTCCCCATTGCTCTTGTAGTGTTAGGGGTGATGTTGCTGCGCTCAACGCCTATGTATCCCGCCTTGGGTGTGTGCGTGTGTTGTCGTGGGATGTGTTTGTACTTGGGCCGTGGTTGATCTGTGCTTTATATATAAAACGGGGTGAAAGCCTTTTTCGGTACGTCTACACTATATACAGGCATTTTGTGGGGGTGCACATCCCCTCCCGCGAGGTGAGCCGGCCCATCTATCTTTTTATTTTCTGATTTTATAAATAGCTAAAAAACTATAAGCAAAACAGAATTCAAACATGTAAGACTTCCTGGTTCATGTCGCCATGAGTTGCTGTGATTACATACCTATTTCTCATTCTTTTCTTCTTTCTTCTTTTCTTTTTTCCTTCTTCCTTTTTTCTTGTTCCTTTTTTTCTCATTTTCTCAAACGGTTTTGTTCAGATTTTATTTTAGTTTCTCCTTTTTTTCTTTTTTTTCTCATTTTTCAAAGTGGTTTGTTCAGTTATTATTTTCCCTTTTCTTTTTATTTTTTATTTGTTTTATTTTTATTCCTTTTTCTTTTGCAAATTTGTGCACTTTTCTCAATTTTCCTTTTTAAAGAATAAATTAACTATTTTTAAATCTGTGAATGTGTTTTTCAAATTGATGAAAAATTCAAATTCAAGAACCTTTTTCAAAATTCATGAATTTTTCAACATTGCTGAAATTTGTTTCAAAATGGATCAACTTTTTTCAATATAAATGAAACTTTTTTCAAAATGAATATATATTTTCAAAGTCGATGAACTATTTTTTCAAAATTGATGTACCTTTTTCTAAATTGATACCTTTTTTCAAATCGTTGAACTTTTTTCCCCACAATCCGTAAAAAAAATCTCAATTCATGATATTTTTCAATTTGTGAACATTTTGCATATCCGTGAACATTTTTTCATATCCATGAACTTTTCCAAAGAGAAGAACAATTTTTTCAAAGATAACGGTCAAAGGTCAAACATGTCGATGGTCAACTTATCGCCCGGTCAACCATGAAGAAATTTTTTTTTCTAGTCGAACCACGAAGAAGCGATCAAGCATATGATGTTGCGTGTTGGCAAGCAACAGCTGACCGCTGGTGTATTTGGGCCAGCCCATGAAAAGTGGCGTGGGAGTGCTGCGTCCTCTAACAAAAAAAAACTAGCGCAACAAGTGCTGACTAGAAGGTGTGTATAGGGAGTAGCATCACGCAAACTAAAGCACACAGCACTACGTCCTGGCCCATTTTCTTTTTCTTTTTTTAACCTCTGAAAAATAGGTGCATGAATTAGGATTTGAACTATGGACCTCTTGGATTACTTCCGTGCGCTATAATCAACTAGAACAGCTCACTTGTTGTGTCTAATTACTTTTTTTATTCTTTTTTATTGTGCATCTTCTCAGTCTGGTTTTCTTCTTTTGGTTTTGTTTGCTTTTTTTCTTAGTTTTTTGTTTTTCTTTATTTCTTCTTATTTTTCTCTTTTCTTTTTCATTTGCCTAAATTTGTAAATATTTTCTTAAAATTGTGAACTTTTCTCAAATTCATGAACTTTTTGAATCCGTGATTTGTTTTCAAATGAATGTACTTTATTTGATCATATTTGTGAAAGTTTTTAAAATCGATGAACTTTTTTTAAGTTGTGACCTTTTTGTCAAATTCTTTAACTTTTTTGACAAATCCGTGAACTTTTTTTAAGTTGTGACCTTTCTTGTCACATTCATGTAATTTTTTCAAATCAATAAATTTTTTTAACTTGTGAACTTTTCTTTAATCTCGGGGTGGGTGATAGAAACTGAAAACTTGGTGACCATTCGATTTATTTTAAATTTTAGTTGGCAAAACTATATAAGCTAGAAATGAACAAGGGGGGCAAATAACTGATAATTCGGTTAGACGGCTTATTCGGTTCGGTGTTCAGTTTACACTGAACTCATCAAATGTGTTGCTTTGCATTATAACACTTCGGTGCATTATATAGCAAAGCTCCGTGCCCCATTTTCGTAGCTCGGGGCGATGGGACTAAATTGGACGTTATGGGCGGCTGGGCGCATGAGTCACCAAAAGGCTCGCACAGGTTTTTGGTCTTAATTGTACTACAATTTGCATGGAGTACTAGAATGGGCATGCCCAGCCTCTGGCAAATATGAATGTCCACAACTGCATCATGTACAATGGAAGGGTTTCGGTTTAGGCGGAAGAGTCCATCCCGTGCTCACCCCCCTTGGCTCCGTCACTGTCAGGCGGTTGGCTTTGGGGTTGCTCAAACGTCATCTGTTGCAAGGTGATCAGGCACACCTGAAAGTTTGACAAGTGACCGGAGAGGTCGAGAGTGAGATTTGCTCCTCCGACGATGGAGAGATATTCTTAGGGCCCTCTCGGTGTGACGGAACCCATCATCGTATGGCCATACACAAGTGACTATGTCATGGGGATGCGGAACACGTCAGCGAAAAAGAAGAACAGAATTGGCAGCAGAACAGCGGTATAGTGAGCATGCTGATGACTCAGGAGGATAAGGATGCACACCAGGTTTTGTAAAGTATCGCGAAGCAAAAGGAACTTCACATGATAACAAAAGGTTCACTCGAATATCATTCGTGTAATCATAGGGACCGATATGGATGTCCACGGTTCCGCTATCGGTCATTGACCGAAGGGGTTTCGTTCATGTATATGGTTTACCGAACCTAAAGGGTCACAAGCTTAAGATAATCACGATCTGCTGAGTATTAGTAGGATGGGGCTGACAAGAATATATTTGTGGAATTATTTCATGAATATACGGAATAGTTTCGAGAGGTTCCGAAAGCGTTTCAGTGAATATCGGGTAATACCGGGTATTACCGATTTATATATATATATATATATATATATATATATATATATATAGGTGGAAAATGTTTCCAGGGATGTTAAATAATATATATAATGGTCTGAAAATGTTTAGGACAAAAAGATATTTAATTTAATATCAACGGGCCAAATAAGGCCAAGAGGTGGAGAAGAGTTGGGCCACAAGGGCCCAACAAGGGAGGCCCCCCTTTCCTATAGCAGGCGAATCCTACATGGAGAAGGAGTCCTACTCCCCCTCCCTTGACCGGCTCCCCAAGGAGGCTCTTTCCCCCTTGGCGGCAGCCCCCTCTTCCCCCTCAATCCTATATATACTAAAGGATTTCCACCATATTGGGACACAAGTTTTGGAGCCTCCTCTAGTTGATCTAGTTCTAGTTCTTGTTGGTCCTAGTTGACTAATTAGAGCTAGCCCTAGCCATCTCTGATCCTCGTAATTAGAAGCTCCGTGTGGTTCTAATCTCCTCCCTCTAATTCTCCGGCAATGATTAGCTCTGGATGGCGAAGCATTGCCCGATCATGAAGACCATACGCTTGCAACCAAGTAGAGATGTCGTGCTTTCGGTCTTCCATTCGAGGGGTCTTTCATGGACAGTTCACGGGATCGGCATCAACGTTCGAGGGACTCCAAATATGATCTACACCGACTCGTCTACTTCCGATGCACTCCCGGAGTCGGTAACGATCGTTGATCACAACCCGTTATGCATCTTCATATTGTTCTTGGGTGATCGTAGGGCTAAATGTTTTGTTTTCTACTACGTTTCCCAACACAAAGAGGGCGCACGGGGTTGGAGGCATTACTCATGCACCTCCTTGTTGGCACGCGAAATCGCCGCGCAACACCAAGATATTTGTCGTGCTTTCGTGACGACGAACGATTGCTTTACGAGCAAAGCAACAAAGATTTCCTCGCTTTCGTGGAGGAGAACCGGCCGCTTTCCAGCGCAAAACGGCAAAGATCGCCAAACCCTAGGGCTGCTAGGGCTCGGCAGGAAGTAGCGACAGAAAATAGACATACGTGAAAAAGTAGTTTTTGTATTGATAGATCGATTGCCGTCCTTTTCCAATCGGCCGTGGCCTTATAAATAAGGTACGCTGGACTTTGCGTATACAAGGCAAGACCTGGTTACATAGCATACCTTGTCGTACAGTAATACAACTCCAAAACTAAAATCGAACATGGCTCGATTCGGTCACGTACAAAATCTGCATGCTATATCTAGTACGTATCTAGGCCATATTCACGTACAAAGACTCGCGGATATATGAATAAAATATTCCGGCAAGGTCGCTATCATACTATATAATAAGGACTAATGACCCACCATCTGCGCTTGCTTTTGTTTAGGTGACTTCATTGCCCATGCTAAAATTCCTTAATCTTAGCAACTACGGTTTAACCCAGCATATGCGAATTTGTCCATGTAGCCGCTAGTCCATACAGAATTTCATATACTTGTCTTGGGTAAAATAACTTCCTACGCCTGACAAGTCTGCATTTCAAAATAAACAGCAAGTCCAAAAACATATATGTCAACCACACATTTAAATTAATTTGGCCCATAGAATACCTAGCAGCCAAATTATACATTCAACACATGCCCCCCTGTTTTTGTTACAATTGGATTTATCAAAAACACCATAACAATACCTTAGGGCGATGTTGATCAATCCATCGGCCATATTATTTCTTAGGGCGATGTTCAAAAAATACATCGGCCAAAATTTCTTAGGGCGATATCTCAAATAATATATCGGTCAAATTTGCTCAAGCCTCCTGCCACATGCTAGGATAATACTTCTTCAAATATTTCCGATTGAGAGCTTTGGGCAACTTCTCTCCCTGCAAAGATTGTACAAAATATGAATTTCCAGGAACAATCTCTACAAACCTTATACGGGCCTTCCCAACTCGGCGACCATTTGCCGAATTTCCTATTTTTAGTTCCAATAGGTAAAATCGTTTTCCACACTAAATCTCCTATTTGAAAGCGATTTTCTCTCACCTTTTTATTATAAGCCTTGGCTACTCTTAATTTCTCCTTCTCCATTTCTCGCAAAGCTCTTAATCTCTCTTGTGAAATGTCATCTATCTTATCCATCATCAGGTCATTATAATCTACAGCCGACAAATCATTTTGTCTGGCCACTCTAAGAGCTTATAAATTAACCTCTACGGGTAACACCGCCTCCTGGCCATATACTAGATCATACGGTGCTACTTGAGTCGCTCCGTGCTTAGATATCCGATGAGCCCATAAAGCTTCTGAAAGTACCTCATGCCACCTTTTCGGATGTTCCTCAATTTTCTTCTTTATAAGTTTAACTAAAGTTTTATTGCTAGATTCGGCCTCTCCATTAGCTTGAGCATAATAAGGCGACGAATTTAACAACTTAATCCCTAAAGATTCGGCAAATTCACGAAATTGATGAGACATAAAAGAAGCACCTTGATCAGTAGTTAAAGTTTGAGGAATACCGAATCTGTGAATAATATGCTCTAAAACAAAACTGATAACCTCTTTATGGGTCATGTTTTTTAAAGGAACTGCTTCTGTCCACTTAGTAAAATAATCTGTGGCTACTAGGACGAAGCGATGTCTTTTAGAAGACGAAGGATGTATTTCACCAATAAAATCTAAGCCCCATCCTCTAAATGGCCACGGCCTAATTATGGGATTTAACATAGACGCATGGCGCTAACTGTACATTGCCAAATTTCTGACATGCCTCACAACCTTTATAGTACCGAAAACAATCCTCTAACAAAGTCGGCCAATAAAACCCCGCTCTTTTTAACAACCATCGCATTTTGTGAGCCGACTGATGCGTTCCACATATGCCTTCATGCATTTCACCCATAGCTATTCTAGACTGATCAGAATCCAAGCATTTTAAAAATAATCCATCTATTGTTCGGCGATACAACTCGTCATTAAACAAAGTATATTTTAAAGCTTGTGGCGAATTTTCCTATCTCTTGTTTGACTTGGATCCTTTAAATGGTTCACTAGAGGAACTCTCCAATCACTTAATTCTAATTTATTTGCTAATTCGGTCGTTTGTGACCCATGCACCGAATCTGCAGTACATTGTACAGCTAGTTGTTCGACTGTACTAGGCCCAAGTGCACCATGTGGCAAAGTATCCATCATTATAGACTCAACATGCATCAGCTTGTCTATTATAAAAACATTCCTTTACTAATGTGATAACCGGATGCTTGTTGTGCTAAACAATTAGCTCTAGAATTCTCTTCTCTAGGTATATGATGGATGGTGAACGTATCTAGAGACTTAATTATATCTAAAAATCGGTCCAAATAACTATTTAATAATCCATCAAAACATTGAAATTAAGCCTTTAATTTGTTGTACTACCAAAAGCGAATCCCCAAAAGCATCTACATCCTTTACGCCCATATCAACTAAAGTTTTAAACCAAACAGTAGAGCTTCATACTCAGCTTGGTTATTAGTGCAAGGATATTCCAAACTGACAGATGTATAATAAAAACATTATTATGTGAAACTAAAACATTACCGACGCCTTGCCCGTCCCTACAAACCGATCCATCAAAATAAAGCTTCCATGGACACACACTAACGTAATTAATATTTTCATCATCTTTAATCCTATGATCAACAATGAAATCGGCGATAACCTGACCCTTCATAGCACGCAACGATTCATATATTAAATCATATTCTATTAGCGTGTAAGCCCACTTTCCAATCCTACCCCTAAGAATCGGTTGTTGCAACATATACTTAATGACGTCGGCCTGGTAAACTACTACGCACGTACTAGAAAGAAGATAAGGCCGAAATTTGGTACATGCATAGTATAAAGATAAGCATAACTTTTCAATAAACACGTACCGACTTTCGGCGTCGAGCAAACGACGGCTTAAGTATGCAATGATGTATTCTTTCCCGCTAACCTCTTGCGCCAACACCGCACCGATCACCCTATCTTCTGCAGCAATGTACAGCCTGAACGGCGCACCGGGCTTGGGCACCCACTATATTGGAGGATTCGACAAGCATCGCTTTATATAATTAAAAGCATCTCGTTGCTCTACCCCCAAGTAAATTCGGCGTCATTCTTTAGCGAAGTAAAGGAACAAAGCGATTCAATTTTTCCTGCAAGGTTAGATATGAATCGTCTCAAGTAATTAATTTTTCCTAACAACTTTTGCACATCCCTTTTACACGTGGGCTCCTCCAAATTTCTAATTGCCTCCACTTTCTTAGGGTCAATCTCTATGCCATTTTCATGAATTATGAACCCTAAAAACTTACCAGCCGACACGCCAAAAGCACATTTGAGTGGGTTCATTTTTAACCCATACTGGCGCATCCTTTCAAAAGCTAATCTTAAATCGGCTAAATGATGATCAAACCCATCCGATTTAACAACTATGTCATCAATATATATTTCTAGTACAATGCCTAGAAGATCATGAAAAATTAAATTCATAAGCGGCGTTGATGCGTAGCACCGGCATTTTTAACCCAAATGTCATAACGACCCACTCAAATAAACCAACAAAACCTGGGCAACGAAAAGCAGTCTTAGACATATCTTGTTCGGCCATAAATATTTGATTGTAACCTGCATTACCATCTAAAAGCTAATCACTTTATGTCCTGACGCATCATTAATAAGCATGTCGGCTATAGGCATAGGATATTCATCTTTCGGAGTAGCTTTATTCAAATCTCTAAAATCAACACAGATTCTAATATTACCAGTATTTTTCTTTTCCACGGGCACAATATTAGAAACCCAATCTGCATATCTACACGGTCGGATAAACTTAGCTTTTAACAACCGATCAACCTCTTCTTTGATGCGGTCACATAAATTAGGATTGAAACTTCTACAAGGTTGTTTATGCGGCCTAAAACCGGATTTAATAGGTAATCTATGTTCTACTAAATCTCTACTCAAACCGGGCATCTCAGTATAATTCCAAGCAAAGCAATCAATGAATTCTTTAAGTAATAAACATACCTTACTTTTCTGATCGGCTTTCAAGCTAGCTTTGATAAATGTAGGCCTCGGGATACTTCCATCACCAATATCAATTTCTTCAAGTGGATCAGCCGATTAGAATCCCTGTCCAAGCTTTTCCATGTCATCAAAATCTTCAATTGTTTCATGCATATCGCCCTTTCCGGAACGATACTCCTCCGTGCGTCTTTGTAGCCACTTAATACTATCGTCTTTATTCATCATTTATATGGATAAATCATTAAGCGAAGCTATGTCAGCCGGCTGTGCATTTATAGCTACAAAACCATCTCTACCGATCTTGATATAATCATAATCCGATAAATCCCTACCGGTCAAACATCGCATGTCACCGTGTTGCCAATCAACGGTGCCTCTGTCAAAGCAATACAAGAAGAATTGTCTGCCTCAATCACCTCGACATCATCATTAACCCACTGAATTAAGCATTGATGAAGAGTAGAAGGGATACAACAATTTGCATGAATCCAATCACGTCCCAAAAGAATATTATACCGGCCTTTGACATCGACAACAAAAAATGCGGTCGGCAATGTTTTGCTTCCGACTGTGAGCTCCATAGAAATAACACCCTTAGCCTCGGACAATTCTCCTGAGAACCCACTAAGTCCCATGTTGGTCTTCATTAACTCGCTCTCTTTTCGGTCCAGTTTAGAAAATACCGAAAAGGGCATAATATTAACACCTGCACCACCATCAACAAGCATGCGACCAATAGGCTTACCATCAATGTGACCTCTGATAAATAATGGCTTTAAATTATTTGCCCATGCTTCTCTGGTTTCTCAAATGTAGCATTCTTTGGGCCAAGAATAAGTTCAGCAATTTCTGCCTCGGTAGCCTTGAAATTCAGCAGGCAATGCGAACACCATATTGACATCCATATCAGTTGGTACATCTTTATCATTCTCAGAATTTCCTGCAATAATGGTGTCACCCGTATTTTTATTTTCCTCTGCTGCGATGCGCTTCTCCTTCCAAGTCTTTGTAGGAATCATCGGTTTATCCTGATTGAACCATCTATCGCGCTTCTTCTCAGCTATCTCTTCCTTTATTTTCAATGTCCGCAGTCGCAGTACACGTCGTTTCTGAGTGTGGGTAAGTCCATTCGGGCACCACTGCGGTGCTGGTTTAGTCCCTGGCGCGACAGACTTAATTTGGCTGCCCCCCGGGTCCTTCGGCCTATCTTGGCGATACTTCTGTTCTTCTGGCAAGCATTTCATCTCTGGCCAAAAAGCTTCTCTGCTGATCATATACGGTACTGGAATTAAATCCCTGGCCGCATACATTGCCTGAGTCCCAACGTGTAGATGTACTAGTATTAGACTTGAAACTCCTCGGAGGCAAACTCTTGGACGTTCCTGTGCAACAATTCTTTATGATCAAACCAGCTTGTGTACTAGCCGATTTAGGCTCCTGAATAGTACGTGAGGATATAGCATCTGGCCGTGCATGCGGGTTATGCCCAGAATTAGTTGGCTTTTCAAATTGATTAAACTGGCCAGCTTGCGCAACTTTACGCCATTACTTTTCTCCTCTGTACCGAGAGCTTCTTTTGAGACACTGCTTGTTTCTGTACAATTGACAACACCTTCATCTGACTGGTGTTCCGCTATTTTCAGACCATGATCAACATCCAAATCATCTGAATTTTTTGCTGCTTTAGTTTCAATGCGCTTCACGGCATCCATACGCTTGTAGTTGCCCTTATAGTTGTTGCGCTCTGCACTGCGTGCGGTGATCGACCTCCTCGAATCTCGATGGCGTTATGTGATCTAGCTTCCTCATTGAAAGCGAGCCCTTTTCTCATATGCGTTTGGTCTGAACATAGGCCTCGGCGGGATCCATCCCGGCTGAAAATAACCTGCTGGCCCTGTAGGATATGGCGCCCAAGGATTAAACCCCCATGGAGGAAATTGCGGATACATAGGAGGTGCACAACCCCAAAATGTCGGCTCCATTGCAAAATACGGCTGTTGGTCATATGCACTTCCTTGCCATTGCTCAAGACTGTGAGGTCCAGAAGGATATCTATGTCGCTTATTACCTCCGAGCCGATTAAACACATTGTTGGTCTTGCGTGAGGTATATTTTTCCAACAACATGCTAACTGTCGGCTTTGGCCTTGGAGCTTGTCTCCTTCCTCCGTTGACTTTCCACACTCCTATTTCTGGATTTTTTGGTTTGATCATCCTTGGAGGAGCACTGTTATCAACTATATTTTTCTCTCTTGCGGATTCGGTCTGATCCGACCGAATAAGCATTTTTTTACTCTCAAGCTCGACCATATTGATAGGAAAAGGGTCGCTGTCGAGCTTCATCATAGGACCTTCTGTAAACGTCAATCGTCCTTCATTGAAGGCCGGTTGCACCTGTCGACGAAACACGTTACAATCATTAGTAGCATGAGAAAAAGAATTGTGCCACTTACAATAAGCTCTTCTACCCAATTCTTCTGGAGGTGGAATTACCTGACCCTCTCGTACTCTAATTAATTTATTCTGCAATAACATATCAAAAATTCTATCACACTTGCTAACATCAGAAGTGTATTTAATTTCATCTCTTCTAGCAGGTGTAGGTTTCAAAGCAGAACATGCAAAAGGTTTTGACTTTGGCGCTTGAACCCATTTGGCTACACATATATTAACATCATCCTCACTAGCCGAATCACTATCATAATCTAAGGCATTAACCACATGATTATCTTTCTCTTTATTTCTGTTATCTTTAAACCGGCTATATTGTTTAATTTCCTTAGCCCAGTTTTCTTGCGCCAAAGCCTTCTGCAAAACTTGGTTAACATCTAAAAATTCTTGCCCTTCTAGTTTATCCTTAATATGAGCGAGTCAACCCGAGAAGGCAAGATCGGCTAAGTCCTTTTCGGCTATGGTCAAGCTAAAACATCGGTTTGTGACATCCCTAAACCTCCTAATATAATCATGAACATGCTCATTATATTTCTGCCTTACCATAGTTAAATCTGAAAGCCGAAGTTCTGTTTCACCGCTATAAAAATACTCATGAATTTTTTGCTCCAATTGTGCCCATGTTGAAATAGAATTAGGAGCAAGCGATGTAAACCAAGTAAATGCAGTACCGGATAGAGATAAAGGAAATAATTTTAATCTAAAACATCCGATGTGCCGACCTCGCTGCATTGTGCTAAAAATTGTCCCACGTGCTCAAAAGTAGATCTACCATCTTCCCCCGTGAATTTAACAAAATCTGGAATTCGAAAACCACGAGGATATGGTGTCGAGTCAAGGTAATCAGGGTATGGTTTTTGATATGCACGTGCTCTACCCTTAGGTTCTAAACCAAATTCTCTAAGTATACTAGCAAGCTGATCCTTAAAATTATTATTGGGCTGTATAGAACTGGCTTATGGAGCAGATGAAACACAAGCACTGCAGCGGCAACTCTGGCAACGAAATTTGAGCATGTGAAGTTTGCAACGGAGACCCACTAAAATATGAATCGGGTACCGGCCCGTACGGAACCCCGGTACCAACAGTCGGCAGTGGTGGTGTACTATATGCTACTGTTTGATAACTAGGCTGCTGCGAATTAGAATTAAAACCAAAACTTCGGTTATTGTTATTGTGATTTTGTGAAACCGAAGTCGAAACAATAGGAGCAGTAGTATTAGGAACTAAATTATTAGCCGAACTACCAACATAGTTCCGGCCATCCATATTATTGTTTAAAGGAACATGAGGCTGCATAGCATTAGCCGATGCACTAGGCGTATGTATATTACTTGGAAAATTGTTAAATCTGTTATTGTCTGGTGGCATCGGTCTTTTTCCAGAATACTCATCATTGACTTGCAGTACTAATGAGCGTACATGACCAGGTAGACATTTTTCAAGATCTTTATTAAATTGCTCCTTAAACTCTTCAAGTCTATTAGCTACTGCTTGAGTAATTGTACGTCTCGTATTTTTCATATCAGAACTATATTTACTAGCTACGGACACATCAATTAGATGAGCAATTTCTTCGGTTGAGTTTTTTACCTGAGCATCGGAAGGGCTCGGAACTACCTTTTTGATGATGTCGTTCCTCGTCTTCGCGTACCCAGCCAACTTGACCTTCAACCTCTCAACCTTTTATTTCTCAAGCTCCTCTTCAAGCTCGCGCCGAACATCTTCCGACAGATCGTCGAGTGTGACGGCGATGACGTTCTCCGGGTCGATGTCGCTCCCGTTCTTGGACTCGGTACTCATCATGTAGCTCTTCTTCTTCTCGTCCCAGCGGAGTCGCCAATTGTGTTGGCACGCGAAATCGCCAGCATAACACCAAGATATTTGTCGTGCTTTCGTGACGAGCGATTGTTTTGAGCAAAACAACAAAGATTTCCTGACTTTCGTGGAGGAGAACCGGCCGCTTTCCAGCGCAAAACGGCAAAGATCGCCAAACCCTAGGGCTGCTAGGGCTCGGCAAGAAGTAGCGACAGAAAATAGACGTACGTGAAAAAGTAGTTTTTGTATTGATAGATCGATTGCTGTCCTTTTCCAATCGGCCGTGGCCTTATAAATAAGGTACGCTGGACTTTGCGTATACAAGGCAAGACCTGGTTACATAGCATGCCTTGCCGTACAGGAATACAACTCCAAAACTAAAACCGAACATGGCTCGATTCGGTCACGTACAAAATCTGCATGCTATCTCTAGTATGTATCTAGGCCATATTCACGTACAAAGACTCTCGGATATATGAATAAAATATTCCGGCAAGGTCGCTATCATACTATATAATAAGGACTAATGACCCACCATCTGTGCTTGCTTTTGTTTAGGTGACTTCATTGCCCATGCTAAAATTCTTTAATCTTAGCAACTACGGTTTAGCCCAGCATATGCGAATTTGTCCATGTAGCCGCTAGTCCATATAGAATTCCATATACTTGTCTTGGGTAAAATAACTTCCTACGCCTGACAAGCCTGCATTTCAAAATAAACAGCAAGTCCAAAAACATATATGTCAACCATACATTTAAATTAATTTGGCCCATAGAATACCTAGCAGCCAAATTATACATTCAACACTCCTGTGGCAAAGAAAGCTCGTCGGGGCCAACCACATGAAGGATGAGTTCGTGGTAGCTTGGAGGAGGCGACAACGGGAACCGGATCCGTGCGGCAGGCCAGAGCGGAGGCATCCCACGTGGGAGCAGCGCTTTCGGTGCCTAGGCTTAGATGCACCTGCTATCATGTTTGTTCATTGCCGCATGGAGATTCGGGAAATGGGGCATGAGGTCGGCAGTGCTAGGGCGTGGAAAATCCAAGTAACGAACTATACATGCGTGGAGGACAGTTCGAACGAAGGACAGACTGTGCCATCTCAGCTGGATTCTGATCCATGGCACCTAATCGTCTCCTTTCATCTGGGTCGTGGCTCACTCTGCTGCCCGTAGCGCGGGAGGACAGTTCGAACGAAGGACAAACTTTGAATCCGAGTCATGGCACAAAGATTTGTGCAGCTCCAGCCGGGGCTTGCGGTCTAGGATCGCCGGCGCGCGCACCGAATGCCATCCGCCGCCGGCGCCGGCCAATAGATTGCTGGCTTACCAGATGCTGCAAGAGCTGGCGTCCTTCGTCAAGTTCGCGTGCTTCATCACCAACCAGGTCATCCTAAGCCATCATGGACAACCCATTCATCTGCGTGGTTGACTTCAACATTGGAGACGACTTCTGGTGGTCATTGCTCATGTCACACCTTGCTCACCATGGAAGCAAGCTGTTTCATGTCAAGTCACCTGCCACCACGCGAATGCACCGCACGGATACGCATGCACCTACAGTCGTGCATGGTGTCCGTCGGAGTTCGCGCGCGTCCCTAGCTAGCGGCTCCCATTCCAGTACGACGAGAAGGACCTCCTGCTCTGAGCTGGAAGTCACGTAATGGTACCTACAACAATCTTATCCAAAACAATAAGGTGTACATCAAGGACCATCCCTCGCGCTAGACACGTCATCATGTACGGAAAAAAAAAAACGCGGTAGCGATTGGGTGAGAGAGAGAGGGGGAAAAGGACCCTGCCGCCACGCCCTGTGCACCCAATCCTCTCGCCCCGACTCCTCCCAAGCCCCGTGCACCCAATCTTCTCGTCCCTCACGAACCCTAGCCGCCTCCATGCTCCTTCCCCTCCTCCTCCATCCTCCCGCGCCAGCCAGCCATTGGGCCTATTAATTAAGATGTCTCGAGACACGACGGCGGCCTATGGCACCGTCACCATCTTCCTGGGCAGAAGCAGCGCGGGCTGCAGAGATGGCCGGCTTCATCCTGCTCTCACGTCGCTGTTCATCCGCCCGACGAAGAAGAGATGCATCAACAGGAGAAGCAACATGCACGTACACACACTCGTCTCTTCTTTCTGAAATTTTCTCGCCTCTATTCCTAGAGCTTCTCATCTTTGTCTCTTTGCTTGTGCAGATTTTGTTTCTCTATGCCTACAAGGCGTTCTTCGTCCACTTCCATGGCTCCAACGTTAGTACACCCCCATCTTATCTCCTGCTTAATTATTTTGCTTCTTTTCATTAATTTGGTGCAGATTCATTCATTAGCCAATGAGATTGTTTTGGTACATAGCCTTTATAGTGTCCAGTGAACTCATTTATCTAATAATAAAACAGGGACAATGCTTCAGCATAGTTGCATATCAATGTGAGATTATATGATCAAGTCTGCACTGTTACCAATGTATTTATTTAGATGTTTACAGAATGTCCATGGGTAGAGACAAACAGACTACCTGCTTCATGAATGCCTTTATCACTTGTTTATGATATTCAGGATTGCGAAAAATCTGGTCTGCCAAAGCTCGAAACTGTAACAATAGGTCATTTGTGCGGTTAAAAGAACATACTGAAGAAGTAACAATATGTTAATTAACTTGTTTACTTTAAGAAATGAATATTAGGTTTGAGTCCCATCAGGATTTCAGATAATCCATCTTACATGGACCTACTTTCAGTAGTAGGTGGCAGCGTAACACGACTTTCTTCCGCTAGATCCGGCGACATATGAGATGGCAGCGGTGGTAAGCTAATGGCGGGTGAGAATGCATCATGTACCGTTTGTTCGAATTAATTCATTTCCAATGTGATAGAGAGGAAGCAATGAGTTTTGCTGGTTTGTTTCCTGAAGGAGTCATGGTTTGTTTCAACCCATCTCCATGGTAACACAGGGCCAGGGTTTTGGTGTAAGTGGCTCTAAAACAGCAACCAACACGGAGCAAAATAATATCTTGTTGTTGCCATGACTAATTAAGTCAAGTCCTAACTTATGTTCGCTAATTTCTTTCATACCAATTATATGATTGAGATCTCCTGTTTCTCTTTTGGTTTCTTCTTCTTTCTTTTGCTGGTCTTTGGAATTTTGTTGGGGTATTTTGGTTGTTTGTTGAGTGTTTGGTCCTTGGATTTTATCTGTTCACTTTCTTTTTCTTCCCCTTCTTTGAATTTTTTCATTTGGATGATCTTCTCCTGATTGACACTATGTTTTATGTGTTGTTTCAGAGATACAAAATTTGGTGTCAATTCCTGGACCTCGCCGCCAGCATGGCCATCAGCATCGTCAATGACGCCGGTCAGTTATACATATCCTCCCTCCTTCTGCTACCTGTCTTCCTGATGCATGTAGGCGGCCTAGAATCTGTCAAATGTGTGGGAGTATGCAAGTGTTGTTAACTGCTAATGAAAATTTTGGGGTAGCTAAATATGGTGACGATGAGTTACCGGACGGGGTTAGTCATGCCACTTGATTTTGTGCTCTTACTTGTGACATGCTTGACCATAGTTTATAGATGAAATCAATGTGTCCCGCTTGTAGAACCACACTTGTTGGATATTGCTGGTGTGTGGCATGATAATTCTAATTTTGGGAATAAAACAAAACAATGTTTTCATCACTGATGACACACTCTAATTTAGTCCAGATTATGACTTCTGAGATAGTACCGTGTCTATTTAAGGCTTCTCTGAGAATGAAAATGGCTTTGTCTCGTTGCATCCTTGTAATGTGCAAACTAATCTGAAAGCAAATTTTATTAGTGCATCTGGAGAGTCTTCTAGTTGTGGTCCTTTATTAAGTTTAGTTTGTAAAGTATCATAATCAGAAATTCTTTATTAAGCATCCTACCGAGATATGGCTGCCATACAATGTCTAATTAAAATAAAGTTCAATTTTGACAGTAGTATGCTCCTGCCTTTTTCAATTTGGACAAGCTGGCCATATTTGCTTGACTACCATGACCTCTGGTCTCAGTTATGAAAAACTTATTATCATGGTTTGCATAGTAGTAAATGGTTTTGCTTGTCATTTAGTATCGGCCCTCTTCGCTGGGGATGAACCGACGATTGGTGCTCTGCAGGAACTACCAACACGGCAAGTAACCCTATCCATCCCCTCTCCAATTCAAACACGGCCACTACTGATTCAGATTCGTTGCTCCTACACTCAGTCCGTTACCGCCTTGGATTTGTATATAATGTTGGTTTTGGATGGTGCATGCAGTTGCAAATACAGGGAGTAGTGGAGGTTCTGGTTCATGCATGCCAACTCTAACCAACAGGAATAGGTGTTAACCATGGAAAGTTAAAAAAATATTGTTAGCATTTCATATACTCCCTCCGTTCCATAACATAAAATCATGTTACATCCATATAAGACTGCCTCGCAAAAAATACTTTATGATATGCTAAATCTATTAATTACACTTGAAATCTATTAGATTCCTCAGTGCCATTGATTATCTTACAAAATTACAATTTTCTTACTGAACTTATTATTATATTTTTTATTAGGATGCAATGATGTTTCATTCCATATGTCAAAGAACTTGCAGCATAATGCACCCTCCTTGATTTCAGAGGCGTGCTAATCAATCAATTGGGTAACAACTCAATTCCGAAGGTGGTGCAGGATTATGGAAACTTTGTTACGATTTCATAAGTTATCCGCTTTCAGTCCTTACCCATTGCTCTGCTTTGGTATTCTGCTATCCTCTATTGTAGTTTACTAAACCTTAAAGACTTTGTTTGCTGTGAACTACTGGTCTGCAGAATAGTGTTTAGAATATTATATCTTGCTTGTCGTGAACTATTGTTTTCCTTGTATTTGATAGGAGTGATAATTTTGTTTGATTCACTTAACTTGATGTCTAAGTTTTTGATTGCACACTGCTAGAAACCTTGACTGCAGAGGATATGTTGTGTTTTATGACATTGCAGGTCCAATAGTTATGGACTTATCTGGGCTTACAACTTAATTAAGCTTGTTGTACAAACATCATTCGGAAAAATCACTCATCAGATGTACTCAGTTGCAGCTGAGAATTTTCTTGACTCTAAATTAGAGTTAAAATGTTTTAGGTGTCATGATGTCGTATTATAATGCATTTAGCTCCTTACCTCCCTCATTATAACTGAATACATGTGAACTATCCAGCTCCCAGAGTTCTGTTCTCGGGACGACTTGCTTGTTGTCAAAGAAATCTTTTGAGTTACAAAGTATGGATAAATCTTTTTGTGGATTATCATCACAAATTTTACACCACTACCGGTGCTTTCAATACTACTTCCATAACCATTGTTTCTCATCTTGTTTCTATCTGAGCAGTGCAGACGCAGAAAACCTTGGCAATTGTACCCTTTCGAAAGCTGGTGATACCGAGTCCTTAGAAAGGATGGTTGCTGATTATGACTTTGAACATGATACCCCGTCATCATATTCAACATGATACTCCGAATGTATGCATTTATTATAGTGTGCAATCGATCCCCCCAAGAACCCTGATGTTGCAGGTGTTTGACTGATGTTTCTTGTTGTTGTGTTGTATGTACAGACTGGCAAGGATATGGCGAGTTATTGAAAACACACATTGGGTGATGAAGCGCGCAGTCGGAGCGAGGCGTCAGAGGCATGTCGCCTGCAATTTGTATTGCTGTATCTTATGTTGCCATGAAGCAAGATGCTTCTTTCGATGGTATTATATTGTTGTGTGTTGCCTATGATGCCATCTCAGTTTCTTTCTCATGTGATGCATCAATATAGTAAGTTTATCAAAAACTGCATGTACTATGTGTTATTCAGATCCAAAAAGGAAACTGAAGGGGTGTCCGGTCCATTCTCTGGATATGTTGCTTTTGCACTCCTCTGTCCTTTTATAGTCCTCTGCTTTGATTATGATCAAATAACAATACATGGTACAGATAAGAAAGTGGAAGGGGCGCACCCCATCCGACACCGCCTCAGCTCCATCTCAGGTGGCGCCACCGGTGGCGCCCCAACCACTAGTATTTACTAATTGGAGGCACCTTTCATGATCTCTCATTAATCCGCATAATCAAAATTAATTAAACCGTTAGATTGTAAAATTTACGGTCAAGATAAAAAAGATAAGTTGGGTAACGCAACAATCCAGTGCTATAAAAAACGCATGTGACACGTCTAACGTTAATGAAACAAAACAAGGAAAGACTGACGTCAAAACAACAACAACTAATCCTCACGTGAAAAAAAAGCACAGAAGGAAAGCCTCAACCTGTTCACGTAAAGTAAGAAGGAGAGCCCCTCAAAAAAAAAAGGAGAGCCTTCGTGATTATTTTTGTCAAACATAGAAGAAGAAAATCCTCCGTTACAATCTCCAACCATCCCTCAAAAAGGAATCCACTATCTGGCTGATCGTCCACGTCAAATTGACAATTAGATTTATAAATTGATTATCTACTACCGTCAGATGATGAGTTACCTGAAATAAATCTCCATGTCGTTCTCCTTCCTCCATACGTCTCAAAAAAAAAGTATCCCCAGCGAGGCATCGATCCATGACCCCTATGGGTCGCTCCTGTTTATCCTTCTCCTACTCCCCTATAGTCCCAAGGCAGAAATCAATCTAAAAAAGCATGCGCTCTACCTCTTCCTTTTCTTTGAATCTCTGCTCCCAATCATGATGCACTACATGCAATCCAACTAGATTGATGCGACTGAGGAGGAAGTTCTTTCAATCTCCCGATTTCTAATCTTTCATACCCGACGAAACTGCAATCCATGGAAAACCATGCGGCAGTATAATTCGGATAAGATAGCCACCATTGTTGGCTGGGCTGCCCTGTGGAGGAACTACAGAAGATGGATCGTTCTGCACGGTTGTTGAAATACCTCCCCACTCTGCAATGACTCTATCTCATGTTCCGATGGATGTGCTACTGCAGAGCCTCCTGTCTTCAGCCGTCTCTCTTTCTCCAACACCGGATCCTTTGATCCTTCTTATCAGGCTCCTTTTTACATAAGGCTTCCAATCTGCTTGCTACAAACCACCGCTGGCTAAACCCAATTTCTGAGCCACGCTGCACACGTCTGATGTGAATTTGGAAACAGCGATCAAGTGCTCATGTGGAGGTCTGTGGGGTGCAACCGTGCAACGTGCATCACTTGCTAATGTCCATGTAGTTTGAATCCATGACAACAGCCATGTCGACGGCAGCATGCTGGGTTGAGCCATCGACATGAACGACCAAGATGACATACACGTACAACAACAGAAGATTGATCCTTTGAGATGTTCGCATGCTGGCAGTTCTGGATGCTTCACATGGTTGTATATAAACGATTTAGACAGTCTTGCCCAAGCTACAGCCTTCACGTTGCATTGGTATGAACTATGAACGTATGACTCATTTTTTTTAAGGCAGCGTACATCTCATTTCTTGCTTTATATGTCAAATTGCAGTAGAAATTTATTTTAGAGAAAAAGTAGTAAATATTCAAATTATTCATCTCTTACCTCAGGCAAACAAATATTTCAAATACATTGAAGACTAAAGGAAATAGCTTCAGAGTGGTCATAATAAGCATGTGGTTGTTCGGCGATTTGATTAATAAGTAGTGCTACTTGAAAAAATTCAGTTGTGTATGTTTGAAAAATCATGTAGTACACTACATTTACTTCCAATGATTTATCATTTTACATAATTAACAATATATAATAAAGCCTAAAAAAAGAGTACTGTGGGAAAAAGTGGACGACAACTAATATATATGGCTGTCGGAGAAAACTAAAACTTGCTAACCGCTGGATTTTTTTACCAGTAAAGGACTATCTTATATATATGATCCACGGGGTTCTAAATAAGTTTAGCTTAACTACCATGTATTTTCAGCAGAATAAATGAGTACACTGGATTTTTCACCACATTGATTATGGCCTACTCAAGGTCATCCCCCGTACGTACATCTGTCCGGCTGAAGTAGAGTAGGAGTAAAATCTTCAGATCAGTAATGCTTTGACCTCAATATCTAGAAATTGTTGTCCGCAGAAAAAAAATGTCACAAAATTGGTTTCGTTTCTTTGCAGAGAAACTGTATTTCTTGCCCTTATGCAAAACACACAGTTAATTTGGCAAAGTGTCGAATCATTTTTCCCAATGAAAGATCTCGAGAGTGAGACAACTTTCATCAACTTTCATCAGGTTCAAAGCGTGACACAATACTAACAACTAGCATAACTTGGTTCTTGCATGATTTTCTTATTCAAGCAATAGTCTATTTTGTGTATGGAAGTAACTAATTGTAAATATTCCCATACATCTTTGTTGTTTTCTTGCAGAAATGCCATTATGAAATTAAACCGGTAACTCTTTTCCGTCACATGATGGTTTCCAGGTTTATAGATGCATTGGTCCATTGGCACCATTCCCCAAATTTATGGTACTAGATCTTGGAACTATTAGATGGGTGGATAACAATAATTCTTAGCATGGAAAGCATTAATGTCTGTTTGTTTCTAAAATCAGTAATACTAGAAGAGCATTCATATCTCCTTGAAACTAAAGAATCAAAATATTTACCTCTATCTTTGGGGTACAGGTCGATTTGACTTTCATATTTGAACACAAACGTATTGTCCAGCTACTGAAACCCAGTATTGAAATATACTGTTGTTATCACAACTAAAATATTATTCAAAATTCAGTGATAAATTCTATCGACAGTTTTCCTTTTTATTTCTGATGCATCCTCCTTAACTTAATTAGGTTCGCATGTCTATGAGTCACACTAGGAAAAGCTTTGCTTACAATATAAAGTAAGTTTGTTTCATCTTACACAATTAGCATGATTGTATAATAACGTGCATGCCTATGCGCTTTTTTCTGTCCATTCGTTTCATTTGTATAGAAATTGTAGATACGTATAAATATGTATTTGGGAATTTTTTGCATTCTATTTTTGAATTATTGAATATGGATTCATGTAATACGTAAGTTTCTATTAGCAACATATATCAAAGTTCTAATTACATACTAGATTTGTATAATATTTTTATGATTGTGGATATCGCAAGCCCAGGCTGTTGCACGGGTTGTTGACTAGTCTCGAAAAGAGTAGAAGGCCTGGATTTCGAGAGCATCTGAGCTCGCGCTCAGAAATCTATTTTTGTTCCCACGGTCCATACATAAAGAGAAACCAGAAAATAGAACGCAAAACACGCATACATGCATGCATGCTTCCACAAATGGGTTACCACATACCTTTGTGGGGCTCTGGTGACCTCACATTCATTGTTGACCGCTTATGACCTCACATTCATGGGAGAGATTTTCTGACCTCACATTGTCTCTATAAAAGCCTATCACCTCTATGAATCATGTGTCTCCACCATTTCAAATCCTCCAGCGCCTAAGATACCAATTGAGAAATTACTAATGGCCAATGGAAAGAATGTCGTGGCCATGTTATTTCTCACCACCATTGTGGCGGTGGCGGCCACAAGGCCAGCCGAGACCTATGGCGCTGCGGAGGAGAACACATTGAAGATGGCTACCCCCAGCAGGAAAGGGGTTGACGCTACATTAGCAGCTAAACGTGTTGTTGCCGCCGAGAAGTCCATCAAGAAGGCTGAAAGCGCCACCACACCAAAAGAGGCCGTGGCTGCCAAGCAAGATGGAGCAAAATCTGCTTCTGCTGCATTAAAGTACAATGCCATCTCTCAGCAGGCAAATGGTAAAGGTTCTTCTATCTCCCCAGGCAGGAAAGAAGCAGCGGTACTTTAGCCGCCGCACACTATGCTGCCACCGAGAAGTCCATCAAGAAGGCCGAAACCGCCACGACACCTGAAAGGTCGTGGCTGCCAAGCGAGACGCAGCAAAGTCTGTTGACGATTCATTAAAGTATGGTGCCATCTCTCGGAAAGCAGCTGGTACAAGTTCTTCTACCGCCCCCAATAGGAAAGAAGCCACCACTGACTTAGCAGCTATGCACACTGCTGCTGGTAAGATGATCACCAAGAAGGCTGAAACCGCTACCACACCTAAAGAGGCCGTGGCTGCCAAGCGAGCTGCAGCCAAGTCTACCGCTGCTGCATCAAAGTATGGTGTCATTTCTCAGCAAGCAGCTGGTACAAGTTCTTCTACCTCCCCCAACAGGAAAGAAGCTGTCGGTACCTTGGCAGATCTTGCGCGCATAGCTGCTGCCGAGAAGTCCATCAAGAAGGCTGAAACCGCCACCAGACCTGAAGAGGCAGCACCCGCTAAGAAGGATGCCGCGAAATCTGAGGCTGATGCAATGAAATCAGGGCCATCTCTCAGCAGGCCGCCAACAAAAATGGTGCCTAAGTGGTGCCTTAAACACCTATTCACGCGCAACATCATCTGCATACTACCATGCATGCAAAATAGCAGCATTGAGATATCCCATTATGCTAATTCTCATGCATGCACGCTTTGTTTAAATGTTCCCATTACCAATCATGTTCTAATGTCTTGTTTGTTTTACTTTTAATAGTAAGACACGCTTGACTGTCTTAAAAAAAATAAAACGGTCGATGTATACATGTATTATATGAAAATTAATAATATGAGTTCCACCGCAATTCGTGTCTTTTTGTCATAATTTGGGTGCAATCAATGCACACATCCAATACACAAAATTGGACGAGTCAATGTATTATGGCTCCATGGAGCGGCGAATCATGTTTTAATGTCTTGCTTGTTTTACTTTTAGTAGTAAGATACGCTTGACTTGCTTTAATAAAAATACAATGATCGATGTATACATGCATAATCTGACAATTAATAATACGAGTTCCACGGTAATTTGCATTTTGTCATAATTTAGGTGTAATTAATGCACAGTCCAATACACAAAATTGGAGTCGTCAATGTATTATGGATCCATGGAGCGGCATAATGATATACGATATATCTTCACTACTTCAAAAAGAACTTAAGGTTTCGTCATACATCTGCCCTTCATCCAACCTCCCTACCAATCCTTCCTGTTTTGATTTTTTCTTCTCCCATCTTTGTTTTTCTCCCCATCTATTCTACCTAAAAACTGCCTCAATATCACATGTTTACCGTATATGTCAAGTGGTTGTGATGAGACGGCGGCTGGGCGCTTCAGATTTATTCCAGCAACTGACTGTCAAATTGAGTCATCTGCCGTCTTTTCGATGATTGTAAGAAAGTAACCGATTATCGTTACCGGCCACAAAGTTATATTTTCTTGTCTTAACGAAGGGTTGCATACAATGCGTGTAGGTCTTGACGCCAACGTTGTCAACTCCACGTACAATCAATCAATCACAAATCACGACTTTTTTGCTCATCAACCTTGTGTATTTTTTTTTGCGGAAAGAACCTCAAAATTTCAAAATATGTCAAACAGTGATCAGGCGCACATGATATATTCTATGGTGGGTGACACAAGGGGTGCGTCAATGGGCGATGGGTCGAGCTTACATAGCATGAATACAAGAAGGATTCAAACTATTGAAATTTTCAATATGATTAAAATGCACAACCAATTTCTGAACTAGCGTGTGCCCGGTCTCTTATGTTCATGGAACTTTAGATCCTTGTAGTTACAACTCAAATATCGCCACCCATTAGGCATTTGCTATCCATCTTACAAAAACGGAACAAGAAGAAATCCATGCCCATCAGCATTATGACATTAGTGTTTGGACACCCATCAGCTGCAGCTTTGCAACAATTAATAGAATCATTCCCGTGTCGACATCCGGGCAACACGACACATTCTTCTCTACATTCAAAACCCATATGACCAATGTCGATGCAGATAGACAATTCAGAGCATATTTGCTGCAGGGCTCTACTAAAGTAGCCACCAGTTCCAGTAGGTCTACAAACAATTACGGAGTAAGTCGGAAACAATGCCCAGCCGTAAAGCATTTTCTCCTGCCAAATATGACCAAAAAGTAAATACCCATCAGAAAAAGATGTCAGTTAAGATAAATGAAAGTGGCAAATACCAAGAGAATGGCAGAGGATGATTGGCTGAACCTGTATCTTGCCATGACCTCTAAAGATCAAGCTTCTGTCGTTCTCGTGGGTCGGTCTTTATCACGAGTTAATTTTTCACAGGGCAACAGATGATGAATGCCTTTTTGAAAACTGCTGATGCGTCACCTACTGACAAACTGTTTAATTTAGTGATGTAATTAGGCAGGATGCACAATTGCAATGGACAAGTTGTCGCAGCCTCCTCGTTTTCCAATCTCAGTATGTTTGTTAGTATTTTGATATGGTAGCTTTAAGAGCAGTTGCCAGAGTGACAGTGGTGAAGCTGGAAAATGATAACAGGACATAATGCTACTCTTGAAATAACACATTAGAGATGCGTGCGAGCGTAAGGATATATACCGGGAGTAGCGAAGTGTCTGAGAGCTGCATATGCAAACATGGCGACCCCGCCGCTGTGCATCCAAGCCATCGATCTGGTAGGAAAGAGTGGGAGGGGGCCAGTATAGTGTAGTTGTATATCCTGAATATTATTTGCATGGCTTGTCCTTCTTGCCTCTGTGCCCTCTGGCACAAACAGAAGTTGAACAAGGGCCCTGCCAATTGTCAAATGAATTAGAGCAGTTTTCAAAAAGGCATTCATCATCTGTTGCCCTGTGAAAAATTAACTCGTGATAGTACCGACCAACGAGAACGACACAAGCTTGATCTTTAGAGGTCATGGAAAGATGGAAGTTCAGCCAATTATCTTCTGGCATTCTCTTGGTATTCACCACTTAAATTTACCTTAACTGACATCTTTTATGATCTTGGGTTTACTTTCTGGTCAGATTTTGCGGGACAAAATGCTTCTGACTGGGCATTGTTTCCGACTTACTCCGTAATTGTTTCTAGACCTACTGGAATTGGTGGCTACATTAGTAGAGCCCTGTAGTTGATATACTCTGAGTTGTCTTTTTTTTTGGAAAGGAGGAAGACCCCGGCCTCTGCATCTGGGGGATGCATGCAGCCATTTTATTAATTATTCACAAAAGCTTTACAAAGTAGTACATCAGTAAGTCTGAAGCCACCATCTTGGCAACATCTGTCGCTACTTCTATCTACTTGATGAAAGGGTGCTGATAGTCCGAGCCTAATACCAAACAGACTTCGCGACAATGCCTAACATCCAAAACCGGAGGCCCAGCCAAGCCACATACCTGGTGCAGGGCACACACCAGTTCGGCGCACTCTGAGAGGCCGCCGCCGCCATCTTCCAGCGATCCATCTTCAGAATAGGTACTGACGCCAGGACCTTGCCAAGTCTGCCATCGACGCCACCACGACACCAGACAGCGCCGTCCTCCTGCGTGAGTCCGTCTACACACATCGAGGACGAGACTCCACTGCGCCATGCCGCCGAGATCCACAGTCATCGATGTGTAAGATGAAACACCGCTCCACCAAACATGTTGTCCGCTGGTCCCTCGAGCTCGTGCACACCTCCAAGACTGACGCCCCCAAGGGGGAAACGACGCAAGAGCGTCGCCGTCATCCGATCTACTGATCTGGGGTTTCCCCCGCAGGTAACAGATAGAGGTCTGGAACTTCTCCACGGCGATGTATTCAAAAAGATAACGACGCAGAAGAACGCTGCCATCACCGGCCTTGGCATCCAGCTGAGTGCAAGGTTTTCACCCAGATCAGTTCGAAGAACCTCCATCCAGTCTCGAGTATGGATCGCCGCCATCTCTACCTAGGGTGAAGTAGGATCCAGTGCCGTCGCCGCCTGACCAGCCAAGCCACACCACGCGAGCAGCAGGGGCCGCCGAGACAAGTCCTCAGTACCAGCACCGGAGAGCCCTACACGAGATCCCGCCGTCGGGAGAGGACGACGCCACTTACGACCAAGAGCCACCGCTGCCGATAGGTCGCCGCCATCACGCTTCCACGCCCGCGCCGCCACTAGAAGAAAGCGTCCCGCGCCGTGATACGTCTCCAACGTATCTATAATTTTTGATTGTTCCATGCTATTATATTACCCATTTTGGATGTTTATGGGCTTTACTTTACACTTTTATATCATTTTTTGGGACTAACCTACTACTGGAGGCCCAGCCCGAATTGCTGTTTTTTGCCTATTTTAGTGTTTCGAAGAAAAGGAATATCAAACGGAGTCCAAACGGAATGAAACCTTCGGGAGCGATCTTTTTGGAACAAACACAATCCAGGAGACTTCGAGTGGACGTCAAGAAGCAGCCGAGGCGGCCACGAGGCAGGAGGGCGCGGCCTAGGGGGGTAGGCGCCCCCTACCCTCGTGGGCCCCTCGTGGCTCCCCTGACCTACCTCCTTCAACTATATATATCCACGTACCCCGAAAACATCCAGGAGCACCACGAAAAACTATTTCCACCGCAACAACCTTCTGTATCCGTGAGATCCCATCTTGGAGCCTTCGCCGGCGCTCCGCCAGAGGGGGAATCGACCACGGAGGGCCTCTACATCATCTCCAAGGCCTCTCCGGTGAGTTGTGAGTAGTTTACCACAGACCTTCGGGTCCATAGTTATTAGCTAGATGGCTTCTTCTCTCTCTTTGAATCTCAATACAAAGTTCTCCTCGATCTTCTTGGAGATCTATTCATGTAACTCTTTTTGCGGTGAGTTAGGCGAGATCCGATGAATTGTGGGTTTATGATCAAGTTTATCTATGAGAAATAATTGAATCTCCTCTGAATTCTTTTATGTGTGATTGGTTATCTTTGCAAGTCTCTTCGAATTATCAGTTTGGTTTGGCCTAGATTGATCTTTCTTGCAATGGGAGAAGTGCTTAGCTCTGGGTTCAATCTTGCGGTGTCCTTTCCCAGTGACAGCAAGGCACGTATTGTATTGTTGCCATCGAGGATAAAAAGATGGGGTTTATATCATATTGCTTGAGTTTATCCTTCTACATCATGTCATCTTGCTTAATGTGTTACTCGTTCTTATGAACTTAATATTCTAGATGCAAGGTGAGTCGGTCGATGTGTGCAGTAATAGTAGTAGATGCGTAATCGTTTGATCTCACGTGTTGTTGGACGTGATGCCTATATACATGATCATGCCTAGATAATCTCATAACTATGCACTTTTCTATCAATTGCTCGACAGTAATTTGTTCACCCACCGTAATACTTATGCTATCTTGAGAGAAGCCACTAGTGAAACCTATGGCCCCCAGGTCTATCTTTTATCATATAAGTTTTCCATCTACTTTTATTTGCATCTTTTACTTTCCAATCTATATCATAAGAATATCAAAAATATTTATCTTATCTTATTATATCTATCAGATCTCACTTTCGTGAGTTTCCGTGAAGGGATTGACAACCCCTTTATAGCATTGGTTGCGAGGTTCTTGTTTGTTGGTGTAGGTGCGTGGGACTTTTGAGGAGCCTCCTACTGGATTGATACCTTGGTTCTCAAAAATTGAGGGAAATACTTACGCTACTTTGCTGCATCACCCTTTCCTCTTGAAGGGAAAACCAACGCAGTGCTCAAGACGTAGCAAGAAGGATTTCTGGCGCCGTTGCCGGGGAGGTCTTCGCTTAAGTCAAGACATACCAAGTACCCATCACAAACTCATCTTCCTCGCATTATATTATTTACCATTTGCCTCTTGTTTTCCTCTCCCCCACTTCACCCTTGCCGTTTTATTCGCCATCTCCTTTCTGTTCGCCTCTCTTTCGCTTGCTCCTCGCATTTTCTGCTGTTATGTCTGAAACTGGGGAGATTCTCGTTGATATGGACAATAATAATAACATGGAAATTTTTGATGCTCCTGCCGAAGAACCTACTATCTTACATATAAAAAAAATTCGAATCGGTAGTGGTAATATTATTGGAAAAGTGGTTATTCAGGATTTCTTTACTTGTGCCGATGCTATACCTTCTATGGGTGGTTCTATACTTCATGGAACTACTAGTCTTGCGGATGCTATCGCCACGCTTATAGTTGAACTTGAAAGGCAGTTTATGCACATGCACCCTTGCATACAAAGGATTTTCCTACAATTTTCTAATATTGAGCATTTTGCTGTTAAGCACGCCGCTACTATCTTTTTGGCACATGAGTTCAGATTTATATTAAAAGAGGCCAAAGAAATCTTTGCACACTATAGGGTGGACGTTGGCCGCCCTCCCATAGAGGCAATCCTCTTTGATCAAGAGGAAATAATGCGTTTTCAATCTTTAGATTATGTTGCTTTTAATGAAAACCTTAGAAAAAAGGTTCCTACCAATGTTCTAGTTGATAGAATTTCTGAACTTAATAATGATTTTGCTTTTCGAAATAATGAGTTAGGATATTCTCTTGAGTATAGGCTCACAAAGTTCTGCCAAAAGAATGCTTATAATGATGAATTGGTTGTGCAATATGAAGGGCCAAAGGAGGAACCCATACCTCTCGAGATTGATCTTGGGGACTTTTACCCCATTAAGTTTAGCCTCTTTCATTACTTTTGCTTGCCTCAAAGAAAACTTGCTGCTGAACGTAGGGAATATGAAATGAGTTTTCGTGATCTATCTTATTTTTATGGCAATACTTAGATCTATTCTCGCTTTTATGCCTAGCTAGGGGCGTTAAAAGATAGCGCTTGTTGGGAGGCAACCCAATTTTATTTTTGTTTTTTGCTTTTTGCTTCTGTTTAGTAATAAATATTTCATCTAGCCTCTGTTTAGATATGGTTTTATGTTTTAATTAGTGTTTGTGCCAAGTAGAACCTATAGGATAACCTACGGTAATAGTTAATTTGATTCTGCTGAAAAACAGAACCTTTTGCGCGTACGAGAATAATATTAATAAGGGCCATTTGCATTTCTGTCCCTAACTCGAACCACCTAATCAGTTATACCCCTAATTCCAAAGCCTGCTCAAAATGCCCTCCGCCGTCATGTGCCCTTATAGAAATGCCCCTCCGAGCCGTTTCCGTCCGGTCAAGGCTGTTTGACCGCTAACGTGCCGTTTATTTGACATTTTGCCCTCCTTCCGTACATATCCGGGCCCAACTAACCGGTTCACTCTCTCTCCTCTTTCTTCTTCCTCGACGACAGCGGGCATTTTTGAGCAAGAACTGGATCGGGCGTTTCACCCTTGGTCGAAGAGAGAGGGGCAGGGCACGGCATGGTGAGCGCGATAGGAGTACGTCAGACGCAGCGGGCATGTCTTCTATGACCTCGTCGGTGGCCGCCAATGTAAGTTTCAGGGTCGATTTGGGTGATATTGCGGAATTAGGGTTCATCAATTTGGGTTGCCCTTTGCTGATAGGTTGATGGCGTAGGGATAGTTCAGTTTCAATCGGAGTTCTACATCCCTGATCTGACATTCTGTGGCCTTGAGGTTCGGTCGTCATGGGCGGTGCCACTGCCACGGGCTTATTCCTGCTTTCGTCATTGTCGCTGGGAGGAGCAAGCTCCGGTGAAGGTTTCTCGGTTGCCCTCTTGATGTAAGTGTTTTTGCTTTTGAATGCTTGACTTGATTACGCTCTTTCTCCTCTTTCTAATTCGATCATTGATTTTGCAGCTTCACGATGAATGTGATTGGGTTATGCGGATTGACCAGCCGTCGACCGAATGTGTTGGTCGTGCATTTGAGGAGCTTCATGCAGGATTGGAGAAGAGCTGGCTAAAAGCTCATTATTTAGAGAGGAGGGTGATGTATCTAACCGAGAAGAACAAGAAACTGAAGCTAAAGATGAAGAAGAGGAACGAGGTTATGCAAGCCTGGGGATTTATCATAGTTCTTGGTTTTAGCATGTTGGCCACATTTGTTTCTAGTTGGTCTAATAATCCATACTAAATGGATTTCTGTTTGTAGTGTATGCTTTGATGGAGCTAAGTTTGGGAATGTATTATCCCAGAATAATGTTGTGATTTGGGAATGATGTGATATTTCTATTTGGAAATGATCAAGAATCTTGCTTGGCATTTTGAAAGTAGCAGCTCAAATGAAACTAGTAGCTGACCAAATGATACATTGTGTTAAAACTAGCAGCTCACAAAATATTTTGTCTAGCAGCTCAAGATAGCATCTCACAAATAGCATAACTTCATAATAGCATTGCACATTGAAGATAGCATCTCACAAGTTCAGCATTACACAAGTTCACAAATAGTTCTTAAACAACAAAAACAACACAACACACTTAACATAGCAGCTAACAAGTTCACAGATCTTTCCTTGATTTGCTAGTTCTACCTTTAACTATAGACCTAGACTGAGATCTTGTTCCTCTGCTCTCTGGCTCTCCTCTCTCCCTTTGTATGACACTGATTTCTAGTTTAGCAGGGAAAGAATCATGTATTGCAAACATGATACCAAGCTCATCATCACACTGGACAGGGACCCATGCTGATTTGTCAATGTCCCAGTACCTGAATTCCACTGCATCGTGTAGACCCCATGGATATTTAGCAGCTATTGCAGATCTAAACTGATTGAAAGTCCATTGATTGTCGACAACAAAAGGAAAAGAGAATCTGTGTTGGATGCTTTTGTGCCAAGACTAGCTAGAAGTGTGGTTTCCATTCTACAATCAATGCAGATCGCTCTATCGGGTCCATCCTCGATGACCATGGAAAATGCAGGTATCCCAACGCCATGAGCACTATGAACTAGGTCAACAAATTAAACTACAAGAACAAATCGAACTACAAAGCGGCATGAGACTGCATCAGATTACAAGAGATACTTACCCGGTAGAAGCATTAAATGCAGAGCTGCGATGTGCTCCCTCGTTAAATCGCCGCCGCCTTCTTGTCCCCATCCATCCCGTCAGCCCGTGTCTCCTTCACGCTTGCGAGCGACACAGTCAAATCCGAAGCTCCACCGTGGCCGCCATCAGTAGATCTAGCCTTAGGAGTTGGGATCGACCGGATCGAGCGAGCTAGGGTTAGGGTTACGGCGGCAGGCGATTTGGGGGAGAAAGAGAGAGGGTGCGGCTCGGGTGAGAGAATGAGATGGAGAGAGAGTGAACCGGTGACCTGGGCCCAGATGTACGGAAGGAGGGGCAAAAATGTCAAAGAAACGGCCGCTTACCAGTCAAACAGCCTTGACTGGACGGAAACGGCACGGAAGGGCAATTCTATAAGGGAACATGACGGCGGAGGGGCATTTTTGAGCAGGCTTTCGAATTAGGGGCAAATGTGAGTAGTGGGTTCGAGTTAGGGACACAGATGTAAAAGACCCTATTAATAAATCACAGAAACGTGATTTTGCGTTGACTATTTTTGCAGTAGATCAATAGACAAATTTCCCAGGACTTCCTAGTTTGGTAGGATTTTTAGAGTTCCAGAAATATTCGAAAGTTACATATTTCTACACATTGTTCTGTTTTTGATAGATTCTGTTTTTCGTGTGTTGTTTTATTTTGATGTATCTATGGCTAGTATCGGGGGGTATGAACCTAGAGAAGTTGGAATACAGTAGGTTTAACACCAATATAAATAAAGAATGAGTTCATTACAGTAACTTATGTGGTGGTTTTTCTTTCTTGCACTAACGGAGCGTATGAGATTTCCTATTGAGTTTTGTGTTGTGAAGTTTTCAAGTTTTGGGTAAAGATTTGATGGACTATGGAATAAGGAGTGTCAAGAACCTAAGCTTGGGGATGACCATGGCACACCAAGATATTCAAGGAAACCCAAAAGCCTAAGCTTGGGGATGCCCCGGAAGGCATCCCCTCTTTCGTCTTCGTCTATTGGTAACTTTACTTGGAGCTATATTTTTATTCGCCACATGATATGTGTTTTGCTTGGAGCATCTTGTGTGATATGAGTCTTTGATTTTTAGTTTACCACAATCATCCTTGCTGTACACACCTTTTTGGAGAGACACACATGATTTGGAATTTATTAGAATACTCTATGTGCTTCACTTATACCTTTTGAGCTAGACAAGTTTTGCTCTAGTGCTTCACTTATATCTTTTAGAGCACGTGGCTTTATTTTGTAGAAATTGTTGATCTCTCATGCTTCACTTATATCATTTTGAGAGTCTTTTAGAACAACATGGTATTTGCTATGGTTATAAAATTGGTCCTAGAATGATGAGCATCCAAGTTGGGTATAATAAAAACTATCATAGAAAGTGCATTAAACACTATGATAAATTTGATGCTTGATAATTGCTTTGAGATATAAAGGTGGTAATGTTAGAGTCATGCTAGTTGGGTAATTATGAAACTGAGAAATACTTGTGTTGAAGTTGGCAAGTCCCGTAGTATGCACATATGGTAAAAGTTGTGTGACAAATTTGTTGCATGGGATGCTCTTTTAATTGTCTTCCTTATGAGTGGAGGTCGGGATCGCGCGATGGTTAACTCCTACCAACCCTTACCCTAGGAGCATGCATAGTAGTACTTTGCTTCGAGGGCAAGTATACTTTTGCAATAAGTATGTGAGTTCTTTATGACTAATGTGAGTCCATGGATTATACGCACTCTCACCCTTCCACCATTGTTAGCCTCTATTATGCCGCGCAACTTTCGCCGATATCATGCACCCACCATTTACCTTCCACAAAACAGCCACCATACCTACCTATTATGGCATTTCCATAGTCATTCCGAGATATATTTCCATGCAACTTTCCATCGTTCCGTTTATTATGACACGCCCCATCATTGTCATATTGCTCTTTGCATGATCATGTAGTTGACATCGTATTTGTGGCAAGGCCACCTTCATAATTTTTCATACATGTCACTCTTGATTCATTGCATATCCCGGTACACCGCCGGAGGCACTCACGTAGAGTCATATTTTGTTCTAAGTATTGAGTTGTAATTCTTGAGTTGTAAATCAATAAAAGTGTGATGATCTTCATTATTAGAGCATTGTTCCAAGTGAGGAAAGGATGATGAAGACTATGATTCCCCCACAAGTCAGGATGAGACTTCGGACTTTATAAAAAATAAGAGAGGCCAAAGAAGCCCAAATAAAAAAAAGAAAAAAAAAGGGAGGCCAAAGAAGCCCACCAAATAAAAATAAAACAATGAGAGAAAAGAGAGAAGGGACAATGTTACTATCTTTTTTTCACACTTGTGCTTCAAAGTAGCACCATGATCTTCATGATAGAGAGTCTCATATGTTGTCACTTCCATATACTAGTGGGAATTTTTCATTATAGAACTTGGCTTGTATATTCCAATGATGGGCTTCCTCAAAATGCCCTAGGTCTTCATGAGCAAGCAAGTTGGATGCACACCCACTTAGTTTATTTTGTTGAGCTTTCATATATTTATAGCTCTAGTGCCTCCGTTGCATGGCAATCCCTACTCACTCACATTGATATCTATTAATGGGCATCTCCATAGCCCGTTGATACGCCTAGTTGATGTGAGACTATCTTCTCCCTTTTTGTCTTCACAACCACACCACCCTATTCCACATATAGTGCTATGTCCATGGCTTGCGCTCATGTATTGCGTAAGAGTTGAAAAAGCTGAAGCGCGTTAAAAAGTATGAACCAATTGCTTTGCAGAAAACGGGGTTGTGCATTATGGGAGTATTTTGTGTAATGAAAATGGAGCATGGCCTAACTATATGCTTTTGTAGGGATAAGCTTTCTTTGGCTATGCTATTTTGATACGACATGATTACTTGTTAGTATGCTTGAAGTATTACTATTTTAATGTTTTACTGACTTTTATCTTGAATCATTTGGATCTGAACAATCATGCCACAATAAAGAAAATTACATTGAGAATTATGCTAGGTAGCATTCCACATCAAAAAATCTGTTTTTATCATTTACCTACTCGAGGACGAGCAGGAATTAAGCTTGGGGATGTTTGATACGTCTCCAACGTATCTATAATTTTTGATTGTTCCATGATATTATATTGCCCGTTTTGGATGGTAGGCTTTACTTTATACTTTTATATCATTTTTGGGTCTAACCTACTAACTGGAGGCCCAGCCCGAATTGCTGTTTTTTTGTCTATTTTAGTGTTTCGAAGAAAAGGAATATCAAATGGAGTCCAAACGGAATGAAACCTTCGGGAGTGATCTTTTTGGAACAAACGCAATCCAGAGACTTCGAGTAGACGTCAAGAAGCAGCCGAGGCGGCCACGAGGCAGGAGGACGAAGCATATGAGACAAACTCAATTCCATTTTTTTGTAATTTTCTTTTATAAACTAACTAGTGCTAAAACAAGAAACAAAAGAAAGAGTCGATTGCAAGATCTAAAGATATACCTTCACTTACCTAGCCTCCCGCAACGGCACCGAAAAGAGCTTGATGTCTACTACACAACGTTCTTCTTGTAGACGTTGTTGGGCCTGCAACTGCACAGGTTTGTAGGACAGTAGCAAATTTCCCTCAAGTGGATGACCTAAGGTTTATCAATCCGTGGGAGGCGTAGGATGAAGATGGTCTCTCTCAAGCAACCCTGCAACCAAATAACAAAGAGTCTCTTGTGTCCCCAACACACCCAATACAATGGTAAATTGTATAGGTGCACTAGTTCGGCGAAGAGATGGTGATACAAGTGCAATATGGATGGTAGATATAGGTTTTTGTAATCTGAAAATATAAAACAGCAAGGTAACAAGCGGTAAAAGTGAGCGTAAATGGTATTGCAATGATAGGAAACAAGGCCTAGGGTTCATACTTTCACTAGTGCAAGTTCTCTCAACAATAATAACATAGATAGATCATATAACAAGCCCTCAACATGCAACAAAGAGTCACTCCAAAGACACTAATAGCGGAGAACAAACGTAGAGATTATGGTAGGGTATGAAACCACCTCAAAGTTATTCTTTCGGATCCATCTATAAAAGAGTTCGTACTAGAATAACACCTTAAGACACATATCAACCAAAACCCTAATGTCACCTAGATACTCCATTGTCACCTCCAGTATCCGTGGGCATGATTATACGATATGCATCACACAATCTCAGATTTATCCAACCAACACAAAGTACTTCAAAGAGTGCCCCAAAGTTTCTATCGGAGAGTCAAGAACGTGTGCCAACCCCTATGCATAGGTTCCCAATGTCACGAAACCCATAAGTTGATCACCAAAACATACATCAAGTGGCACATGATATCCCATTGTCACCACAGATAATCACGGCAAGACATACATCAAGTGTTCTCATAAAGACTCAATCCGATAAGATAACTCCAAAGGGGAAACTCATTTCATCACAAGAGAGTAGAGGGGCAGAAACATCATAAGATCCAACTACAATAGCAAAGCTCGGATACATCAAGATCGTATCACCTCAAGAACACGAGAGAGAGAGAGAGATCAAACACATAGCTCTTGGTACATACCCTCAGCCCCGAGAGTGAACTACTCCCTCCTCATCATGGATAGCGCAGGGATGATGAAGATGGCCACCGTGATGGATCCCCCCTCCGTGAGAGTGCAAAAGGGGTCCCATTGGTTTTTCGTAGCTCGAGGCTTGCGGCGGCGGAACTCCCGATCTAATCTCTGTTCTGGAAGTTTTAGGGTACGTAGGTATAGATGGGTGAAAGGAGTACGTCGGTGGAGCTACGGGGGCCCCACGAGGCAGGGGGGCGCGCCCAGGGGGGTAGGTGTGCCCCCCACCCTTGTGAGCACCTCCCGTATCTTCTGACGTGGAGTCCAAGTCCATCAGGTGGGTTTCCTTCCAAAAATAACTTCTCCAGTTGATTTCGTTCTGTTTGACTCCGTCTGATATTCCTTTTCCTCGAAACACTGAAATAGGCATAAAACAGCAAATCTGGCTGGGCCTCCGGTTAATAGGTTAGTCTCAAAAATAATATAAAAGTGGATAATAAAGCCCAATATTGCCTAAAACAATAGATAATATAGCATGGAGCAATAAAAAATTATAGATACGTTGGAGACGTATCAAGCATCCCCAAGCTTAATTCCTGCTCGTCCTCGAGTAGGTAAATGATAAAAAAGAATTTTTGATGCGGAGTGATACTTTGGCATAATTTCAATATAAATCTTCTTAGTTGTGATATGAATATTCAGATCCGAAAGATTTAAAACATAAGTTCATATTGACGTAAAAATAATAATACTTCAAGCATACTAATCAAAGCAATTATGTCATCTCAAAATAACAGAGCCAAAGAAAGTTCATCCCTACAAAATCGTATAGTTAGGCTATGCTTCATTTTCGACACACAAAGATGTTCCCAACTTCTATACCCCCGATGACAAGCCAAGCAATTGTTTCATACTCAAATAATCTCAAACTCTTTCAACCTTCACGCAATACATGAGCGCGAGCCATGGATATAGCACTATGGGTGGAATAGAATATGATGATGGGGATTGTGTGGAGAAGACAAAAAAGGAGAAAGTCTCATATCGACGAGGATAATCAACGGGCTATGGAGATGCCCATCAATTGATGTCAACATGAGGAGTAGGGATTGCCATGCAACAGATGCACTAGAGCTATAAGTATATGAAAGCTCTACAAAAGAAACTAAGTGGGTGTGCATCCAACTTGCTTGCTCACGAAGACCTAGGGCACTTTGAGGAAGCCCATCATTGGAATATACAAGCCAAGTTCTATAATGAAAAATTCCCACTAGTATATGAAAATGACAAAATGAGAGACTCTCTATCATGAAGATCTTAGTGCTACTTTGAAGCACAATATATGAGACTCACTACATGAAGAACAAGGTGCTACTTTGAAGCACAAGTGTGGTAAAAGGATAGTAGCATTGTCCCTTCTCTCTTTTTCTCTCATTTTTTTTGGGCCTTTATGTTTTCTTTTGGCCTTGCTTTTTTTTCTTTTTTTTCTTTTTTTTAGTTTTTTCGTCCGGAGTCTCATCCCGACTTATGGGGGAATCATAGTCTCATCATCCTTTCCTCACTTGGGACAATGCTCTAATAATGATGATCATCACACTTTTATTTTTCTTACAACTCAACAATTACAACTCAAAACTTAGAACAAAATATGACTCTATATGAATGCCTCCGTGTGTGTCGGGATGGTGCAATGAATCAAGAGTGACATGTATGGAAAATAATGCATGGTGGCTTTGCCACAAATACGATGTCAACTACATGATCATGCAATGGCAATATGACAAAAGTAATGTATGTCATAATAATGATGATGGAAGTTGCATGGCAATATATCTCGGTATGGCTATGGAAATGCCATGATAGGTACGTATGGTGGCTGTTTTGAGGAAGATATAAGGAGGTTTATCTGTGAAAGAGTGTATCATATCACGGGGTTTGGATGCACTGGCATAGTTTGCACCAACTCTCAAGGTGAGAAAGGGCAATGCACGGTACCGAAGAGGCTAGAAAATGCGGAAAGGTAAAAGTGCGTATAACCCATGGACTCAACATTAGTCAAAAGAACTCATATACTTATTGCAAAAATTTAGAAGCCATCAAAATCAAGTACTACGCGCAATGCTCCTAGGGGGATAGATTGGTAGGAAAAGACCATCGCTCGTCCCCGACCGCCACTCATAAGGATGCACAAGCCAGGTACACTTCATGTTTCAAATTTGTTACACAACTTTACCCATACGTGAATGCTACGGGACTTGCAAACTTCAACACAAGTATTTCTCAAATTCACAATTATCAACTAGCACGACTTTGATATTATTACCTCCATATCTCAAAACAGTTATGAAGCATTAAATTTATCTTAGTATTCAATTCACTCAAAAAGAAAGTTTCACATATCTTGAACACTAACTATATTAACATTAAGCAAATTACCATGCTATTAACGAATCTCAAAATAATCTAAGTGAAGCATGAGAGATCAATAGTTTCTTTAAAACAAATCCACCACCGTGCTCTAAAAGATATAAGTGAAGCACTAGAGCAAACGACAAACTACTCCGAAAGATATAAGTGAAGATCAATGAGTAGTCGAATAATTATACAACTATGTGAAGACTCTCCCATTTAATAATTTCAGATCTTGATACTTTATTCAAACAGAAAGCAAAGCTAAAGAAAACTACATTGCAAGGATAGCACAACTCAAGTGAAGAAGCAAAAACTTAGGTTCAACCGATACTAACCGATAGTTGTTGAAGAAAAAGGTGGGATGCCAATGGGGGCATCCCCAAGCTTAGATGCTTGAGACTTCTTGAAATAATATCTTGGGGTGCCTTGGGCATCCCCAAGCTTGAGCTTTTGTGTCTCCTTAATTCCTCTCATATCATGGTTTCTCTTTTATCAAAAGCTTCATTCACAACAAACTCAACAAGAACTCGTGAGATAGGTTAGTATAAACCAATGCAAAACCTTATCATTTCCTACTGTAACAAATCACTAAAATTATTATTCATCATTGAATACTAAATGTATCTGCATATTTAATACTCCTATACTTAAATAGAATCATTAAACAAGCAAACATATTCAAACAATGCAAACATAACAGCAATCTGCCAAAACAGTATAGTCTGTAAAGAATGCAAGATTCATCATACTTCCCTAATTCCAAAAATTATGAACTAAAATTCCCACTGTATAATTTACCATAGCTCAATATTCAAAAATATTCAACATTATACCACTCTCTCACTTTTCTAGAGAATTTTTGCAACAGCGGTAAACTTTCTGTTTTCAAACAGCAACATGTATAGTAGCAAAATAAACATGGCAAAGGCTATCCTTGACCTTTTTATTGAAACTAAAGATGCAAAACACTAATATAAATAACAGCAAGCAAAACAAAATAAAATGACATGATGCTCCAAGCAAAACACATATCATGTGGTGAATAAAAATATAGCTCCAAGTAAAGTTACCAATGAACGAAGACGAAAGAGGGGATGCCATCGGGGCATCCCCAATCTTAGGCTCTTGGTTATCCTTGAATATTACCTTGGGGTGCCTTGGGCATCCCCAAGATTAGGCTCATGCCACTCCTTGTTCCATAATACATCGAACCTTTACCCAAAACTTGAAAACTTCACAACACAAAACTTGACAGAAAACTCGTAAGCTCCGTTAGCGAAAGAAAACAAAACACCACTTCAAAGTACTGTAATGAACTCATTCTTTATTTATATTGGTGTTAAACCTACTGTAATCCAACTTCTCTATGGTTTTATAAACTATTTTACTAGCCATAGATTCATCAAAATAAGCAAACAACACCATAAAACAGAATCTGTCAAAAACAGAACAGTCTGTAGTAATCTGTAACTAACGCAAACTTCTGGAACTAAAACAATTCTACCAAAATTATAAGACCTGGAAAATTTGTTGTTGATCAGCAGAAATTGGAATCAGTATTTTATCACGTTCTGGTGATTTTTAACAATTCGGGCACTGAGCGCAAAGATTCTGGAAATTACAGCAAGATCAAATAACTATCACCCAAGAAGATCTAATAGGTTTAACTTGGCACAAACACTAATTAAAAGATAAAATCACATCTAAACAGAGGCTAGATGGATTATTTATTCCTAAACAGAAGCAAAAACAAAAAAAAACACAAATAAAAATTGGGTTGCCTCCCAACAAGCGCTATCGTTTAACGCCCCTAGCTAGGCATGATGATTTCAATGATGCTCATATAAGAGATAAGAATTGAAAGCATAAAGAGAGCATCATGAAGAATATGACTAGCACATTTAAGTCTGACCCACTTCCTATGCATAGGGATTTTGTGAGCAAACAACTTATGGGAACAATAATCAACTTGCATAGGAAGGTAAAACAAGCATAACTTCAAAACTTTAAGCACCTAGAGAGGAAACTTGATATTATTGCAATTCCTACAAGCATATATTCCTCCCTCATAATAATTTTCAGTAGCATCATGAATGAATTCAACAATATAACCAGCACCTAAAGCATTCTTTTCATGATCTACTAGCATAGAAATTTTATTACTCTCCACATAAGCAAATTCATTCTCTTTCGGGATAGTGGGAGCAAACTCAACAAAATAACTATCATATGATTGAGAATTAAGATAAAGATGACAGGTTTCATGGTTATCATTATTCTTTAAAGCATACGTGTCATCACAATAATCATCATAGGTAGGAGGCTTGCTTTCATCATAGTAAATTTGCTCTTCAAAGCTTGGGGGACAAAAAATATCATCTTCATCAAACATAGCTTCCCCGAGCTTGTGGCTTTGCATATCATTAGCATTATGGATATTCAAGGAATTCATACTAACAACATTGCAATCATGCTCATCATATAAAGATTTAGTGCCAAACATTTTAATGCATTCTTCTTCTAACACTTTGGCACAATTTTCCTTCCCATCATTTTCACGAAAGATATTAAAAAGACGAAGCATATGAGACAAACTCAATTCCATTTTTTTTTGTAATTTTCTTTTATAAACTAACTAGTGCTAAAACAAGAAACAAAAAGATTCGATTGCAAGATCTAAAGATATACCTTCACTTACCTAGCCTCCCCGGCAACGACGCCAGAAAAGAGCTTGATGTCTACTACACAACCTTCTTCTTGTAGACGTTGTTGGGCCTGCAAGTGCACAGGTTTGTAGGACAGTAGAAAATTTCCCACAAGTGGATCACCTAAGGTTTATCAATCCGTGGGAGGCGTAGGATGAAGATGGTCTCTCTCAAGCAACCCTGCAACCAAATAACAAAGAGTCTCTTGTGTCCCCAACACACCCAATACAATGGTAAATTGTATAGCTGCACTATTTCGGCGAAGAGATGGTGATACAAGTGCAATATGGATGGTAGATATAGGTTTATGTAATCTGAAAATATAAAAACAGCAAGGTAACAAGCAGTAAAAGTGAGCGTAAATGGTATTGCAATGATAGGAAACAAGGCCTAGGGTTCATACTTTCACTAGTGCAAGTTCTCTCAACAATAATAACATAGATAGATCATATAACAAGCCCTCAACATGCAACAAAGAGTCACTCCAAAGACACTAATAGCGGAGAGCAAACATAGAGATTATGGTAGGAGTACTTAAACCACCTCAAAGTTATTCTTTCGGATCAATCTCTAAAAGAGTTCGTACTAGAATAACACCTTAAGACACAAATCAACCAAAAACCTAATGTCACCTAGATACTCCATTGTCACCTCAAGTATCCGTGGGCATGATTATACGATATGCATCACACAACCACAGATTTATCCAACCAACACAAAGTACTTCAAAGAGTGCCCCAAAGTTTCTACCGGCGAGTCAAGAACGTGTGCCAACCCCTATGCATAGGTTCCCAATGTCACGAAACCCGCAATTGATCACCAAAACATACATCAAGTGGCACATGATATCCCATTGTCACCACAGATAATCACGGCAAGACATACATCAAGTGTTCTCATAAAAGACTCAATCCGATAAGATAACTCCAAAGGGGAAACTCAATTCATCACAAGAGAGTAGAGGGGGAGAAACATCATAAGATCCAACTACAATAGCAAAGCTCGAGATACATCAAGATCGTATCACCTCAAGAACACGAGAGAGAGAGATCAAACACATAGCTACTGGTACATACCCTCAGCCCCGAGGGTGAACTACTCCCTCCTCGTCATGGATAGCGCCGGGATGATGAAGATGGCCTCCGGTGATGGGATCCCCCCCCTCGCAGTGGTACCGGAAGGGGTCCCGATTGGTTTTTACGTGGCTCACGGAGGCTTGCGGTGGCGGAACTCGATCTAATCTCTGTTACGGAAGTTTTTAGGGCACGTGGGGTATATATGGGTGAAAGAATGCGTCGATTGGAGCTACGGGGGCCCCACGAGGCAGGGGGCGCGCCAAGGGGGGTGGGCGCGCCCCCCACCCTCGTGAGCACCTCCTGTATCTTCTGACGTGGAGTCCAAGTCCATCTGGTGGGTTTCCTTCCAAAAATAACTTCTCCAGTTGATTTCGTTCCGTTTTGACTCCGTCTGATATTCCTTTTCCTCGAAACACTGAAATAGGCATAAAACAACAAATCTGGGCAGGGCCTCCAGTTAATAGGTTAGTCCCAAAAATAATATAAAAGTGGATAATAAAGCCCAATATTGCCTAATACAGTAGATAATATAGCATGGAGCAATCAAAAATTATAGATACGCTGGAGACGTATCAATGATCAAGTTTATCTATGAGAAATAATTGAATCTCCTCTGAATTCTTTTATGTGTGATTGGTTATCTTTGCAAGTCTCTTCGAATTATCAGTTTGGTTTGGCCTACTAGATTGATCTTCTTGCAATGGGAGAAGTGCTTAGCTTTGGGTTCAATCTTGCGATGTCCTTTCCCAGTGACAGCAGGGGCAGCAAGGCACATATCGTATTGTTGCCATCGAGGATAAAAAGATGGGGTTTATATCATATTGCTTGAGTTTATCCCTCTACATCATGTCATCTTGCTTAATGTGTTACTCTGTTCTTATGAACTTAATACTCTAGATGCCGGCAGGAGTCGGTCGATGTGTGGAGTAATAGTAGTAGATGCAGAATCGTTTCGATCTACTTGTTGTGGGTGTGATGCCTATATACATGATCATGCCTAGATAATGTCATAACTATGCACTTTCTATCAATTGCTCGACAGTAATTCGTTCACCCACCGTAATACTTATGCTATTTTGAGAGAAGCCACTAGTGAAACCTATGGCCCCCGGGTCTATCTTTTATCATATAAGTTTTCCATCTACTTTTATTTGCATCTTTTACTTTCCAGTTTATATCATAAAAATACCAAAAATATTTCTCTTATCTTATTATCTCTATCAGATCTCACTTTATGCAAGTTTCCGTGAAGGGATTGACAACCCCTTTATCGCGTTGGTTGCGAGGTTCTTGTTGTTTGTTGTGTAGGTGCGTGGGACTTTTGAGGAGCCTCCTACTGGATTGATACCTTGGTTCTCAAAAAGTGAGGGAAATACTTACGCTACTTTGTTGCATCACCCTTTCCTCTTCAAGGGAAAACCAACGCAGTGCTCAAGAGGTAGCACGCTGCCATCCTCGGACAGCATGAGAAGAAGGCCCCGCCGCCCGCCTCGAACCGTCGTGGCTTTGCTCATGACACCTGCACCGGCAAGTGATGAGGAGAGGAGGAGGAGGAGAGAGACGAGGGCAGCAGATCTGGGCTCCTCGACGCCCTGCTGAGGGGACGCAAAGTAGGAGAGGGAAGAGGCAGGAGGAGGTTTGGTGAAAGAATTGTCTTGGTGATACGGATTTTTATTGTACAGAAGAATGTGTCGGCCTTGTTATGTTGCCTGGAAATCGACACTTCTTATGTTGCCCGAATATCGACACGAGAGGGATTCTATTAATTGTTGCATAACTACAGCTGATCTGTGTCCAAAAACTAATGTCATAATGCTGATGGGCATGGATTTCCTTTTGTTCCGTTTTTGTAAGATGGATAGCACAAATGCCTGATGGGTGGTGATATTTTAGTTGTAACTACAAGGATCTAAAGTTCCACGAACATAAGGAGACCGGCAGAAGCTAGTTCAAAAATTGGTTGTGCATTTTAATCATATTCAAAATTTCAATTGTTTGAATACTTCTCGTATTCATGCTTTGTAACCTCGATCCATCGCCCATTTACGCATCCCTTGTGTAAATTTCCCCACTAGGGAGAATATATCATGTGCGCCTGATCACTGTTTGTCATATTTTGAAATTTTGAGGTTCTTTCCACACACAAAATACACAAGGTTGATGAACAAAAAAAATCATGATTTGTGATTGATTGTTTGTACGTGGAGTTGACAATGTTGGCGTCAAGACCTACCCGCATTGTATGCAACCCTTCGTTAAGACAAGAAAATATAAGTTTGTGGCCAGTAACGATAATCGGTTACTTTCTTACAATCATCGAAAGGATGGGAGATGACTCAATTTGACAATCAGTTGTGGAATAAATCTGAAGCGCTCAGCCACCATCTTATCACAACCACTTGACATATATGGTAACCATGTGACATTTGATGCGTTTTTTTGGTAGAATCGATGGAGAGAAAAAACAAAGATGGGAGAAAAAAAAATCAAAACAAGAAGGATTGGTAGGGAGGTTGGATGAAGGGCAGATGTATGATGAAACCTTAAATTCTTTTTAAAGTAGTGAAGATATATCGTATATCATCGCCGCTCCATGCAGCCATAATACATTGACTCCTCCAATTTTGTGTATTGGATTTGTGCATTGATTGCACTCAAATTATGAAAAAAATGAAAATTATGGTGGAACTCATATTAGTATTAATTTTCAGATAATGCATGTATACATCGATCATTGTATTTTCTTAAAGCAAGTCAAGTGTATGTTACTACTAAGAGTAAAACAAGCAAGACATTAAAACATGATTCACTGCTCCATGGAGCCATAATACATTGACTCGTCCAATTTTGTGTATCGGATGTGTACATTGGTTGCACCCAAATTATCACAAAAAGACACAAACTGTGGTGGAACTCATACTATTAATTTTCAGATAATACATGTATACATCGATCATTGCATTTTTTTAAAGCAAGTCAAGCGTGTCTTACTAATAAAAGTAAAACACATTAATACATGATTCGTAATGGGACGTCTAAACAAAGCGTGCATGCATGAGAATTAGCATAACGTGGTATCTCAATGCTGCTATTTTGCATGCATGGTAGTATGCAGATGATGTTGCGCGTGAATAGGTGTTTAAGGCACCACTTAGGCACCATTTTTGCCGGCGGCCTGCTGAGAGATGGCCCCATACTTCATTGCATCAGCCTCGGATTTCGCGGCATCCTTCTTAGCGGATGCTGCCTCTTCAGGTCTGGTGGCGGTTTCAACCTTCTTGATGGACTTCTCGGCAGCAGCTATGCGAGCATCTGCCAAGGTACCGGCAGCTTCTTTCCTGCTAGGGGAGGTAGAAGAACTTGTACCAGCTGCTTGCTGAGAAATGACACCATACTTTGATGCAGCAGCGGTAGACTTGGCTGCAGCTCGCTTGGCAGCCGCGGCCTCTTCAGGTGTGGTAGTGGTTTCAGCCTTCTTGGTGAACATCTTAGCAGCATCAGTGGTGGCTTCTTTCCTATTGGGGGAGGTAGAAGAACTTGAACCAGCTGCTTTCCGAGAGATGGCACCATACTTTAATGCATCGTCAACAGACTTTGCTGCGTCTCGCTTGGCAGCCACGGCCTTTGCAGGTGTCTTGGCGGTTTCGGCCTTCTTGATGGACTTCTCGGCGGCGACATAGTGTGCGGCGGCTAAAGTACCGGCTGCTTCTTTCCTGCCTAGGGAGGTAGAAGAACCTTTACCGTTTGCCTGCTGAGAGATGGCATTGTACTTTAATGCAGCAGAAGCAGATTTTGCTCCATCTTGCTTGGCAGCCACGGCCTCTTTTGGTGTGGTGGCGCTTTCAGCCTTCTTGATGGACTTCTTGGCGGCAACAACACGTGTAGCTGCTAATGTAGCGTCAACCCCTTTCTTGCTGGGGGTAGCCATCTTCAATGTGTTCTCCTCCGCAGCGCCATAGGTCTCGGCTGGCCTTGTGGCCGCCACCGCCACAATGGTGGTGAGAAATAACATATTACGACATTCTTTCCGTTGGCCATTTGTAATTTCTCAATTGGTATCTTAGGCGCGCGAAGGATTTGAAATGGTGGAGACACATGATTCATAGAGGTGATAGGCTTTTATAGAGACAATGTGAGGTCAGAAAATCTCTCCCATGAATGTAAGGTCATAAGCGGCCAACAATGAATGTGAGGTCACCAGAGCCCCACAAAGGTATGTGGTAACCCATTTGTGGAAGCATGCATGCATGTATGCGTGTTTTGCGTTCTATTTTCTGGTTTCTCTTTATGTATGGACCGTGGGAACAAAAATAGATTTCTGGCTTGTGAGCTCAGATGCTCTCGAATCCAGGCCTTCTACTCTTTTCGAGACTAGTCAACAACCCGTGCAACAGCACGGGCTAGCGATATCCACAATCATAAACATATTATACAAATCTAGTATGTAATTAGAACTTTAATATATGTTGCTAATAGAAACTTACGTATTACATGAATCCATATTCAATAATTCAAAAATAGAATGCAAAAATTTCCCAAAAACATATTTATACGTATCTACAATTTCTATACAAATGAAACGAATGGACAGAAAAAAAGCGCATAGGCCGCCTCGGCTGCTTCTTGACGTCCACTCGAAGTCTCCTGGATTGTGTTTGTTCCAAAAAGATCGCTCCCGAAGGTTTCATTCCGTTTGGACTCCGTTTGATATTCCTTTTCTTCGAAACACTAAAATAGGCAAAAAACAGTAATTCGGGCTGCGCCTCTGGTTAGTAGGTTAGTGCCAAAAATGATATAAAAGTGTAAAGTAAAGCCCATAAACATCCAAAACGGGTAATATAATAGGATGGAAAAATAAAAAATTATAGATACGTTGGAGACGTATCACGGCGCGTGACGCTTTCTTCTAGTGGCGGCGCGGGCGTGAAGCGCGATGGCGATAGCCTGCAGGCGGCAGTGGCTCTTTGGTCGTAAGTGGCGTCGTCCTCTCCCCCCGACTTGACGGCGGAGATCTGGTGTAGGGCTCTCCGATTGCAGCTTGGTGAGGGGCTGTCTCGGGCGACCTTCTTTGCTTTCGCGTGGTGTGGCTGCTTTGGCTTGGCGGCGACGGCGGCCTGAATCCTACTTCCGATCTTAGGTAGAGATGGCGGCGATCCATACTCGAGACTTGATGGAGGTTCTTGAACTGATCTAGGTGAAAACCTTGCACTCAGCTAGATGCCAAGGCCGGTGATGGCAGCGCTCTTCTGCGTCGTTATCTTTTTGAATACATCGCAGTGGAGAAGTTCCAGACCTCTATCTGTTACCTCCGGGGGAAACCCCAGATCAGTAGATCGGATGATGGCGGCAGCTCTTTGCGTCGTTTCCCCATAGGGGCATCGGTCTTGGAGGTGTGCAGGCTTCGAGGACCAGCGGACAACATGTTGTTTGGGCGGTGTTTCATCTTACACATCGATGATTGTGGATCTCGGCGGCATGGCGCAGTGGAGTCTCGTCGTTCGATGTGTGTAGCGGACTCGCGCAGGAGGATGGCGCTGTCTGGTGTCGTGGTGGCGTCGATGGCAGACTTGGCAAGGTCCTGGCGTCAGTACCTATTCTGAAGATGGATCGCTGGAAGACGGCGGCGGCGGCCTCTCAGTGTGCGCCGAACTGGTGTGTGCCCCAGACCAGGTATGTGGCTTAGGCACAGGGCCTCCGGTTTTGGATGTTAGGCATTACTGCAAAGTCTGTTTGGTATTAGGCTCGGACTATCGGCACCCTTTCATCAAGTAGATAGAAGTAGCGGCGGATGTTGCCAAGATGGTGGCTTCGGACTTCGATGTACTACTTTGTAAAGTTTTTGTGAATAATTAATAAAATGGCTGCATGCATCGCCCAGATGCAGAGGCCGGGGTCTTCCTCCTTTCCAAAAAAAAGACAACTCAGAGTATATCAACTACAGGGATCTACTAATGTAGCCACCAATTCCAGTAGGGGTGTGTTTGTTTGGGCTCTTTTTAGCAGCTCCATGGGCTTCTACTCCATAAAAGCCGGAGCCCAAACAAACGGCCAATTTTTGGCCCGGCTCCATGCCCAGCTCCTTCGGAGCGCTCCGCGGAAACGGCCCGGAAGCCGCAGCTAGAAAAACAAGCTTCTAGCAGCCGCAGCTGGCTCCTATAGCCCGAAGATGATTTTGCCCCCCCACCAAAGTACATATAACTGCGAAATTGCCCCATACCGGTTCGTCTATTTTCTTTCGTCCCCACCCCGCCGCCGCAAGCTCTCCCGCTGTCCCCCAATTCCTTCTTGAACCCCTCCCTTCCCCGGATGCGCCTCTCGTCGGCCAGTCCCTTGCCCCTCCCGTCCGGAGATGTGCCTCACTGGCGACGACCTGAAGTTGCTGTCCCGAGCCGTTCCCCGTATCCGAGCTGAACACCTGCATGGTCGCCGCCAGGATCTGACGTCGCAGCACGGACGCCTCACGGAGTGAAGCACTGACGCCTCGTTCGCTGCTTATCCATCTGCAAGTATGCACGGCGCCGGTGGATGCGTGCGCAGCGGCTGGACAGTGCGTGATGCCAAGATTAGCGTGTTCTTGCTTTTAAATTGCTCCTGAGCCTTTCTTTTTTTACATACTAAATGCCCGATTCTACGCAATCTCATATTTCACTAATTAAGATTGAGAGACAGGTCCAAAAAAAGATTGAGAGATGGTGTGTCCGTGTATGACCATGCTCATTAGTAGAATGAGAGACTGTATTGTCCTATTTTCTGTTTAAACCAGTGATAAAACAGCCATTTTAAAAGCTTTTAAACGTGTCATTTACACTTGTAACAATACAATCAGTACTTAAATCCAATTTATGAAAACTGAGGGCATTCTGGTCATTCAGCATATTTCAGCATCAGTCGCAGCTGCTACATCATAACTACCAAACGACATCATCTCAGCTTCAACCTTTCAGCCGCAGCTAGCAGCTACAGCCGCTCCTTCCAGCCGGAGCCGTTGCAGCTGCAGCCAAAGAAGTTGCAGCCCAAACAAACACACCCTAGGTCTAGAAACAATTACGGAGTAAGTCGGAAACAATGCCCAGCCGTAAAGCATTTTGTCCTGCAAAATCTGACCAGAAAGTAAACCCGCATCATAAAAAGATGTCAGTTAAGGTAAATTTAAGTGGTGAATACCAAGAGAATGCCAGAAGATAATTGGCTGAACTTCCATCTTTCCATGACCTCTAAAGATCAAGCTTGTGTCGTTCTCGTTGGTCGGTACTATCACGAGTTAATTTTTCACAGGGCAATAGATGATGAATGCCTTTTCGAAAACTGCTCTAATTCGTTTGACAATTGGCAGGGTCCCTTGTTCAACTTCTGTTTGTGCCAGAGGGCACAGAGGCAAGAAGGACAAGCCATGCAAATATTATTCAGGATATACAACTACACTATACTGGCCCCCTCCCACTCTTTCCTACCAGATCGATGGCTTGGATGCACAGCGGCGGGGTCGCCATGTTTGCATATGCAGCTCTCAGACACTTCGCTACTCCCGGTATATATCCTTACGCTTCATACGCATCTCTAATGTGTTATTTCAAGAGTAGCATTATGTCCTGTTATCATTTTCCAGCTTCACCCCTGTCACTCTGGCACAGGGGCGGAGCCAGGCTAACACTACGCCCCGGGCCTGCTTCATAGCTACAGTGTTCAAACAGTGCTTAACAGTCCAAAATCGCTACAGTGACTGAAGAAACAAATCCTCAGGCCCCGGGCCCAGGCCCTTCCGGCCTGGGTCCTGTCTCCGCCACTGCTCTGGCAACTGCTCTTAAAGCTATCATATCAAAATACTAACAAACGTACTGAGATTGGAAAACGAGGAGGCTGCGACAACTTGTCCATTGCAATTGTGCATCCTGCCTAATTACATCACTGAATTAAACAGTTTGTCGATGGGTGGCCGCATCAGCAGTTTTCAAAAAGGCATTCATCATCTGTTGCCACTGTGAAAAAATTAACTCGTGTGATGCCGACCCACGAGAGCAGCGAAGCTTGATCTTTAGAGGTCATGGCAAGATCACGAGTTCAGCCAATCATCCTCTGCCATTCTCTTGGTATTTGCCACTTTCATTTATCTTAACTGACATCTTTTTCTGATGGGTATTTACTTTTTGGTCATATTTGGCAGGAGAAAATGCTTTACGGCTGGGCATTGTTTCCGACTTACTCCGTAATTGTTTGTAGACCTACTGGAACTGGTGGCTACTTTAGTAGAGCCCTGCAGCAAATATGCTCTGAATTGTCTATCTGCACGACATTGGTCATATGGGTTTTGAATGTAGAGAAGAATGTGTCGTGTTGCCCGGATGTCGACACGGGAATGATTCTATTAATTGTTGCAAAGCTGCAGCTGATGGGTGTCCAAACACTAATGTCATAATGCTGATGGGCATGGATTTCTTCTTGTTCCGTTTTTGTAAGATGGATAGCAAATGCCTAATGGGTGGTGATATTTGAGTTGTAACACAAGGATCTAAAGTTCCATGAACATAAGAGACCGGGCACACGCTAGTTCAGAAATTGGTTGTGCATTTTAATCATATTGAAAATTTCAATAGTTTGAATCCTTCTTGTATTCATGCTATGTAAGCTCGACCCATCGCCCATTGACGCACCCCTTGTGTCGCCCACCATAGAATATATCATATGCTTTGATCACTGTTTGACATATTTTGAAATTTTGAGGTTCTTTCCACAAAAAAATACACAAGGTTGATGAGCAAAAAGTCGTGATTTGTGATTGATTGATTGTGCGTGGAGTTGACAACGTTGGCGTCAAGACCTACACGCATTGTATGCAACCCTTCATTAAGACAAGAAAATATAACTTTGTGGCGGTAACGATAATCGGTTACTTTCTTACAATCATCGAAAAAGACGGCAGATGACTCAATTTGACAGTCAGTTGCTGGAATAAATCTGAAGCGCCCAGTCGCCGTCTCATCACAACCACTTGACATATACGGTAAACATGTGATATTGAGGCAGTTTTTAGGTAGAATAGATGGGGAGAAAAAACAAAGATGGGAGAAGAAAAAATAAAAACAGGAAGGATTGGTAGGGAGGTTGGATGAAGGGCAGATGTATGACGAAACCTTAAGTTCTTTTTGAAGTAGTGAAGATATATCGTATATCATTATGCCGCTCCATGGATCCATAATACATTGACGACTCCAATTTTGTGTATTGGATTGTGCATTAATTACACCTAAATTATGACAAAATGCAAATTACCGTGGAACTCGTATTATTAATTGTCAGATTATGCATGTATACATCGATCATTGTATTTTTATTAAAGCAAGTCAAGCGTATCTTACTACTAAAAGTAAAACAAGCAAGACATTAAAACATGATTAGCCGCTCCATGGAGCCATAATACATTGACTCGTCCAATTTTGTGTATTGGATGTGTGCATTGATTGCACCCAAATTATGACAAAAAGACACGAATTGCGGTGGAACTCATATTATTAATTTTCATATAATACATGTATACATCGATCGTTGTATTTTTTTTAAGACAGTCAAGCGTGTCTTACTATTAAAAGTAAAACAAACAAGACATTAGAACATGATTGCTAATGGGAACATTTAAACAAAGCGTGCATGCATGAGAATTAGCATAATGGGATATCTCAATGCTGCTATTTTGCATGCATGGTACTATGCAGATGATGTTGCGCGTGAATAGGTGTTTAAGGCACCACTTAGGCACCATTTTTGTTGGCGGCCTGCTGAGAGATGGCCCGTGCTTCATTGCATCAGCCTCAGATTTCGCGGCATCCTTCTTAGCGGGTGTTGCCTCTTCAGGTCTGGTGGCGGTTTCAGCCTTCTTGATGGACTTCTCGGCAGCAGCTATGCGCGCATCTGCCAAGGTACCGACAGCTTCTTTCCTGTTGGGGGAGGTAGAAGAACTTGTATACCAGCTGCTTGCTGAGAAATGACACCATACTTTGATGCAGCAGCGGTAGACTTGGCTGCAGCTCGCTTGGCAGCCACGGCCTCTTCTGTGTGGTAGCGGTTTCAGCCTTCTTGGTGATCATCTTACCAGCAGCAGTGTGCATAGCTGCTAAGTCGAGTGGTGGCTTCTTTCCTATTGAAGTGGCGGTAGAAGAACTTGTACCAGCTGCTTTCCGAGAGATGGCACCATACTTTAATGAATCGTCAACAGACTTTGCTGCGTCTCGCTTAGCAGCCACGACCTTTTCGGTGTCATGGCGGTTCCGGCCTTCTTGATGGACTTCTCGGTGGCAGCATAGTGTGCGGCGGCTAAAGTACCGGCTGCTTCTTTCCTGCACAGGAGATAGAAGAACCTTTACCATTTGCCTGTTGAGAGATGGCATTGTACTTTAATGCAGCAGAAGCAGATTTTGCTCCATCTTGCTTGGCAGCCACGGCCTCTTTTGGTGTGGTGGCGCTTTTAGCCTTCTTGATGGACTTCTCGGCGGCAACAACACGTGTAGCTGCTAATGTAGCGTCAACCCCTTTCCTGCTGGGGGTAGCCATCTTCAATGTGTTCTCCTCCATGGCGCCATAGGTCCCGGCTGGCCTTGTGGCCGCCACCGCCACAATGGTGGTGAGAAATAACATGGCCACGACATTCTTTCCGTTGGCCATTAGTAATTTCTCAATTGGTATCTTAGGCGTAGCGGAGGATTTGAAATGGTGGAGACACATGATTCATAGAGGTGATAGGCTTTTATAGAGACAATGTGAGGTCAGGAAATCTCTCCCATGAATGTGAGGTCATAAGCGGTCAACAATGAATGTGAGGTCACCAGAGCCCCACAAAGGTATCTGGTAACCCATATTTGTGGAAGCATGCATGCATGTATGCGTGTTTTGCGTTCTATTTTCTGGTTTCTCTTTATGTATGGACCGTGGGAACAAAAATAGATTTCTGGTAGCTGAGCTCAGATGCTCTCAAATCCAGGCCTTCTACTCTTTTCGAGACTAGTCAACAACCCGTGCAACAGCACGGGCTAGCCCGATATCCACAATCATAAACATATTATACAAATCTAGTATGTAATTAGAACTTTAATATATGTTGCTAATAGAAACTTACGTATTACATGAATCCATATTCAATAATTCAAAATTAGAATGCAAAAATTCCCAAATACATATTTATACATTATCTACAATTTCTATACAAATGAAACGAATGGACAGAAAAAAGTGCATAGGCATGCACATTATTATACAATCATGCTAATTGTGTAAGATGAAACAAACTTACTTTATATTGTAACCAAAGCTTTTCTTAGTGTGACTCATAGACATGCGAACCTAATTAAGTTAAGGAGGATGCATCAGAAATAAAAAGGAAAACTATCGATAGAATTTATCACTGAATTTTGAATAATATTTTAGTTGTGATAACAACAGTATATTTCAATACTCGGGTTTCGTAGCTGGACAATACGTTTGTGTTCAAATATGAAAGTCAAATCGACCTGTACCCCAAAGATAGAGGTAAATATTTTGACTCTTTAGTTTCAAGGAGATATGAATGCTCTTCTAATATTACTGATTTTAGAAACAAACAGACATTAATGCTTTCCATGCAGAGAATTATTGTTATCCACCCATCTAATAGTTCCAAGATCTAGTACCATAAATTTGGGGAATGGTGTCAATGGACCAATGCATCTATAAACCTGGAAACCATCATGTGACGGAAAAGAGTTGCCGGTTTAATTTCATAATGGCATTTCTGCAAGAAAACAACAAAGATGTATGGAAATATTTACAATTAGTTACTTCCATACACAAAATAGACTATTGCTTGAATAAGAAAATCATGCAAGATCCGAGTTATGCTAGTTGTTAGTATTGTGTCACGCTTTGAACCTGATGAAAGTTGATGAAAGTTGTCTCACTCTCGAGATCTTTCATGCACCTGCACGGGCTAGTCATTTTTTAAACTTGTAAATATCTAAGTCTATATGTTATTTTTTGGATAAAGAAATTTTACAGATTGAAAAATAGGGAATTCACCTTTTAAATTTTACTATGAAAAATGCATTCTTAACTGTTTGGAGAACTAACAACACGATGAAGATTTAGACAATCCTCGGTTGCTACTAATCCAGTGCAAGCCTTGGCTTTAACTTTAGTCATTAGTGATTTACTTACTCTTTTATATAGTAAAAATAAGTCATGCCATCATAATAAATTAATAATCAATAAATCAAACTGTTTCAGTTATTCTTGACCGAACACCACACTGCAACCTCCTCCCTCTTTCATACCTGAGTCATGCAACCCACAATTGCGGTTGGCAACATGGATAACAGAGCTCAATGAAGTTATATAAAAAATGTATGAATCAGCCAGATGCAAAATAGAGCCAACAAAACTATTTTAGCCAGTTGATCCTAGTGAGATTTGAAAGGAATACTAAAATTACATTAACATTTGAAATTTTATAAAAACTGAAGCAAGAACATGAAAACGTTTCATGGCATGACTTTTCAGCACATAAACCACACTCGATGTGTTAACTTTTTCTTCTTTACAAATGAGTCCATCCACGCAAGTAGATGGAAAATTTGTCCCCACTACACATTTCTAATGAATGAGATCATTCAACCGAAAATATAGAAGAGAATTCAAACAGTAAGTCGCTTTAAAAAAATTAGCTAACTTACTCGCAGCTTTTGTATTTAGCTATTCATAGGCGTGGTCTTCCATGTCTCCAGCTCGCCTACCAAGACCTGAGCTTGAAAGAAGCTTTCTTATACAATTTCTTACATCTATCATGCAGTACATGTCCCAATAATGAACATGTTGATAATCTAGGACTCAAAGAGGCATTGTGATGCAACATGATCATCACGAAGATCACCTATAAAGTCACTAAACAACAGGAAAATCAACTTGCCAATAAGATTACGTGTTATTCCACATGCATAAGGATGGCTGTTTTGTCTCGATGTTTGTGGGTATTTTGTCTACAGTTTCGATTCGATGCGGCGACCTATTTTCAACCTATACCATATGAAATTGCCTGAGACAGTGGGAACCTCCTAAATTAATCTCCTGGATAGTCACACAAATCCTAAATACCATACCGGCAAAATATATGTGAAATCAAATCGTTACATATTTGTTGTGATAAGGTAGTTCAAGTTATCCATGTTACATTATTAGAGGAACCAAAAGAACAGAATAAATGGAGAGTGGACCTATAGGCGAAAGGTATGACAAAAACACAAATACAATGGTGCTTATATTACATGGAAAACAGTACTCAGAAGAAAATTTTCAACTATTTTAAGCATATATAGAAACTTCTCAGGAAAAAAATCCAAGATGTTGAAAGGTTTAAATATGTTTTTCCTGCAATGATAAAGGGTAGCAGCTTTGCACAACAAAACAGCAAGCATGCATATTTAATAAGCAATAGTATGTGCAAAGGTGTTAGATCTTACGCTATTTTTACAAAATTGATGTGGTCAAAAATGAGAATAACAACAACTTATGAAGAACGATGAGATCATCTAGCCTCCTCTGCTAATATAATCTTGTTTGCAACTAGTATTTGATTAACTCGAAATATATGTGAATTTAGGCTCAGAGTTATCCTGAATCAGAGACCATATAGATTAGCTTCTCACACACCTTTGGACCTTTTAAGCTTTTAGCTTGGCGTAGAAACTGTAAACAATCTACAACGTAAGATAGGCTAAAACAATCATCTGAACAACACCAAGCTAAGCACTGTGAGCAACTAAACTTTGAAATCTTAGCTGTATAGAATCCTCAGACTACAGCAATTTCTTTACTTGAGAAACAAAGCATCAACCACTGATTTGGTTTGTAGGGACGGAAGGAACGGTGACAGTTAGCACTTGATGCATAATACGAACAGAAATAAGAATTCGTGAAGATGGAAAAACGTGGCATTTTTATTTTCCATAGAAAGCTACTTTTTAACAATGTTGTGGAGGTTAACAACTTGCAGTTCAGCTTTACCAACTTGAGCATATTTTTAGGTCTCCCGTGTTGCTTCAAATAGATAATTCTAAGGTGCCATATTCTTGACCTCTTGAACGCGTAAATTTCCAAGTCTGCAAATAGCATATAAAAAACTGACGATAACACTATAAATAAATAAAAATCAGCAGAACATTTGTTCTTCTATGATGGACATGGCCTATATTGGATAATTAATGAATCATAATATTGAAAGTACAGATCCAAGTCAAACCTGTAGTTTTTTCGTATAAGAATCAGAGAGGAGTAGACTGAAAAAACCCTCCAAAATGACTCTTCCATCCAGTTTCCAACAGCATAGGGAAGAGGTGCTTGACTTTGTTGTGCAGAAGTACGGCCATATCTTCGATGAAGTGAATCCCCAACTGGATTGTATGCCACCTCAGCCAAGATGGACCGCAGGTCTGTAGCATGGTTGGGGCAGTTGAGATTTTTTCATGAAGATGAAGGGGAACCCAAGAGGCTCATTGAATCGTTTTACTTTAAGCCTGCAGATAGGAAGCAGGTGGGCGACCTGGAAGAGCAGCGCTAGGGATATATGGATCCTACAAAACTTATCCGTAGTTGTACGTATCTAGATAGGTCTGTAACTAAATGCACATCATCAAATCCTCCAAAACGAATCCCTGAGGTTGCACTTGTTCTTTGAGATCAAATCGCACTACCTAAAAATTCCTGAAAACAAAAACCTACTGCATCCTTGCTAGCTCCTTAATTACCTGTAATCAGTCTATCATAGTTCTTGGACTCTGCAGCTTCCCCAACAATGGCATCTGTCCGATCTGATTTCAGACATCAGGTAGCACCTCCTTCTCCACTGCATTGTTTATCATGGGTTGCGGTTTAGTTGGGGCCTGGCTTCTGAGGAGATTGAAAGGGCCTTCTCCTCGCCCAAGATGGACCGCTGGTCTGCAGCGTAGTTGGGGGAGTTGAGATTTCTGCGTGAAGAGGCTTCTGAGGAGATTGAAAGGGCCTTCTCCTCGCCCAAGATGAACCGCAGGTCTGCAAAGTAGTTGGGGGAGTTGAGGTGTCTGCGTGAAGATGAAGGGGATGGCAAGAAGCTCAGTGAATCGTTTTGCATTAAGACTGCAGAAGATAGGAAGGAGGAGGAGGACCTGGAAGAGCAGCGCTAGGGATTTTTGGATGGTGCGCAGCTGCCTTACGGGATGGAAGGAGGAAGAATTCCGCCAGGGAGATGATATTTTTTTTTACATTACATGGAACATAACGTGGGACAGTAGGTTAGGACTTTTTTTTTTACATTACATGGAGCATGACGTGGGACAGTATGTCAGGACTCCTCAGGTGTCCCATGGACGGCTGTATATAGTTAATACAGGGATCGGATGGATAATAATCTTAGTTTTGAGGATTAACGTGGTCGCTTTTTTGATGTTTCCGATTAGTAAATATAAGATATAAGATTGTTGTAGGTACCATCACGTGCCTTCCAGCCCAGAGCAGGAGGTCCTTCTCGTCGTACTGGAATGGGGGCCCCTAGGGACGCGCGCGAACTCCGACGGACACCATGCACGACTGTTGGCAGGTGACGTGAGCAAGGGGGGTGAGAAAGGTGTGACATGAGCAACGACCACCACAAGTCGCCTCCAATGTTGAAGTCAACCACGCAGATGAATGGGTTGTCCATGATGGCTTAGCATGACCTGGTTGGTGATGAAGCACGCGAACTTGACGAAGGACGCTACCTCTTGTAGCATCTGGTAAGCCAGCAATCTGTTGGCCGGCGCCGGCGGCGGATGGCATTCGGTGCGCACGCCGGCGATCCTACACCGCAAGCCCCGGCTGGAGCTGCACAAATCTTTAGGCCATGACTCGGATTCAAAATTTCAAACTCACGCCACGGGCAGCAGAGTGAGCGACGACTTAGATGAACGCAGACGATTAGGTCCCATGGATCAGAATCCAACCAAGATGGCACCGTCTGTCCTTCGTTCGAACCCTCCTCGTGTGCTACACGATAGACCCACATGTATCGCACTATTCATGCATGTATAGTTCGTTATGGGGATTTTCCACGCCCTGGCAATGCCACCTCATGCCCCATTTCCCAAATCTCCATGCAGCAATGAACAAACATGATAGCGGGTGCATCTAAGCCTAGGCACCAAAATCACCGCTCCCACATGGGATGCCTCCACTCTGGCTTGCCACATGGATCCGGCTGCCGTCGTCGCCTCCTCCAAGCTACCTCGAGCTCCTCCTTCACGCGGTTGGCCCCGATGAGCTCTCTTTGCCAGAAGAGGTGGATGAGCAATGCCTCCAAGCCCGTGCACCCTCTTTTCCCCTGCATCCACGTGTATGAGGTCCCCCTCCCCGAGGTCCACCACCATCACCGAGTGCGTCCCCGAGCCCTCGACACAATATTGACCAAGCCCACTACCGATGTTGTTGAGTTCGTCCTACGGCCCCCTTCTCCGACATCCTTTAGTGTGGCCTGAAATCACATCAGCGTCGCGTGGAGTCGCCCATCACTAGTTCTCATGTCGTCAAGAAAGGCGATTCCCCTGATCAGTTCTCCTCCCGTGCTCTAGTGCTGCGTGTTTGTTGCTATTGCGGGCTTGGACGGCAAGGTCATAGAGATGTAGGCACCAGCAGCATCGGCGGTCATTTCTTCTTCTGGACAACAAGATGATGAGATGCGGCCAGCGGTGCCCACGCAATGTTCACTCTTGATAGGTCCCCTATGCGGTTTCTTCGTTGGTCGGCTTTCCTTTTCCCCGGCTTCATGTGATGTTATAAAAAGTAGATGTACCACTTGATACTTTCGCCGACTTCTCTTCATTTCTTTTTCCCTCGGTTATACGAGAGTTATTGCTCCTCACATTCGGTCAATCAATAGAAACAACAAGAGATTTGGGGGAATTTGCCTAGGGTTCGGCACCAACAAAGGTGCGAGATTGAGCCAGCCATGGAGCTGGGTCACGACGGCTAAGCTTTAACCCTTTGAAACATGAGATGCCTCTACTACCAACAAATCATTGCCTTTACTAGGTGAATGGCCGTGCATTGCAACGGGGAACATTCATGAATCCGTGAGATATATTCAGGTGATGCTATCAAGAATCAATCAACTTTACGCTCTTGCTAGAACATCATACATGTGCAATGTATGTATTTCTGCCAACATCTTGCAATGTTTATCTGACTATTTTCAAGGCTCGTCTGTGTGCTGGCATGTCTCCTCACCTTGAATCTACAAATATGCCCAGAGAGGGCATTTGCTATCAAGAGTATTTAGTTCAGTTAAGTAGTAGACGCATTTTCTTAGCACTGCAATAAAAATTGTTTTGTCAGGACAATAAATTGCAAGCACAAAAAGAAAGGAACCATTTTTTACCTAATAACCCAGCTGTTAAGTAAACTTTGAAGAAAAGGCTCATGAAGCACAAAATTGAACAATGTTTAAATGAGTCCTTGTTCTTCAGTTCTTTTTTTATTAGAAATAGGGTGGCAGTACGTGTCATTTAGCAGCAAGATTGCAGCCACTACAGCGTCCTTCTACATGTAGCACTTGAAAACTTCCCATCAAACAATGGCAAACTTGACTGACAATGGCATGCTGCGGGTGCCTCGGCTCATCAGATGTCGCCACATGCATGCATGAAAGTAGTTCTGCCCACATCCAGGAGTTCAGAAGATAAGAAACTTTTCCGCAGAAAAGAAGAAATACTCATAAGAAATATCGAAGGACATCATGATTTACTCATTATGTAAAATATCATGCCTTTTGAGGGTCACCAAGTCTACATTTTACTCGTTGGACCAAAAAAAAATCATTACAGAAATTCAGATTGCGAGCTACCTGATCACAAGACTACTTAAAGTGTGAGGAAATTAAACTGACAGAAGCGTGAAAGGCACACAATGGATTGTACCAGTAAATTATATCCGATCATTCTTTGTAAAATAGGTAAATATGATAGCCACGATATAACCACCGTATATAGTCTCCTCGGGTTCATGAATGCATCTAGTCCTCGTTGTAATGTAACAACCACACAAGATCAGGGAAGAGAAAAATACCATGTCTAACTCTGGACCTTGATGGGCTTTGTCCTGCCCATGCATCTTTTCCAAACCTATATAACGCATGGCTATTCCAAATCTGTGTATCCCATAGATTCATGAGAATGCGATAAAAGGAAATGAAATTACATCGCTCCTCCAAGGACCATCTAGGGAGACCACACGATTGTCCTTTTAATGGTTCTTCTGAGCTTCTTTTCTGTGAGAAATCTTTCGATCCATTCATTTTCAATCATGACAATACAATGAACAATAGGAATAAAAAGATTACATCCATCCGTAGACCATCTAGCAACGATTACAAGCACTAAAGCGAGCCAAAGACGCGCCGTCATCATTGCCCTTCCCTCGCTGGAGCCGGGCAGAATTTATTGTAGTAGACAGTCAAAAACTTGTCGTGCTAAGGCCCCGTAGGACCAGCGCACTAGAATAGCAACCGCCGCCGATGAAGAGACCCATAGGTCGGAAGGATCCAATCTAACGACACATAAACGTAGACGAACTAAGACCGGGTCCGAGTAGATCCACCAAAGACAAACCACCTATCGAATCCTGCGAGATCCGCCGGAGACACACCTCCACACACTCTCCGACGATGTTAGATGCGCCATCGAGATGGGGACTAGGCGGGGAGAACCTTATTCAATCTTCAGGAAGCCGTCGTTGTCTTGCCCTCCTTAGCAGGACACAACCCTAACAAAAATCAAAAAAACGTCTAAAAACAAAGCCCTCCCGCTGGTAAGGGATGAGATCCACCATGTCCCCATGGCCCTAGGGCCACCGGAGACGAGGTGGACCGGCAGCGGCGCCAGCGGGAGGCATAGGAACCCTAAGCTTTATTGGAGAGGAAGCGACAGCTATGGTTCCTCTGAGCTACCTATGCACCGAACTACAACCCTGAAATTATTATAAAAATTGATCATTTACAACATTTATATAAGATGCATAATTCGATGAGCAAAGGGACAATTACGGATGTGAATAGTATCAAATTCAAATGTGACGTCAAATATTAGATGTTGGTACGGTCTACGTTGGTCTTTTTATTTCTCGAGTAGCACGTCTACTTTAGGCTTCGAATTTTAAGAGGAGCATTGATCGACCTACTTGGCTGACCATCGCATCTCAACTGACTCCATATAGATCTCTAGACGACACAACCACTAGCTGGACTAAGAAGGTTGATCGATCATCAATGGGATGCCAATTGTTCTTCGATATACTAGTAACTAGAAGGGTTGTGCACGCTTTGCTGCGCCGTTCATGGTGTTAGTTATCTTAAAAAACTAATCACTCTATTTCACAATATAAGGTGTATTATTATTATTTTGAAAAGTCAAACCTTTTAAGTTTCATCAAATTTGTAGAGAAATATTTCAAAATTCATAAGATCAAATAAGTATTTTTAGATTCATCACCAAATGAATTTACATACATTTTTTTTTAATATTGTGGTTGTTGATATTTTACTTTGAACTTGGTCAATATAAAGAAGTTTGACTTTCTACAAAATTAATACCCTTTATATTTTATAACTGATGGAATATTAAGGTAGGCGGGTCGGGAGATGACTCTGTCATCCGCTAACCAACCTATATTTATGTGGGGAAATTTCTGCGTCAGTGGTTGCATGTACTATATTGATGCTACAATATCACATATTGGTGTTTCATTTTACTAGGTGGTGAGAGGGTGCCCGGGATTGATATGTTTTTATAGGTCAGTTGCAGCTGATTGATTTGAAAATTCATTGGCCCAGTCAAAATCGTCAACCAAATCAAAATTGAATACCTTAATTAAATGAAAGAGATTCAAAATTTGGGAACATGGTGAATTAAAAGAATTAACTCCGCCTATGTTTTTTAGGCATAACCGGTCCCAAGCCCGGGTAAAGGAGGAGGGTTGTGATAGGCTTGGCGAGCCAACGTAAAAACTAGCCAGTCCCATGGGTATGAAACCCATTTGAGCGAGAGTAATACTAGGATGGTGACCTCCTGGGAAGTCCTCGTGAAAGGGTTTCATATATAAGGGTTGTGATAGGCTTGGCAAGCCAATGTAAAAACTAGCCAGCCCTTTGGGTATGAAACCCATTTGGGCGAGAGTAGTACTAAGATGGGTGACCTCCTAGGAAGTCCTCGTGAAAGGATTTCATATCTAGCCTATCCCAACTTGTTTGGGACAAAAGGCTTAGAATAAGAATACGAAGTGAATTAAAAGAATTCAATTGGAGAGGTTGAGAAATTGTTGACCCAGTAAAAATTGGATGATCAACCTATATTGAATACCTTAATTAATTGTGACGCCTTAAAAATTAGGAAGCATACTATATAGTATTAAAGAATTGGATTATGAAGCTTTGAGAAATTGTTGACCCGATCAAAATTGGGTGATCCAATTCTAATTGGAGACCTTAATTGAGTGTGGGCTTTTTAAAACTAGGGAGCTTAGTGTTATAGAGTGTAAGGGCATTTTCTGCCTTAGAGTTTTGGTGATGATGACAACACGCATGTGGACTAATCGTGCGCCATAGTTTTCTCAGGTACATATTCAGTGGCGCAAGACGGTTAGGCCTTCCCTCTATGCGGAAAAGATCGAAGACGGAGTGTCCGACATTTTTATTCCTTTGGTTGTAGGATATCCGTACTATTAAGAGGGAATCCACATCGGGAGGTATTGGGTGAATCACGTCACGTACACATTCTCTGCACCCACCATATACCCTCCATTCAAGGAGACAGAGGTTCCCCAAAGTCCTCTGTCCTATGCAGTTCTGCCCATGGCAGTAGTACCGCTCCATTGAGCGGTTGTACCACTGGCCGGTAGTTCAGGTCTTACCACCGCTCCAAGTACCTCTCAGGGGTGACTCCCTTCTGTACCGGGTACGGTGGTAGACCAGTGGTGGAATGGAAGTTCCGGTTTGTCTTCACAAACCAGTACTACCGGTGTTCAGGGCGGTAGTACCGCCTCGGACTCCACCATCCAGGGACTGCTGGCCCAGCAGTAGCTCTGGCCTAACCACTGCTCTAACTACCGGCCTAAGGTGTAAACCTTCTGGATGAGATGCGGTAGTAGAGCGGTGGTGGAGCGGTAGTTCTGGTTTATTCCGATAAACCAGTACTATACCGGGTGCGCCACCGGAAGTACCGCCCTAGTGCCCTAGCAGGGGCTTCCCGCATTCACCGGTTGTATCGGTGTCTATTGCGGAAGTGCCGCTCCTATGCTTTTATGCACATAACGGTTGGATCTGAGGGACCCTATTTAAGGAGGTGCTTCTCCCACCTCCCACCTACCTCTTGCCTCTCTCTCTCCTCCATTATTGCCATTAAAGCTCTCTTGCCTGATCTCTCTCTCTAGCCACTCAAACTTATTGATTTGCTAGGGATTGAAGGAGGAGACCTAGATCTACACTTCCACCAAAGGATATTTGATTCCCCCATACTTTCTTGTGTGGATTTTGTTACTCTTGGGTGCTTATGCGCCCTAGACGGAAGAGGTCACTTCGGAGCCACATTCCATTGTGGTGAAGCTCCGGGGTTTCGTTGGGAGCCTCCACTTAAGTTGTGGAGAGAGCCCCAACCTTGTTTGTAAAGGTCCGGTTGCTGCCTTCAAGGTCACCAATAGTGGAATCACGACATCTCGCATTTTGTGAGGGTGTGACGAGAATACGGTGGCCCTAGTGGCTTCTTGGGGAGCATTGTGCCTCCACACTGCTCCAACGGAGACGTACTTCCCCTCAAAAGGAAGGAACTTCGGTAAAACATCCTCGTCTTCACCGGCTCCAGTCTTGGTTATCTCGTACCTTTACTCGTGCAAGCTTTTTGTGTTGTATCCTTTGCTTGCTTGTGTGCTTGTTGTTGTTGCATCATATAGGTTGCTCACCTAGTTGCATATCTAGACAACCTACTTTGATGCAAAGTTTAAATTGGTAAAGAAAAGCTGAAAATTGTTAGTTGCATATTCAACCCCCCCCCCCCACCTCTAGTCAACTATACCGATCCTTTCAATTGGTATTAGAGCCTCGTCTCTTTATTAAGGACTTTGCCGTCCGAAGAGTATGGTTGACTCCGTACACAAAGAGGAGGAGCACCCCGGTGTGATTCCGTCCTTGTCTACGGCCGATGGGGGAACCTCGATCTCACGCGAGGACTTCAATGTGGCTTTGGACACATTGAAAACTTCCATGACGACCGAGGTCAAAGGCATGCTTAAGAACTTTCTTGATGGTCTTAAATTACCCACCGCACCGTTGGAAGTGGTCAATCCCACTAACAAGGTGTCCGATGCTAACTCCGACAAGGGGGAAGCTACTAATGGCAAAGTTCCTTTATCTAGTGGTAGAAGTGGAACTGGTATCTTAGCCCATGTGGAACCTCCGCTTACTTATGGTGGACCGATTCCTTTCACTCATTTAAATCATGCCGGTTCTCCCCCTAAGATTGTGAAAAATGAGGACTTTGATGCTTGGTTATATCGCTTTAAGCGTCATTTAAACCATGTTAATACTAACCTTTGGAGAATCATTGAATAAGGTTTCTATCCGCATGACCGAAGCAACTTCACCCCTAGAGAAGCCGGGATAATCAATTCAATGAGAATGCTCTCTTCATCATCCAAGATGCAATTCCACCCGAAGATATTGCTCATCTCCGACCCTTCACCGTGGTCAAGGAAGCATGGCACCATGTTGTTTCCCTTTACAAGGGAAGTGCAAGCATTCAACGCTCCAACTATGAAGTGGTGCAAGATGAGGCTGATGAGTTCGCAATGAATGAAGATGAAGAACCTAGTGAGCTTTACCGGAGGCTAACCACTCTCGCGGTCTCACTCTGAAATCATGGTAGCAAGGATACGGATGACAATTGGATCAAGCGTAAGTTCCTCAAGGACATGATGCCTTACCGCAAGGCCATGTCGTCCGCCATCCGTCAAAGGCCGGACTTCCACACCTTGTCCTCAAGTGAAGTCTTGGATGAGTTTGTGGCAATGAGGATCTTGGACAAGACTGCCGACAATGTGGTATTGTGTTCTCAAAGAGATAAGTGTTGGAAATATGCCCTAGAGGCAATAATAAATTAGTTATTATTATTATATTTCCTTGTTCATGATAATCGATTATTATCCATGCTATAATTGTATTGATAGGAAACTCAGATACATGTGTGGATACATAGACAACACCATGTCCCTAGTAAGCCTCTAGTTGACTAGCTCGTTGATCAATAGATGGTTATGGTTTCACGACCATGGACATTGGATGTCGTTGATAATGGGATCACATCATTAGGAGAATGATGTGATGGACAAGACCCAATCCTAAGCCTAGCACAAAGATCGTGGTAGTTCGTAGATGCTAAAGCTTTTCTAATGTCAAGTATCATTTCCTTAGACCATGAGATTGTGCAACTCCCGGATACCGTAGGAATGCTTTGGGTGTACTAAACGTCACAACGTGAATCTGGGTGGCTATAAAGCTGCACTCACGGGTATCTCCGAAAGTGTCTGTTGGGTTGGCACCGAATCGAGACTGGATTTGTCACTCGCAGGTGACGGAGAGGTATCTCTGGGCCCACTCGGTAGGACATCATCATAATGTGCACAATGTGATCAAGGAGTTGATCACGAGATGACGTGTTACGGAACGAGTAAAGAGACTTGCCGGTAACGATATTGAACAAGGTATCGGGATACCGACGATCGAATCTTGGGCAAGTACAAGCATCGCTTAGACAAAGGGAATTGAATACGGGATTGATTGAATCCTCGACATCGTGGTTCATCCGATGAGATCATCGTGGAACATGTGGGAGCCAACATGGGTATCCAGATCCCGCTGTTGGTTATTGGCCGGAGAGTTGTCTCGGTCATGTCTGCATGGTTCCCGAACCCGTAGGGTCTACACACTTAAGGTTCGATGACGCTAGGGTTATAAAGGAAGTTTGTATGTGGTTACCGAATGTTGTTCGGAGTCCCGGATGAGATCCCGGACGTCACGAGGAGTTCCGGAGGTAAAGATTTATATATGGGAAGTCATCATACGGTCACCGGAATAATTCGGGAGGTTACCGGTATTGTACCGGGACCACCGAAGGGGTTCCGGGGGTCCACCAGGGCCCTATGGGCTGTTTGTGGAGAGGGGCCAGACCCTTAGTGGGCTGGGCGCCTCCCCCCTTAGGGCCCATGCGCCTAGGGTTTGGGGGGAACCCTAAAGGGGGGCGCCCCTTGCCTTGGGGGCAAGGCAACCCCCTTCGGCCGCCGCCCCTCCTCGATTGGATCCGAGGGGCCGGCCCCCTCTCCTTGCCCCTATATATGTGGGGTGGGAGGGCAGCAGCCGCGCAAGTTACAGGCGCAGCCTCCCCTCTCCCAAGTCCTCCTCCTCTCCCGCTGGTGCTTGGCGAAGCCTCGCAGGATTGCGACGCCTCCATCACCACCATGCCGTTGTGCTGCTGCTGGACGGAGTCTTCCCCAACCTCTCCCTCTCTCCTTGCTGGATCAAGGCGTGGGAGACGTCACCGGGCTGCACGTGTGTTGAACGCGGAGGTGCCGCCCGTTCGGCACTAGGATCTCCGGTGATTTGGATCACGACGAGTAAGACTCCATCAACCCCGTTCACTTGAACGTTTCCGCTTAGCGATCTACAAGGGTATGTAGATGCACTCCCTTCCCTCGTTGCTAGATTACTCCATAGATTGATCTTGGTGATGCGTAGAAAATTTTAAATTTCTGCCACGATCCCCAACAAAGTGGCATCATGAGCTAGGTCTATGCGTAGTTTCTATGCAGGTAGAACACAAGTTGTTGTGGGCGCCGATTTTGTCAATTTACTTGCCGTTACTAGTCTTATCTTGATTCGGTGGCATCATGGGATGAAGCGGCCGGACCGACCTTACGTACGCATTTTACGTGAGACAGGTTCCACCGACTGACATGCACTAGTTGCATAAGGTGGCTAGCGGGTGCCAGACTCTCCCACTTTAGTCGGATCGGATTCGATGAAAAGGGTCCTTATGAAGGGTAAATAGCAATTGGCATATCACGTTGTGGTCTTTGCGTAGGTATGAAACGTTCTTGCTAGAAACCCATAGCAGCCACGTAAAACATGCAAACAACAATTAGAGGACGCCTAACTTGTTTTTGCGAGGGTATGCTATGTGATGTGATATGGCCAAAAGAATGTGATGAATGATATGTGATGTATGAGATTGATCATGTTCTTGTAATAGGAATCACGACTTGCATGTCGATGAGTATGACAACCGCAGGAGCCATAGGAGTTGTCTTAATTTATTGTATGACCTGCGTGTCATTGAACAACGCCATGTAATTATTTTACTTTATTGCTAAACCATTAGCTATAGTAGTAGAAGTAATTAGTTGGCGAGACAACTTCATGGAGACATGATGATGGAGATCATGATGATGGAGATCATGGTGTCATGCCGGTGACGATGATGATAATGAAGCCCCGAAGATGGAGATCAAAAGGAGCAAAATGATATTGGCCATATCATGTCACTATTTGATTGCATGTGATGTTTATCATGTTTATGCATCTTATTTTCTTAGAACGACGGTAGTAAATAAGATGATCCCTCATTAAAATTTCAAGAAAGTGTTCCCCTAACTGTGCACCGTTACGAAAGTTAAATCGTTTGAAGCACCACGTGATGATCGGGTGTGATAGATTCTAACGTTCACATACAACGGGTGTAAGCCAGATTTACACACGCGAACCACTTAGGTTGACTTGACGAGCCTAGCATGTACAGACATGGCCACGGAACACAAGAGACCGAAAGGTCGAGCATGAGTCGTAGTAGTAGATACGATCAACATGAAGATGTTCACCGATGATGACTAGTCCGTCTCACGTGATGATCGGACACGGCCTAGTTGATTCGGATCATGTAATCACTTAGATGACTAGAGGGAGTCTATCTGAGTGGGAGTTCATAAGATGAACTTAATTATCCTGAACATAGTCAAAAAGGTCTTTGCAAATCATGTCGTACCTCGCGCTTTAGTTCTACTGTTTTAGATATGTTCCTAGAGAAATTTTAGTTGAAAGTTGATAGTAGCAATTATGCGGACTGGGTCCGTAAACTGAGGATTGTCCTCATTGCTGCGTAGAAGGCTTGTGTCCTTAATGCACCGCTCGGTGTGCTGGACCTCAAAGCGTCAAATGCATGGATGTTGCGAACATTTGACATACACGTTTCGATAACTACGTGATAGTTCAGTTAAACGGTTTAGAATTGAGGCACCGAAGACGATTTTGAAACGTCACGGAACATATGAGATGTTTCGAGGGCTGAAATTGGGATTTCAGGCTCGTGCCCACATCAAGAGGTATAAGACCTCCGACAATTTTCTTAGCCTGCAAACTAAGGGAGAAAAGCTCAATCGTTGAGCTTGTGCTCAAAGTGTCTGAGTACAACAATCACTTGAATCGAATGGGAGTTGATCTTCCATATGAGATAGTGATGTATCTCCAAAGTCATTTCCACCAAGCTACTAGAGCTTCGTGATGAACTATAACATATCAGGGATAGATATGATGATCCTTGAAATATTCGCGATGTTTGACACCGCGAAAGTAGAAATCAAGAAGGAGCATCAATTGTTGATGGTTAGTGAAACCACTAGTTTCAAGAAGGGCAAGGGCAAGAAGGGATACTTCATGAAACGGCAAATCAGCTGCTGCTCTAGTGAAGAAACCCAAGGTTGAACCCAAACCCGAGACTAAGTGCTTCTGTAATAAGGGGAACGGTCACTGGAGCAGAATTACCCTAGATACTTGGTAGATAAGAAGGCGAGGCAAGGTCGATAGAAGTATATTGGATATACATTATATTAATGTGTACTCTACAAGTACTCCTAGTAGCACCATGGTAATAGATACCGGTTCGGTTGCTAAGTGTTAGTAACTCGAAATAAAAGGCTAAGGAATAAACGGAGACTAGCTAAAGGCGAGGTGACGATATGTGTTGGAAGTGTTTCCAAGGTTGATGTGCTCAAACATCGCATGCTCCCTCTACCATCGGGATCGGTGTTAAACCTAAATAATTGTTATTTGGTGCTTGCGTTGAGCATAGACATGATTGGATTATGTCTATCGCAATACGGTTATTCATTTAAGGAGAATAATGGTTACTCTGTTTATTTGAATAATACCTTCAATGGTCTTGCACCTAAAATGAATGGTTTAATGAATCTCGATCGTAATGATACACGTGTTCATGCCAAAAGATATAAGATAGTAATGATAGTACCACCTACTTGTGGCACTGCCATGTAAGTCATATTGGTTTAATACGCATGAAGAAACTCCATGCTGATGGATCGTTTGGACTCACTTGATGTTGAATCGCTTGAGACATGCAAATCATACCACATGGGCAAGATGACTAAAAAGCCTCGGTTTCAGTAAGATGGAACAAGAAAGCAACTTGTTGGAAGTAATACATTTTGATGTGTGCAGTCTAATGAGTGATGAGGCATGCAGTGGATATCGTTATGTTCTTACTTCACAGATGATTTTAGTAGATTCTGAGTATGTTTACTCGATGAAACACAAATCTGAATTATTGAAAGGTTCAAGTAATTTCAGAGTGAAGTTGAAGATCGTCGTGACAAGAGGATAAAATGTCTATGATATGATCATAGAGATGAGTATCTGAGTTATGAGTTTGGTATACAATTAAGACATTGTGGAAATTGTTTCACAACTAATACCGCTGGAACACCATAGTGTGATGGTGTGTCCGAACATCATAGATGCACCCTATTGGATATGGGGCATACCTTGATGTCTCTTATCGAATTACCACTATCGTTCATTGGTTAGGCATTAGAGACAACCGCACTCACTTTAAATAGGGCACCACGTAATTCCGTTGAGATGACACCGTATGAACTATGGTTTAGAGAAAGTTTGGGGCTGCGACGCTTATGTGAAAAAGTTTCATCCTGATAAGCTCGAACCCAAAGCGGATAAATAAATCTTCATAGGACACCCAAAACAGTAGGGTATACCTCCTATTTCAGATCCGAAGCAAAATGATTGTTTCTAGAAAGCGGGTCCTTTATCGAGGAAAAGTTTCTCTCGAAAGAATTGAGTGGGAGGATGGTGAAGACTTGATAAGGTTATCGAACCATCACTTCAACTAGTGTGTAGCAGGGCACGTGAAGTTGTTCCTGTGGCACCTCCACAAATTGAAGTGGAAGTTGATGATAGTGATCATGAAACTTCGGATCATGTCACTACCAAACCTCGTAGGACGACAAGGACAGGTACTGCTTCAGAGTGGTACGGTAATCCTGTCTTGGAGGTCATGTTGCTAGACAAAAATGAACCTACGAGCTATGGAGAAGCGATGGTAGGCCCGGATTCCGACAAATGGCTCGAGGCCATAAAATCCGAGAGAGGATCCATGTATGAAAACAAAGTATGGACTTTGGAAGAAATACTTGATGGTCGTAAGGCTGTTGGGTACAGATGGATTTTGAAAGGAAGACGGACAATGATGGTAAGTGTCACCATTAAGAAAGCTCGACTTGTCGTTAAGATGTTTTCCGACAAGTGCAAGGAGTTGACTGCGATGAGACTTTCTAACTCGTAGCGATGCTAAGAGTCTGTTGGAATTATCTTAGCGATTCTTGCATAATTTATGAAATCTTGCAGATAGGATGTCAAAAACATTGTTTCCTCGACGAGAAAAGGTTGTATGTGATACAACCAGAAGGTTTTGTCAATCCTGAAAGATGCTAACAAGTATGCAAACCTCCAGCAATCCTTCTAAGGACTGGAGTAAGCATCTCGGAGTTGGAATATACGCTTTGATGAGATGATCAAAGATTTTGGGTTTATACAAAGTTTATGAGAAACTTGTATTTCCAAAGAAGTGAGTGGGAGCACTATAGCATTTCTGATGAGTATATGTTGTTGACATATTGTTGATCAGAAATGATGTAGAATTTCTGGAAAGCATATAGGGTTATTTGAGAAGTGTTTTTCAATGGGAAACCTGGATTAAGCTACTTGAACATTGAGCATCAAGATCTATAAGGATAGATCAAAGATGCTTAATAGTACTTTCAAATGAATACATACCGTGACAAGATTTTGAAGGAGTTCAAAATAGATCAGCAAAGAAGGAGTTCTTGTCTATGTTGTATGGTGTGAGTATTGAGTAAGACTCAAGACGTGACCACGACAGAAGAAAGAGGAAGGACGAAGGTTGTCCCCTATGCTTTTGTCATAGGCTCTATACGGTATGCCATGCTGAGTATCGCACCGGAAGTGTGCCTTGCCACATGTCTAGCAAGAAGGTACAAAGGTGATCCAGGAGTGGATCACTAGATAGCAGTCAAAATTATCCTTAGAGGAATAAGGAAATGTTTCTCGGTTATGGAGGTGATAAAGAGTTCGACGTAAAGAGTTGCGTCGATGCAAGCTTAACACCTATCCAGATAGCTACGAGTAGAGATGCGGATCGTATAATGGAGCAACAATTAGGAATAGCTCCAAGTGGAACGTGGTAGCAGCATCTATGATATGACATAAAGTTTTGCGAAATACATAGGGATCTGAATGATGCAGACCCGTTGACTACAACCTCTATCACAAGCATAACATGATCAAACCTAGAACTCATTGAGTGTTAATCACATAGTGATGTGAACTAGATTAGTGACTATAGTAAACTCTTTGGATGTTAGTCACATGGCGATGTGACCTGTGAGTGTTAATCACATGGCGATGTGAACTAGATTATTGACTCTAGTGCAAGTGGGAGACTGTTGGAAATATTCCCTAGAGGCAATAATAAATTAGTTATTATTATTATATTTCCTTGTTCATGATAATCGTTTATTATCCATGCTATAATTGTATTGATAGGAAACTCAGATACATGTGTGGATACATAGACAACACCATGTCCCTAGTAAGCCTCTAGTTGACTAGCTCGTTGATCAATAGATGGTTGCGGTTTCACGACCATGGACATTGAATGTCGTTGATAACGGGATCACATCATTAGGAGAATGATGTGATGGACAAGACCCAATCCTAAGCCTAGCACAAAGATGCATTGTAGTTCGTATGCTAAAGCTTTTCTAATGTCAAGTATCATTTCCTTATACCATGAGATTGTGCAACTCCGGATACCGTAGGAATGCTTTGGGTGTACCAAACGTCACAACGTAACTGGGTGGCTATAAAAGGTGCACTACAGGTATCTCCGAAAGTGTCTGCATTGGGTTGGCATGAATCGAGGCGGGATTTGTCACTCCGTGTGACGGAGAGGTATCTCTGGGCCCCTCGGTAGGACATCATCATAATGTGCACAATGTGATCAAGGAGTTGATCACGAGATGATGTGTTACGAACGAGTAAAGAGACTTGCCGGTAACGAGATTGAACAAGGTATCGGGATACCGGCGATCGAATCTCGGGCAAGTACAATACCGCTAGACAAAGGGAATTGAATACGGGATTGATTGAACCCTCGACATCGTGGTTCATCCGATGAGATCATCGTGGAACATGTGGGAGCCAACATGGGTATCCAGATCCCAGCTGTTGGTTATTGGCGGAGTGTTGTCTCGGTCGTGTATGCGCATGGTTCCCGAACCCGTAGGGTCTACACATAAGGTTCGATGGCGCTAGGGTTATAAAGGAAGTTTGTATGTGGTTACGAATGTTGTTCGAGTCCCGGATGAGATCCCGAGGCGTAACGAGGAGTTCCGGACGGTCCGGAGGTAAAGATTTATATATGGGAAGTCATCATAAGGTCACCGGAATAATTCGGGGTTACGGTATTGTACCGACCACCGAAGGGTTCCGGTCCACCGGGAGGGTCCACCTGCCGGAGGGCCCTATGGGCTGTTTGTGGAAGGGACCAGCCCCTTAGTGGGCTGGGCGCCTTCCCCTTAGGGGCCCATGCGCCTAGGGTTTGGGAAACCCTAAGCAGGCGCCCCCTTGCCTTGGGGGCAAGGCAACCCCCAACCGCCGCCCCTCCTCGATTGGATCTCAGGGGCCCCCCTCTCCTTGCCCCTATATATATGTGGGGGTGGGAGGGCAGCCGCCTGAGTTACAGCGGAGCCCTCCCTCTCCCAAGTCCTCCTCCTCTCCCATGGTGCTTGGCGAAGCCTGCGGGATTGCCACGCCTCCACCACCACCACGCCCGTTGTCTTGCTGTGGACGGAGTCTTCCCCAACCTTCCCTCTCTCCTTGCTGGATCAAGGCGTGGGAGGCGTCACGGGCTGTACGTGTCTTGAGCAGCGGAGGTGCCGTCCCTTCGGCACTAGGATCTCCGGTGATTTGGATCACGGCAGTGCGACACCATCAACCCCGTTCACTTGAACGCTTCCGTTTAGCGATCTACAAGGGTATGTAGATGCACTCCCCTTCCCCTCGTTGCTAGATTACTCCATAGATTGATCTTGGTGATGCGTAGAAAATTTTAAATTTCTGCTACGATCCCCAACAATAAGAAGCCCAACCTTGCTTTGAAGGTCAAGGTTAGTGTGGAAGAATAGGATGAAGAGGAAGAAGAGGAGAGCAACCTCGAAGATAAAAAATATGCTTATCATGAGCACATGGCTCTCGCTGCAAGGCAATTTTGGAGCAAGAAGAACACAAGGCCAAACTTCAACAAAAGCAACTCAAGTGTGGCGAAGAAGGGCAAGCAACGTGTGAGGACTTGCTATAATTTGTGGAAATGTGAGCCACTTTGTTGCGGAATGCCAATATGAGAAGTGGCAAGACAATGGTGGCAAGCTCATCCGAAAAGACAAGGCCAAGTCTTTCCCCAACAAGAGCAACTTCACCAAGAGGACTCCTCCCAAGGGGTTGGTGGCGCAAGAAGAGTACAATGAGGATGATAATGACGATGAAGACGGTGACTCGGTTGCCATGGCCTCCATGGCCATTGCAACAACTCCACGGGTGTCCCTCTTTGATTCACCCAATGAGAACATCACCACCAAGTGCCTCATAGCTAAAGCCACCAACAGGGTAACCCCCAACATAAAAACTACCATCATTACTAATCCTTCCTTGACGAATTGCATTAATAAAAGTGAGGGGCCTAATGAGGAAGAAAATGAATTTGAGTCTTTTATGAGTAAGCTCAAGGGTAAGTCCAAGAAGCACTTTGGTTCTCTCTTGGAACAACTTGGTGAAGCTAATGACACGATCGAGGCTCACGAAGAAACCATCTCTAAGATGGAGGGGCATAGTCGTGACTATGCCGATGATATATCGAATCTCTCTAACGCTCTTGAGGAAGAGCGTGGTCATCGTTTGGCTCTTGAGGAGTCATACAACGATGATCATGCTAAATTAAAGAAAGATCTTGATCATGCTCTTGTTGTATCTCGTGTGCTAAATTCCAAGAAGGCCAAACTTGGGATTGATCTTGCTATACTCAGGGAGGAGTTTGATATACTTGACAAGGCTCACAAGGCCTTGAAGGGTACTCATGCTAGTCTTAAAGAGTCTCATGATCAACTCCAAGTGAAGCTAACCAAGGAGAAAGCCACTTTTCCTCATATGGTTTTAATTGATAATGCAAATGCTACTACCCTTGTTGTGAGCATGTGCATCTTGTTGAGGAGAATGGAAAGTTGAAGGAGCAACTTGAAAAGGGCCTTGTGTCGTGCATACAAGGTGAGAAGAACTTCAACGATCTTTTGAGCAATCAAAAGGAAGTTGTGGCCAAGGAAGGAATTGGGTTCGCACCCAAGTCCAAGAACAATAAGAAGAATGACAAGGCCAAACGACCTCCTCCTCTCAAGCAAACTTTTGTGAAGGAGGGAGAGGGTGCTTCTAAGGAGAAGAAGAACAATGTGAAGGGTGGCGGTGTTAAGAAGGGCAATGCCATCCCTTCCAACAAAGCCGACTTTAACCCTTCTTATGTGTTATGTCGTGCTAGTGATGGACATGTTTATGCTAAATTTGTTGGTTCTCCCTATGAGTACATTGAGTGGTCTATTTGGGTTCCTAAGACCCTTGTTACTAACATCAAAGGACCCATTACAAAATGGGTACCTAAAACCAAGCATTGATTTCTTGTAGGTGTTTGCTTCGGTGGGGGATCATGGTTGCTCGATGGTGGAGCCACAAATCATATGACCGGAAGCAAGGACTTGGTGGTGGACGTGCACAAGATTCCATCTATGCCCACCAATGTCGAGTGGGGTGATGCCTCGTCCTCTAAGGTATTGGGACTTGGCAAGGTTGTCATTTCTCATGATCTCACGATTGAGAAAGTCATGCGTGTTGAGTCCCTTGCATACAATTTACTTTCCGTTCGTCAACTTGCACTCATGGGCTTTGCCACTTTTCTTTGATATTGATACCGTGGCCCTCTTGTGGAGCAAGACTCTTAAAGTAGCCTTTGTTGGGCATGTCGAGAACGGTCTCTATGTGATTAACTTCTCGGGGCGACCCACTAAGACCGCGACATGCCTAATAGCTAAAGTTGATGTGGGATGGCTTTGGCATCACCGTTTAGCCCATGTCAATATGAGATCTTTGCAAAGTCTTCTCAAGGGGGACCATGTTCGTGGACTAACAAATGTTAGTTTTGCTAAAGATCGTGCTTGTAGTGCTTGTATCGAAGGAAAGCTACATGAGAAGACTCACCCTCCCACGACTATCATTTACTCGAAGAGGCCTTTGGAGCTCCTTCACTTGGATATCTTTGGGCCTCCATCCTTCAATAGTCTTGGAGTTAGAAAGTATTGCTTGGTGATTGTGGATGATTATTCAAGATACACTTGGGTGTACTTCTTCAAGAGGAAGAGTGAGACCCAACAAACCGTCATTGACTTTGCAAATGAAGCCCAACGTCAACACAATGCAAAGATCTTGATGATAAGAAGTGACAACGGCACCGAGTTCAGGAACTACACCTTGGATGAGTTTCTTAGTGATGAGGGGATCAAGCATCAATATTCCGCACCTTACATCCCTCAACAAAATGGTGTAGCAGAGAGGAAGAACCGGACGTTGATGGACGCGGCAAGAACCATGATGGCGGAGTTCAAGTCTCCATACAACTTTTGGGCCGAAGCCATCAACACCGCGTGTCATGCATCCAATCGGCTCTATGTCCGCAAAGGCTTGAACAAAACTCCTTATGAGATACTCACCGGTAACAAGCCCAACCTCAAGTACTTCCGGGTGTTTGGGTGTAAGTGTTTCATTCTCAAGAAAGGTGTTCGTTTGTCCAAATTTGAGGATAGAGCTTATGAGGGCATATTTGTTGGTTATGCTACAAACTCTCATGCTTACCGTGTCCTCAATAAGTCCACGGGACTTATTGAGCAGACGTGTAACGTGGAGTTTGATGAGAATAACGGCTCCCAAGTGGAGCAAAGTGGTACTTGTGATGTAGGTGATGAAATTCCTCCCCAAGCCATAAGAAGAATGGGTGTTGGTTTTATCCTACCCATTAAGGAACCCCTTGTGGCCGAAGGAGAAGGACAATGTTCCACTCAAGTTGAACCATCACCAACCCAAGACCCACACGCTTCCAAAGAACAAAGTGAAGACCCTCAACCTCATGAACAAGACCAACGGCAAGATCAACCTCAAGATGGTGTTGAACCACCAAGTGATGCCCAAGGTCAGGTTCTCTGATCCGAGCAAGTTCAAGATCAAGAGCAAGCTCAAGATCAAGAACAAGCTCAAGACGACGCTCAAGATGATCAAGTAACCGCTCCTCAACTCACTCCTGAGGAGGAATTGGAGCGTCGTGCTGCCAAGATTGCATCCAAGCTCTCTACCAAGGGTCATCTCATGACAAATGTTCTTGGAAGCATACGAAAGGGGGTAAGCACTCGTACACAATTGGGCAAACTATTGTGAACATCACGCGTTTGTCTCTTGTGTTGAACCCCAAAAGGTCTATGAGGCGCTCGAAGATCCGGATTGGCTTAATGCCATGCATGAAGAACTCAACAACTTCAAGCACAACAAGGTGTGGAGATTGGTGCCAAGGCCAACGGGGAACCATAATGTCATTGGAACCAAGTGTATATTCAAGAACAAGCAAGATGCTCTTGGGATTATAGTCTGCAACAAGGCTCGTTTGGTAGCACAAGGCTACTCCCAAGTCAAGGGTATCGACTACGGTGAAACCTTTGCTCCCGTTGCTCGCCTTGAATCTATTCATTTGTTGATTGCTTATGCTTCTCATCATAATTTCAAGTTGCAACAAATGGATGAGAAAAGTGCTTTTCTTAATGGTCCTATTAATGAGTTGGTGTATGTCAAACAACCCCCCGGGTTCGAGGATCCCTATTTCCCCGATCATGTGTACCAACTCGGTAAGGCACTCTATGGCCTTAAACAAGCCCCACGTGCGTGGTATGACCACCTTACTAAGTTGTTGCAAGATCGTGGGTTTGAAATTGGGAAAATCGACCCCACTCATTTTACTACGAAGGTCAAAGAGGAGTTGTTTGTATGCCAACTATATGTTGATGATATTATCTTTGGTTCCCCTAACAAAGCTTTCAATGAGGAATTTGCCGCTCTCATGACCTCAAAGTTCAAGATGTCCATGATGGGAGAGTTGAAGTTCTTTCTCGGGTTCGAAGTCAAGCAAAGAAGAGAAGGACCTTCGTCAACCAAGCCAAATACACTCAAGACATGCTCAAGAGATTCAAGCTAAGTGATGTCAAGCCGGCTTCCACTCCAATGCCCGTCAAATGCCAACTTGACATAGATCCCAATGGTAAGCGGTGGATCAAAAGGTATATCGCTCCATGATTGGCTCCTTGCTTTACCTTTGTGCATCTAGACCGGAAATCATGTTGAGTGTGGGAATTTGTGCACGGTTTCAAGCCGCACCTAAGGAAAGCCACTTTTTGGCGGTCAAGCGAATCTTCCGTTATTTGGCTCATACCCCAAACTTTGGCTTATGGTACCCAAGAGGATCAAGCTTCAATCTTGTAGGATATTCGGACTCCAATTGGGCGGGAGACAAAGTGGATAGGAAGTCAACTTCCGGAGGGTGCCAATTCCTTGGTTGCTCTCCGGTGAGTTGGTCTTCTTGGTTGCTCTCCGGTGAGTTGGTCTTCTAAGAAGCAAAGTTGTGTGTCTCTCTCGTCCACCGAAGCGGAGTATGTGGCCGCCGGTAGTTGTTGTGCACAACTTCTATGGATGAGGCAAACTTTAAAGGATTACGGTGTCATTTGTGACAAAGTGCCTCTTTGGTGTGACAATGAAAGTGCCATCAAGATTTCTCTCAACCCGGTGCAACATTTCAAGACAAAGCATATTGAGATTTGGTATCACTTTATCTGGGATCATATTATGCAAGGGGAGATCGAGCTCAACTATGTCAACACTCATGATAACCTTGCAGATATTTTCACAAAGGCTTTGGATGAAACAAGATTTCGCGAGTTAAGGCATGAGCTAAATATCATTGATTCGAGCAATGTGGCTTGAACCTTTGCACACCCCACTATACTCGTTATGATGTCTTATTCTAGGTGTAGGCATGGACATAGGGGGAGTATTGTTCTCTCAATGAACTCTTCCTCCCCCCATTATGCATAAATTGGTCAACCCTTTCACATTAGCCATTTTTGGTGGCACTTGTGCGTCAAAGACGAGTTTTGGTCATGGGCCCAAGGATAATTCTTCGCGGCACCATACCATTTGACTCAAACATAGGTGGCTCCGGCCACCGCCCTTGTGCAAAGGTGTTTTTCCTTGTTGTGTGTTTCCTTTTGCCTGGCTCCTTTGGTTCCCCTAGATGTTTGAATTCTCTAAAGAGTGGTTTTTCTTATTTGCTTCTTGCACTCTTGAGAGTCTTCATCATCATATTACAGTGACTTGCTTACATCCTAAGCCTTCTCATCCCAAGCCATCTTTTCCCATGTACACAAGTTTGACCTCCTTTTGTGCTTGGGCTGATGCAACTTGGCGGTACAACCGGTGGTCAGAGCAGTTCTACCATTCTTACAATATGTTGTGTAGTCCCAACGGTACTTCAGGTCCTGCACGAGCGATTTTACCGCTCCTGCCTGTATCAGTACCTCTGGCCGGTACTACCGGTATTTGGAAGCGGTACTACCGCTGCTTCTGGAGCAGAAGTACCGCTCTCAAACACCAGGTAGCTACAGGACCGGTACTACCGTTCCTCGGAGCGATACTACCGGCTGACATCTAGGGATTATATAAGGGGCGCGGGCTGAAGGGGTTTTCTTTTTCCCCTTCGCGCTCATCCCTCCTCTAATCCCTAGCCACCGGTTGCTCCGCCCATCGCCCCGGAGCGCCATCGGGCCCTTCGGATCGGTCGACCCTTCATCAGATCCGCTCCATTGAGGTCACCTCCTCTTCGAGCTACTCCCATGGATACCGGTAATGCCCTGTTTCTTCTCATTCTTAGGGTTCCTCTTGTTGAATCCTTTCTCTAGGGCATTGCTTGTACTCCCGCATTTTTGGCCAAATGTTTGGTGGGAGAGATCCATATAAACTCCTTCTGTTTCCTGTGTGTAGGTAGAAGTAGGAATATTGCATCTAGATTTGAGATAGGGCGGTTCCCGTTCTTCCACTCGGCAGATCCGCTTTCAGCGGTACTACCGCTCCTTGCGAGTGGTACTACCGCTCGAGCGGTTGTACCGGTGGAACAACCGGAACAACCAGGTTCTCTGAACCTATATGCACTGTTCTTCTTATACTTACATACATGAGATGTATTCCTCTGCTCTTGTGTACATTCTTCTCATCTTTGCTGGGGTTTCTGGGTGCTCTCTGTGTGCGTTTGTAGGTGGTTCTAGCTCTCGTGCTACTCGGAAGCCTCAGAACACCAAGAAGAGGGCCTGTAGGGGCAAACCTTTCGATGACAATGAGGATACTCACGAGGTGGTGATCCCTACCAAGGCCACTCGTCGGGAGAAGTCTACTGCTGCCAAGCAACGTGTTGTGGTGCCAATTCACAAATGGAAGATGCCGGAGTGGCAAAAGTTTCGTTTCCAGGATCCCTACACTGCAGCACCGAATTCTCGTTGGAGCAACCCTCGGTTCCGGAATGAGTTACAGATGAGGATTGTGTCATAAATTTTCGAGCATCACAAGAACAAGTTCACCCGGATGTGGTCCATTGACATCGATCACTGGGGGAACAACCTTGACTACTTTGGAGAAGCTCTGGCGATCTGTGAGGAGTTTGACTTAATCAAGCTCATGACCGTGAACTGTGACTTCGATGTGCAGCTCATCCATCAGTTCTATGCTACAGTCCACTTCGGCTCTGATGAGGAGTGCCACCTCTCCTTTTATGTGCTGTGATGAGTTCTTTCATGTCCCGTGGAGAGCTTTCTGCAATGCTCTTGGCTATGAGGATACCGGGGTGGAGGGTCAAGGTGGCCTCCGTCCTCACGACCGAGCTCACCCCATGGATAAGGTGAAGCTTGCCCCTCTGTACATCCCTAGATATGGTATTGTGGCTAAGTCCAATGACCTTCTGCCCGTCTATGACATTATGCATCATGTGTTCCGCTGTGTGTTGCTTCCCAAGGTTGGGAATCAAGATGATATCTATGGTTATCTGGTGGATTTACTTGTGGCCATGAAGACCAAGAGGGGATCTGGTGCCACGTTTGATGTCTCCAAGTGGATGTGGGAGGAGATGTACAATATGGTGTGGTACCTCAAGGTACCAATCTATGCTCCTTTTGTGATGCAGTTTCTGAACACTATTTGGGTTGTCCGTAGGCCAGGAGAGCCTCTCACCACTCCTGGCAACCTCACGGAGCATGAGGTTAAGGTGTTGAGGAAGAAGAAGCATAAGACTCCTCGTTTTTCATCGGGTAATCAGGAGGATGTGTTTGCTACCTCGGACGACGAGTACTTTGAGCTGGAGCCTGGGGCCCAGTCCACGTGGGTTGAGAAGCTAACTTCCAAGATCAAGAAGACCTTTTGCTTGCAGACTCATATTCAGAAGAAGCTCTACAAGGCCCATGTTGCTGAGAAGATGGCGTGTCGCGGGCAGATTCAGCTGATGAGGCACCTCAACGTGCCAGATGTGAAGAGTGGCTCCGAGAAGACCATCACAGCTGAGGATACATGGTGCTTGGAGAACTGTCAGTGGTCTGATGAACCGCCCGCTGCCTCTTATGTCCGTGGTCCTGAGGCGGCTACTGCGGGGTCTGAGGAGTCTGAGGAGCCTGACGATGATGTTGATGATGATGCTTTTGACAGCTCTGCGGCAACTGGCGAGGAGATCTATTGAGCCCCGGGGTGCTAGCTTCGCTCTTTTCCTTTTTGGTGTCTTGATGCCAAAGCGGGAGAGAGCTCCATTAGGTCACGGGAGTTGCATGGGGGGTTTATCTTATTTGTTGTTGGTCTTGTGAGTTCATTTGCAGTTGCTCTTTCTAGTGTCTTGTGAACTTATCATGTGTTGTGACTTTTTGCATGGTGTAAGACATGCGTCCCCTACCTACTTATCTATGCACTTGTCTATCAGTAGAGTTTGCGTGTTGTTGGTGCCCTTTTCCTTAAATCTATTGCGTTATGTATGGTATTATGTTGGGTTGTCACTGGTTGGTCTATAAAATCTAGTGGGACTATTGATCCTAGTGTGAGCACTTTGCATTCCAAAAGCAAACACTAAATAGTGCTCACACTCAGGGGGAGCCCCGTCTATATTTTCTAGAACTCCTGTGCATTTCGTGTGGTTGTCATCTGATACATCTCCGTCGTATCTATAATTTTTGATTGTTCCATGCCAATATTATTCAACTTTCATATACTTTTGGCAACTTTTTATACTATTTTTTTGGGACTAACATATTGATCCAGTACCCAGTGCCAGTTCCTGTCTGCTGCATGTTTTATGTTTATGAAACCCCATATCAAATGGAGTCCAAAGCGGGATAAGCAGACGGAGAATTATTTTGGAATATTTGTGATTTTCCGGAGGAAGAATCAACGCAAGATGGTGCCCGAGGTGGCCACGAGGGTGGCCCACGCCACCACTTTAAGTGGGCGCGGCCCCCACCCTCGTGGGCCCCTCGTAAGGCGGTTGATGCTCTACTTTGGCCGCAATAAAGCTAATTTTTGGAAAAATATCTGGGCGAAGGTTTCAATCCAATCGGAGTTACGGATATCCGGATATAAAAGAAACGGTGCCAGGCGTAATCTCGTAACGCGAAGCAGAGAGAGGCGGAGAGATAGATCCAATCTCGGAGGGCTCTCGCCCTCCCACGCCATGGGAGCCAAGGACCAGAGGAAACCCTTCTCCCATCTAGGCGAGAAGGTCAAGGAAGAAGAAGAAGAAGGCTCTCTCCCCTTGCTTCCGATGGCGCGGAACACCTCCGAGGCCATCATCATCACCCATGATCTTCACCAACACATCCATCATCTTCACCAACATCTCCATCACCTTCCCCTTCTATCTACATGGTCCACTCTCCATAACCCGTTGTACCCTCTACTTGAACATGGTGCTTTATGCTTCATATTTATTATCCAATGATGTGTTGCCATCCTATGATGTCTAAGTAGATTTTCGTTGTCCTACCGGTGATTGATGAATTGCTATGGTTGGTTTGAATTGCATGTTTTATTATTGGTGCTGTCCTATTGTGCCCTCCGTGTCGCGCAAGCGTGAGGGATTCCCGCTGTAGGGTTTGCAATATGTTTATGATTTGCTTATGGTGGGTGGCGTGAGTGACAGAAGCACAGACCCGAGTAAGTAGGTTGTTTGCGTATGGGATAAACACTACAAAAAAAATACATTTCCGTGATGATACATGTTTCTCACAGTAGGTCGCGTTTTTTGTCATGCATGTACATCCATGACAAATTTATGACAGAATCAAGATAGTCATACCCCTGTGCTGTCGTAGAAGTGTTCCATGACATTACCAAAATTATCATCACAGAAGTGTCCACTTCCATGACGATAAATCGCGCGCCACAGAACTGCTTTCGTCAAGGGTGACCGACACGTGGCATCCACCATAACGGAAGGCCGTTAAGCTATCAGGTCGGGTTTTGGATCCGGTAACCCGTTAACAGCCCCGACCAATGGGGATTTTCCACGTGTAAAATCATCATTGGCTGGAGCAAACACGTGTTGGCTCACCGTTGGAACAGATGTCATGCGCTCATTGGACCGAAGGCGCCTGTAATCTGGCGACACGTGTACGGCCCAACAGAGGCCCATTCCGGTGAAAAGGCCGCCCGTTTGACTTGGTCAAAGGTGGCGAGCCGCCCACGGAAGCTTGTTAACGGCTGCTCGCATATAGCCCATTTCTGACCCGCTAACCGAGGCCCGTTCGCCCTATCCGAATTAGGCCCAGATGGCGTCATCTGGGCGTCCAATATGATTCAGCCTGTTTTAACTTCCGGCCCATGTGGCCCATGACTTCTTCGGCCCATATGAGGACCTTTGTAACTCTTGGCCCATTAACGGCCCGTGGTGAAAGCGGCTTGTAATGAGCGATGTATCACTTTATACCCATTAACGGCCCGTTATTCCATTGGGCGTTTCATTAAGTTATTCTTTCGGCCTTCTCAGGGCCCATTGATTCTTGGGCTCATTTGCAGCATTCGGTTACATACGGCCCGTTACTGTCATTTTCTGCTTGTGGGCCAAATTCAGCCCGTCGTTACAGTCGGCCCGTTTGCGGACCGTTAATACGTTGGGCGTTTTCATGTCAAAAAAAACCCGTTGGGCTGTTTTCATAGAGTTATCAAATACGGCCTATTAACGGCCCGTTATGGTCCATGAATAGTACGGCCCATGATTGGCGAAAGGATGATACGCCCCGTAGAAGGCCCATGGATCCTACGGCCCGTATGAGGCCCATGGATAGTACGGCCCGTAGAAGGCCCATGGACCCTACGACCCGTAGAAGGCCCATTGTCCCTAAGGCCTGTATAGAAGGCCGATGGATTCTACGACCCGTATAGAAGGCCAATGGTCCTACGGCCGAACGAAGGCCCATGGATCATACGGCCTGCAGGAGGCCCATGGTTACAATAGTCCGTCTGTTGCCATGATTATTTTGGCCTAGTTACCAAAAATAGGCTATTGTGGCCACTAGAAAAACACGTAAAAAGAACTGCGGTGACTACAAGCAAACAACTAAACAAGACACTAAGGAAATAAATAAGCAAGCAATTAAGGCTAGCCTATGACCGCTGTTACACATATTACATCCACTGGGCATCAAAGTTCCCCACCAGTGCAAATATAGGGAACAAAACAGCATATTACATACACTGGCCGTCAAAATTGGCCACCAGTGCAAATAAACGCGGCAGCAAAACAAGAGCATAAGCGAAATAACTTCGGAAGAGCTCAAGAAAGCGTTATCACAGGTATCCACCATGCCGGCAATAAGCTTAGCAAGCTGATTAGCTTTGTCCTGTTTGGCGCTAAAATCCTCTAACGCTTGTTGTTGCACGGAAAGTATGCATCTGAATGCTCCGAGGACTTCATGAGTCCTTCCACTTCTTGTCACAAAGACGGTGATCGATGTCTTTCAGCTTGTAGTTGAGACTCAAGAAACCGAACTGATTCGAACGGTGAGTTTGAATAGCTTGTGCATGCGGTAGTGGCCAGAACTTCGAACATTAAACCAAGACAGGACTTTGGGGTTGTCTCACTGTCTTCGAGATAGTCTTCCTTAGCTGTTTTATCGGCTTTGTTGGAGACCAACAAGGATGTGTCACTATCCTGAACCTTATCTGCATTACTTCCTTTACCATTGCTTAATAAGGCACTCTTCCCCAATATTCTGTCAGCATTCTAAAAGAAGAAACAAGTAGACACATAACAAGTTTAGCATGTACTAGTATACGAAACTCATTTTGGTGAACCAGTTCATTAGTAAGGTGGACAGGATTAAACTACCAAGTCTTCTATTGCCAAGTACTAGTACATAATAAAAGCATCAAACAAACATATATCTATGTCCTATGGTCACTTTGCATTGTCTTGCCAAATCAAAATAGAGACGCGGTTCAAATCATATCAGTTCAAGACAAAGCAACGGTGAAAGAATACAAAGCGTGGGAAACTACACGACACAACAAGATTTCAGATGGGTACCACGGGTCTACATGTACAACAACACTATTGGCTCTGTTGTGATGCTAGTAATGTGCATGATATGAAAGTCAACTGTATACACAATTGAAATTGAAATCAACAGAGCTATTGATAAGAGCAAACCTGTTAAAGAAACATGCGTGAACATACCTGCTGTGCCATTGGAGTTTCGATTGGATCCTTCAATTTAAAAATAAGTTCGTATCAGTAAATACAGTGATACAAGAGCAAAGCAATCATAGTTAAAAAAGGCGCGCCTAAGCGAGCGCTTAAGCGCGCCTAGGCTCTAGGCGTTGGCAAAATGCATTGCGCATAACTACGCATAATTTGTGCATAACTACGCATAAGCATGCGCTTTGGTCAGTAAAGCGTAAGGCGGTGGCAAAACTCACAATTAACGCCTAGCGCTTTTTTGAACTATGATAGCAATGGAATCTTAAATTAGAACAGTTGTTCTTCAGGTTTATGCACTTGTTCTACATGAACAGAGTACAGTAAGACACAAGAATAAAATACTTAAAAATAGAAAATGAGCTCATAGACCTTACCACATTCTTGGTTCGGGACGATCTGAACAAAGGCGTTCCCGATCATCGTCCGATAAATGTGTCTCGAGGAGAACGTAAGGGAATTTGATGAGTTTCTTTGCCGGTGAAATCGTTTTCTTGAGGTAATTCCGATACTGCCACCAAGCATTCTTGAAGATAGCAGAGCGTATTATACGGGTTACCTCATCCACGAGTTTCCAAATCGGTCCTTCTCTATAGAGAAAAATGGGAAAATTTGTTGTATTATAACCATCATGGAGGTAGGATGTATGGGACGAAGCAAAGTAATTGCCATGAATAACATTACTTACACATAACTCTGGACAAACACACCTGCAATGGCATTTTCCTTCATCTTGATATAATATTTCCAAGATGGGAAGATACGCACATACGATTTAACAACATCAAATGCGATAGATGCTAAACTACGACTGGCTGGTTGTGCTTCCTCCACAGGAATAGGCGTACTAACTGGTGGAGTTGGGGTTCGCCGTGATAGTACTAGCCCTTTGGGCACTAGAGCTGCCTTACTAACTGTTGTTGTTTGGGAGCACTGTGGTGGAGATGGTGATGTGTCAACAGGAACTGGGTTACTATCGGCTGGGGTTGGGGTTAGATTTGGTGAAGCTGGTTCTCTGTCCATCGCATGTGATGGGGTACAATCTGCGAGAGTTTGGGTTATGTGTGGTAGGGCTGGTTCTTGTGCATGTACAACCGGGTGCTATCTCCACCAAGAGGTATGCACTGTTTTATTTGAAGACCGTGTTTTTATTCCGCTGAATCTGGCATCACCGCTCCAATTCAAATGGGTGATAAGCAGGAAACATAGTTGAACGTCTGAGACATTGTATGAGAGAGCAGAGATGCAATAGATAGTGTGGAAAAAAGAGGGCATGAAATAGTTGACATGTATATTGTTTAACTAAAGCGGATAGCATGACATAATTTCACATATATGATGTCTATCTAAACTGGATAGCATAGCATAACATAATTCAAAGATATGATGAATAACTAAACAGGATCGCATGACATAATTCACCTACATGTTATCTAAGTAATCAGGATCGCATCATTTAATTCACATATGTGATTTATATGCCAAATAGAGGGCATTTGATATGATGTCTGAACTAAGAACATGGTGTTGAATATTGTGTATATGATGTCTAAACTATGCAATGCAAGACACCGTATGCATGATATGAAGCGATATAACAAGTGCCAAGTTAGAGCATACACCTCGGTGGGGGAATAGGACTGGTCATCTGTCTCAGAATCCATCTACGAGGAGCTATCGGGACCCAACAAGAGATGCCTTGACGGTAGCACTTATGCCTTGCTCTGAAGGCCTTGTTTTCCTCCAGTTTTCCATCTCCCACCCAAATGGCTGATTCACGGGAAGAGTAGTTTAATGTACAAACATTGTCGACAAATGGAAATGTAATGAAGAAAAGGATGGGCAAGATATCATTCAAATATATGATGCTGGTTAAACAGGATGACATTGCACATTTCACATATATTATGGCTGGCTAAAAGACATGAGACTGCATAATTCCCATATATGATATAGAAACTAAACAGGTGGCATTACAGAACATGTCTAAACTAAGCAGATGACATATATGATGACAAAAGTAGGCACTGCAAGGCAACATATGCATGATATGACTAACATCATCATGCCAAGGTATAGCAAACACCTTGGGGTAAATAGGAGTGGTGACGGCCGATACGAATCGCCTCAAAAACAGATATCTTCCTGCGGATTACAATGCGGAGAGGGGTGGGGAGGGTTTGCCGTTGAACCCACGATGGAGCGATGTCTGCATGATATTGTATTGCCGCGCAAAACTCTTCTCTTTTGTCTACATGTTCAAGATGATTTGGTGTACAATATCCGACATGCATACGAAAAAATATGGTGAGATTATGTAAGGAGAGCATGCAGAAATTTAGAGTGATGGTAACAACCCGGTGGATCGGCGTTTTTCCGTTGAACCAAAATAGCCCTAATGGATCGGCGTGAATGTATAGTAATAAGTGGCGCAACAAGTGTACAACCTCTTTTGCTTGCGTGGCAAGTATCGACCTCGGCATCATTGGGTTTGATACATTTGAAAGCGATTGAGGCAAAGGTTCTTTGTCGGAGGTGTGGAGGAAGATCTGAGGAATCAGAGAGCGGCGTCCGAGAGCTTTGCTGTTGTGATGGATCATTCTGCCGTTGGAGCAGCTCCGGTGAGCCGTAAGGCGTCAAGGCTCAAGCAGCACACAAAGGCAGAACATCGTCAATCTCAAGTGGGATTCTAATAGCATCTCAATAGATGATGAAAAATGGATGTAAAATTAACATCAACAAAATCCACCTGACTAGAACAGATGAGGTATAAACTGTTGACTCTGAACTTCACTGTCGAATCTGAAATTAAATGTGGAATCTTACTTCTACTGTCGAAACTGTACGCAATGGTAGCAGTGAGACTCTTGAAATGTAGTTTAGGGAGGGCACGTAGTTCATCTTCAACCTGCACCCCCCTGAGCCGCCTGCCACCACCGGCCGAACCGCCAGCCCCAGCGCCGCCTCGCCGCCCCGAAACAACTCGCCACCGCCACCCCGGCCAGCCCTCTAGCCCCCCCCCCACCTGAACCCTAAGATAGATAGTGGGGTACCTCTCCGGCGAGCCCCGTCCCCGCTGCGGGTGGTTCTTCCTTAACTCCGGCGAGCCCCCCCCCCCCAACCCCTGAAAATCGACTGACCCAAAAGTCGATTCAGTCGACTGAAGTGTGGCTTAATCGGAGCAGGAAAGAGCACGAGCGAGGGGGGAGAGCAGCGGCAGGCTGGCGGCGGCGATCGGCGAGAGCGAGCAAGAAGAAGAAGCAGCGTGTTGGGAGCGTTGCAGAAAATTAAAAATTTCCTGATTTCACCAAGATCCATCTATGAGTTCATCTAAGCAACGAGTCATGGGAGAGTGATTGCATCTACATACCACTTGTAGATCGCGTGTGGAAGCGTTCAATGGAGCAGGGATGATGGAGTCGTACTTCATGGTGATTCAGATCACCGATGACCTAGTGCTGAGCGGACAGCACCTCCGCGTTCAACACACGCGTGCGGGCGGATGGCGTCTCCTCCTTCTTGATCCAGCAAGGGGAAGGAGAGGTTGATGATGATCCAGCTGACACGACGGGCGTGGTGGTGGATGCGAGAACTCGGCGAGGGCTTCGCTAAGCAACTACGGGAGGAGGAGGAGGTGTTGCGGGGAGGAGGGAGGCGCCAAGGCTTATGGGTGCGGCTGCCTCCCTCCCTCCCTTTATATAGGTGCAAGAGAGAGGGAGGCGCGGCCTTGCCCCTTCCTCCAAGGAAGGAGTGCTGACCAAGGGGAGAGTCCATCCTCCCAAGGCACCCTGAGGTGCCTTCCCCTTTAGGACTCTCCCCTCTCTCTTATCTCTAGGCGCATGGGCCTCTTGGGGCTAGTGCCCTTGCCCATATAGGCCAAGGCGCACCCCTACAGCCCATGTGGCCCCCAGGGCAGGTGGACCCTGGTGGAACCCCCCGGACTTTCAAAGACTTTGTACAATACCGATACGCCAAACTTTTTCCAAGAACCAAAATAAGACTTCCTATATATAAATCTTTACCTCCGGACCATTCCGGAACTCCTCGTGACGTCCGGGATCTCATCCGGGACTCGAACAACATTCGGTTTGCTGCATACTCATATTCATACAACCCTAAGCGTCACCGAACCTTAAGTGTGTAGACCCTACGGGTTCGGGAGACATCTGAGACATGACCGAGGCGGCTCTCGGGCAATAACCAACAGCGGGATCTGGATACCCATGTTGGCTCCCACATGCTCCTCGATGATCTCATCGGATGAACCACGATGTCGAGGATTCAAACAACCCCGTATACAATTCCCTTTGTCAATCGGTATTTTACTTGCGAGATTCGATCGTCGGTATCCCAATACCTCGTTCAATCTCGTTCTGCAAGTCACTTTACTCGTACCGTAATGCATGATCCCGTGACCAAACACTTGGTCACTTTGAGCTCATTATGATGATGCACTCTTGAGTGGGCCCGGTGATACCTCTCCGTCATACGGAGTGACAAATCGATCTCGATCCGTGTCAACCCAATGACACTTTCGGAGATACCTGTAATGCACCTTTATAGTCACCCGATTCGTTGTGATGTTTGGTACACCCAAAGCACTCCTACGGTATCCGGAGTTACACGATCTCATGGTCTAAGGAAGAGATACTTGACATTGTAAAAGCTCTAGCAAAGCGAACTACACGATCTTGTGCTATGCTTAGGATTGGGTCTTGTCCATCACATCATTCTCCTAATGATGTGATCCCGTTATCAACGACATCCAATGTCCATAGTCGAGGAAACCATGACTATCTGTTGATTAACGAGCTAGTCAACTAGAGGCTCACTAGGGACATATTGTGGTCTATGTATTCACACGTGTATTACGATTTCCGGATAATACAATTATAGCATGAATAAAAGACAATTATCATGAACAAGGAAATATAATAATAACACTTTTATTATTGCCTCTAGGGCATATTTCCAACAGTCTCCCACTTGCACTAGAGTCAATAATCTAGTTACATTGTGATGAATCGAACACCCATAGAGTTCTGGTGTTGATCATGTTTTGCTTTCATGAAGAGGTTTAGTCAGCGGATCTGCGATATTCAGATCCGTATGTACTTTGCAAATTTCTATGTCCCCATCTTGAACATTTTCACGAATGGAGTTGAAGCGACGCTTGATGTGCCTGGTCTTCTTGTGAAACCTGGGCTCCTTGGCAAGTGCAATAGCTCCAGTGTTGTCACAGAAGAGTTTGATCGGCTCCGATGCATTGGGTATGACTCCTAGGTCGGTGATGAACTCCTTCACCCAAATTGCTTCATGCGCTGCCTCCGAGGTTGCCATGTACTCCGCTTCACATGTAGATCCCGCCATGACTCTCTGCTTGCAGCTGCACCAACTTTCTGCTCCACCATGCAACATATACACGTATCCGGTTTGTGACTTTGAGTCATCCAGATCTGTGTCGAAGCTAGCGTCGACGTAACCCTTTACGCATTTAGCTCTTCGTCACCTCCATAAGCGAGAAACATGTCCTTTGTCCTTTTCGGTGCCTTCAGGATATTCTTGACCGCTGTCCGGTGTTCCTTGCGGGATTACTTTGGTACCTTCCTACCAAACTTACGGCAAGGTTTACATCAGGTGCAGTACCACAGCATGGCATACATAATAGATCCTATGGCTGAGGCATAGGGATGACACTCATCTCTTCTTTATCTTTTGCCGTGGTCGGGCATTGAGCTGAGCTCAATTTCACACCTTGCAAAACAGGCAAGAACCCTTTCTTGGAGTGATCCATTTTGAACTTCTTCAAAATCTTATCAAGGTATGTGCTTTGTGAAAGACCTATGAGGCATCTCGATCTATCCCTATAGATTTTGATGCCTAATATGTAAGAAGCTTCTCCAAGGTCCTTCATTGAAAAACTCTTATTCAAGTAGGCCTTAATGCTGTCCAAAAGTTCTATATCATTTCCCATCAAAAGTATGTCATCTACATATAATATGAGAAATGCTACAGAGCTCCCACTCACTTTCTTGTAAACGCAGGCTTCTCCATAAGTCTCAAGCATAAACTAAACGCTTTGATCATCTCATCAAAGCGAATGTTCCAACTCCGAGATGCTTGCACCAGCCCATAAATGGATCATTTGGAGCTTGCATACCTTGTTAGCATTCTTATGATCGACTAAATCTTTGGGGTGCATCATATTCTGCTCTTGCTTTAGGTATCCGTTAAGGAATGCCATTTTGACGTCGATCTGCCATATCTCATAATCATAGTAGGCGGCAATTGCTAACATGATTGAGACGGACTTAAGCTTAAGCTACGGGAGAGAAAGTCTCATTGTAGTCAATCCCTTGAACTTGTCGATAACCCTTAGCGACAAGTCGAGCTTTATAGATGGTAACATTACCATCCGCGTCCGTCTTCTTCTTAAAGATCCATTTGTTTTCTATCGCTCGCCGATCATCGAACCCAAGTCTGTCAAAGTCCATACTTCGTTTTCATACATGGATCCTATCTCGGATTGCATGGCTTCAAGCCATTTGTTGGAATCTAGGCCGCCATCGCTTCTTCATAGTTTGAAGGTTCACCGTTGTCTAACAACATGATTTCCAAGACAGGTTGCCGTACCACTCTAGTGCGGAGCGTGTCCTAGTGGACCTCTGAAGTTCAGTAGCAACTTGATCCGAAGTACCTTGATCATCATCATTAATTTCCTCTCCGGTCGGTGTAGGCACCACGGGAACATTTTCTGAGCTGCACTACTTTCCGGTTCAAGAGGTAGTACTTCATCGAGTTCTACTTTCCTCCCACTTACTCCTTTCGAGAGAAACTCTTTTCGAGAAAGGATCCGTTCTTGGCAACAAAGATCTTGCCTTCGGATCTAAGGTAGAAGGTATACCCAATGGTTTCCTTAGGGTATCCTATGAAGACGCATTTTTCCGACTTGGGTTCGAGCTTTTCGGGTTGAAGTTTCTTGACATAAGCATCGCATCCCCAAACTTTTAGAAAGCGACAGCTTAGGTTTCTTCCCAAACCATAATTCATACGGTGTCGTCTCAACGGATTTAGATGGTACCCTATTTAAAGTGAATGTAGCTGTCTCTAGAGCGTATCCCCAAAATGATAGCGGTAAATCGATAAGAGACATCATAGATCGCACCATATCCAATAGAGTGCGATTACGACGTTCGGACACACCGTTACGCTGAGGTGTTCCAGGCGACGTGAGTTGTGAAACGATTCCACATTTCCTTAAGTGTGTACCAAATTCGTGACTTAAATACTCTCCTCCATGATCTGATCGCAAGAATTTTATCTTTCGGTCACGTTGATTCTCTACTTCATTCTGAAATTCCTTGAACTTTTCAAAGGTCTCGGACTTGTGTTTCATCAAGTAGACATACCCATATCTACTCAAGTCATCGGTGAGAGTGAGAACATAACGATATCCTCTGCGAGCCTCAACACTCATTGGACCGCATACATCGGTATGTATGATTTCCGATAAGTTGGTTGCTCGCTCCATTGTTCCGAGGAACGGAGTCTTGGTCATCTTGCCCATGAGGCATGGTTCGCATGTGTCAAATGATTCATAATCGAGAGACTCTAAAGTCCATCAGCATGGAGCTTCTTCATGCGCTTGACACCAATGTGACCAAAGGCGGCGATTGCCACAAGTATGTGGGACTATCGTTATCAACTTTACATCTTTTGGTATTCACACTATGAACATGTGTAACATTACGTTCGAGATTCATTAAGAATAAACCATTGACCATCGGAGCATGACCATAAAACATTTCTCTCATATAAATAGAACAACCATTATTCTCGGATTCAAATGAGTAGCCATCTCGTATTAAACGAGATCCTGATACAATGTTCATGCTCAAACTTGGCACTGAATAACAATTATTGAGGTTTAAAACTAATCCCGTAGGTAAATGTAGAGGTAGCGTGCCGACGGCGATCACATCGACCTTGGAACCATTCCCGACGCGCATCGTCACCTCGTCCTTCGCCAGTCTCCATTTATTCCGCAGCTCCTGCTGTGAGTTACATATATGAGCAACGGCACTGGTATCAAATACCCAGGAGTTACTACGAGTACTGGTAAGGTACACATCAATTACATGTATATCAAATATACCTTTAGTGTCGCCGGCCTTCTTGTCTGCTAAGTATTTGGGGCAGTTCCGCTTCCAGTGACCCTTCCCTTTGCCATAAAAGCACTCAGTCTCAGGCTTGGGTCCATTCTTTGACTTCTTCCCGGCAAGCGGCTTACTGCGGCGGCAACATCCTTGCCGTCCTTCTTGAAGTTCTTCTTTCCCTTGCCCTTCTTGAACTTAGTGGTTTTATTGACCATCAACACTTGATGCTCCTTCTTGATTTCTACCTCTGCTGACTTCAGCATTGAAAATACTTCAGGAATAGTTTTCACCATCCCCTGCATATTGTAGTTCATCACAAAGCTCTTGTAGCTTGGTGGGAAGCGATCGAGAATTCTGTCAATGACCGCCTCATCCGGAGGTTAATGTCCAGCTGGAATGACGGTTGTGCAACCCGGACATTTTGAGTATGTGCTCACCGATGTAACTATTTTCCTCCATTTTACAACTGTAGAACTTGTCGGAGACTTCATATCTCGACCGGGCATGAGCTTGGAAAACTAGTTTCAGCTCCTCGAACATCTCATATGCTCCGTGTTGCTCAAAATGCTTTTGGAGCCCCGGTTCTAAGCTGTAAAGCATGCCGACTGAACGAGGGAGTAATCATCAAGACGTGATCGCCAAGCGCGTTCATAACGTCTTGGTTCTGCAGGATGGGTGCATCACCTAGTGGTGCTTCTAGGACATATTGTTTCTTGGCAGCTATGAGGATGATCCTCGAGTTAGGACCCAGTCCGAATAGTTGCTGCCATCATCTTTCAGCTTGGTTTTCTCTAGGAACGCGTTGAAGTTCATGGTGACATGAGCGTTGGCCATTTGATCTACAAGACATTTTGCAAAGATTTTAGACTATTGTTCATGATAATAAAGTTCATCTAATCAAATTATTTAATGAACTCCCACTCAGATTTGACATCCCTCTAGTCATCTAAGTGTTACATGATCCGAGTCGACTAGGCCGTGTCCGATCATCACGTGAGACGGTACTAGTCATCGTCGGTGAACATCTCCATGTTGATCGTATCTTCCATACGACTCATGTTGGACCTTTCGGTCTCTTGTGTTCCGAGGCCATATGCATACATGCTAGGCTCGTCAAGTTAACCTAAGTGTTTTGCATGTGTAAAACTGTCTTACACCCGTTGTATGTGAACGTAAGGATCTATCACACCCGATCATCACGTGGTGCTTCGAAACGACGAACTTTAGCAACGGTGCACAGTTAGTGAGAACACTTTCTTTGAAATTGTTATGAGGGATCATCTTATTTACTACCGTCGTTCTAAGTAAACAAGATGCATAAACATAATAAACATCACATGCAATTATATAGTAGTGACATGATATGGCCAATATCATTTAGCTCCTTTGATCTCCATCTTCGGGGCTCCATGATCATCCTGTCACCGGCATGACACCATGATCTCCATCATCATGATCTCCGTCATCGTGTCTTCATGAAGTTGTCACGCCAACGACTACTTCTACTTCTATGGCTAACGCGTTTAGCAACAAAGTAAAGTAATTTACATGGCGTTCTTGAATGACACGCAGGTCATACAAAAAATAAAGACAACTCCTATGGCTCCTGCCGGTTGTCATACTCATCGACATGCAAGTCGTGATTCCTATTACAAGAACATGATCTCATACATCACATATATTATTCATCATTCATCACAACTTTGTCCATATCAGATCACAAAACACTTGCTGCCAAAAACAAGTTAGGCGTCCTCTAATTGTTGTTGCAAGTTTTACGTGGCTGCAATAGGGTTCTAGCAAGAACGTTTTCTTACCTACGTGAAAGCCTGGCGTGTTTTGTCAACTTCTATTTACCCTTCATAAGGACCCTTTTCATCGAATCCGCTCCAACTAAAGTGGGAGAGCGGACACCCGCTAGCCACCTTATGCAACTAGTGCATATGGGTCGGTGGAACCAGGTCTCACGTAAGCGTGCGTGTAAGGTCGGTCCGGGCCGCTTCATCCCGAATACCGCTGAAGCAAGATAAGACTAGTAGCGGCAAGAAAGTTGACAAAATCTCGCCCACAACAAATTGTGTTCTACTGCGTGCAATAGAGAACTACGCATAGACCTAGCTCATGATGCCACCGTTGGGGAGCGTTGCGAGAAAATTAAAATTTTTCCTACGGTTTCACCAAGATCCATCTATGAGTTCATCTAAGCAACGAGTCATGGGAGAGTGATTGCATATACATACCACTTGTAGATCGCGTGCGGAAGCGTTCAATGAAACAGGGATGATGGAGTCGTACTCGCCATGATTCAGATCATCGATGACCTAGTGCTGAACGGACAGCACCTCCAAGGTTGCACACACACGTGCGAGCGGATGGACGTCTCCTCCTTCTTGATCCAGCAAGGGAAGGAGAGGTTGATGATGATCCAGCAGACGACGGCGTGGTGGTGGATGCAGCCAGAACTCCGGCAGGCTTCGCTAAGCAACTACGGGAGGAGGAGGAGGTGTTGCGGGGAGGAGGGCGCCAAGGCTTATGGGTGCGGCTGCCCTCCCTCCCTCCCTTTATATAGGTGCAAGAGAGAGGGGAGGGCACAGCCTGCCCCTTCCTCCAAGGAAGGAGTGCGGCCAAGGGGAGGAGTCCATCCTCCCCAAGGCACCCTCAGGTGCCTTCCCCTTTAGGACTCTCCCCTCTCTCTTATCTCTAGGCGCATGGGCCTCTTGGGGCTGGTGCCCTTGGCCCATGTAGGCCAAGGCGCACCCCCTACAGCCCATGTGGCCCCCCCGAGGCAGGTGGACCCCTGGTGGAACCCCCGGACCCCTTTCGGCACTCCGGTACAATACCGATACTTGCGAAACTTTTTCCGTGACCAAAATAAGACTTCCTATATATAAATCTTTACCTCCGGACCATTCCGGAACTCCTCGTGACGTCCGGGATCTCATCAGGACTCCGAACAACATTCGGTTTGCTGCATACTCATATTCATACAACCCTAAGCGTCCACCGAACCTTAAGTGTGTAGACCCTACGGGTTCGGGAGACATGCGAACATGACCGAGGCGGCTCTCGGGCAATAACCAACAGCGGGATCTGGATACCCATGTTGGCTCCCACATGCTCCTCGATGATCTCATCGGATGAACCCACGATGTCGAGGATTCAAACAACCCCGTATACAATTCCCTTTGTCAATCGGTATTTTACTTGCCCGAGATTCGATCGTCGGTATCCCAATACCTCGTTCAATCTCGTTCTGGCAAGTCACTTTACTCGTGCACGTAATGCATGATCCCGTGACCAAACACTTGGTCACTTTGAGCTCATTATGATGATGCACTACCGAGTGGGCCAGTGATACCTCTCCGTCATACGGAGTGACAAATCCCAATCTCGATCCGTGTCAACCCAACAGACACTTTCGGAGATACCTGTAATGCACCTTTATAGTCACCCAGATTCGTTGTGGCGTTTGGTACACCCAAAGCACTCCCTACGGTATCCGGGAGTTACACGATCTCATGGTCTAAGGAAGAGATACTTGACATTGTAAAAGCTCTAGCAAAAGCGAACTACACGATCTTGTGCTATGCTTAGGATTGGGTCTTGTCCATCACATCATTCTCCTAATGATGTGATCCCGTTATCAACGACATCCAATGTCCATAGTCAGAAACCATGACTATCTGTTGATTAACGAGCTAGTCAACTAGAGGCTCACTAGGGACATATTGTGGTCTATGTATTCACACGTGTATTACGATTTCCGGATAATACAATTATAGCATGAATAAAAGACAATAATCATGAACAAGGAAATATAATAATAACACTTTTATTATTGCCTCTAGGGCATATTTCCAATAGCGCGAGCGAGCGAGAGCCAGCAGCAGCAAAGAGCGGCGAAGGATCGAGAGCCGAGCAAAGCAGCAGCAGATCCGTGAGGTATGGGCTCCGCCGCCGAAGGGAGCCTCGCCAGACCGGGAGAGCCGCCCGTGGAGATGTCGCCCATGGGCGCCCGGCTTCAAGGTAGCCGCTCCATGGGGGTCTTGGGATGGAGCACCGTCGGCGTCGGGAGGTCGAGTTAAGGAGAAGGTGCGATCGATGAGTGTACAACCTCTTTCGTGGCCCGAGTAGGCCTCGGCTTCGTCAGAAAGTCGGTGAGGATGCTGCGGTTCCGGTGGAGCAGGTTAAGGCGGCGTTGTGGGGATGGAGCAGCCGCGATAGACGAGGCGATCGTCGGAGCAGCTCCTTGGAGGTGGAGGACGGGGCGGCTGAACCGGCGGGACGGGGAGATAGACGACGGATCCTCATCCGGGAGGTGGACGAGGGACGTCGAGCTATTGCGTGGACGACGTCGTCGGGGAAGAGGCTCCGCTGAGCAGCGGTGGCGTGGCGGACGGAGGAGGGTGGGGTTTTTCGCTGGAGTGGAGAGGTTATGGCGGACTGGGATTTGAATGGCGAAAAAGAGGCGATGGGAGGGGTGAAGCATGACTTAGGGACGCACTTGTCCAAAATGTAGGGTGTGTTACAAAAGTACCCCCACCAATTTGAACTAAGCGGCCCTTTCGCTCGAGGTTAGAAAGAATTATTCGCGTGTCGGATTTGGCAGCTGGAGGGAGTTTTTCGCGCGTTGTAATTTCGGGATAGCAAGGCGCGAGTTGTGTAGGCGCCAATTTTGGGAGCACGATATCTGAATTTTCGGATATAACAAGGCAGCGGGTTGAATTTTAGGGACAAGCCTAACGTGTAGTAATATTGTACTTATGCGTACCAAATCAATTAGCACTTCCTCAACCAAAAAGAAAGCGAAAAAAATAAAACTATTCACACCACACAAAGAGAGAGTCTTGCCCCGTTTTACTATACAAATGCTATTCAAAGCTACTCCCTCCTTCCATCTATATAGGGCCTAATGCGTTTTTCGATGCTAACTTTGACTAAATATTAGAGCAATGATATATGACATGCAACTTACACAGAGCACACCATTAACTTCGTGCATGAAAGTTTCTTTCAATGATATAATTTTCACATTGTGCATGTCATGTACTATTAATATTGTCAATAGTCAAAGGCGGTCTTAAAAATCTCATTACGCCCTATATAGATGGAAGGAGGGAGTATGAATCCATGTTATGTCCGATAAATTTTTTTTCGCTTTGCTGTATAATGCATGTAACCTACTCATACCAACATTTTAGTGCATTCCAAATGTCTATACTACTGTTGCAATTCGAACTAAATTTGAATTCGTTTCTCTATTTCAATAAGAATCTACAATCATGATTGTTGCCAACTTCAACCATCATAGTTTCCTTGCTATCCTTGAGATATAAATCGACGGCCTATAATGCAGGATGGCGGTCACACCATCATCAACAACTCCGTTTTTATAAGAGTAGAGATAAAATATATTAAATGTAGTATAACATGTTCATAAACACACCATGTGTATCACCGTTATATATATTCACACATACATCGGTTTAAAACACTATGATAAATTCTTCAAATATCCGAATTAAGCTTTTTATAACGAAGTATATATGATCTCTATTCGTCTTTTACACCCACACAACCCTCTTATCTTTGCAGCTAGCACTAACTTTCTCTTGTGCATGCACACGCCCGCATCCCTCTCACCCTCCCTCAGCATTCTCTAGATCCATCGCGCAAATTCGTCTTTTCACTTTAGGTCGTTCACCCACGGTGTGTGTAGGCCCCCCAGCTCCTTCTTTACGGCACACATCGATCGATATGCCTCTCTAGCCAGGTGTGCCTAGCACAAACACAAGCTTCCCCTCTTCTCTTGTCACCGTCCATGCCTCACTCCCACCACTCTTTTCATCGTTCTCGTACTCGCACACTCCTTCCCCCTCGATATAGTATGCCTCTCGTACCACCTCCTACATGCATCCCTCTATCTCTATCCTTCTCCTCGTGCCTCGTTTGCTTCTAACACACACATGCATGTATACCGATCGATCTCCCAACATATACCTGGATCGACTTTAACTACCCCCCCCCCATCGATCGACGTACCTCACAAGTTATGTCTCTCCTTTCTCTAACAAAGGGCGATTGATCTTCCTATGTAGTTATGTCTGCTTACCACAGCCACATCGTCCCCCTCATCATTCGTGCATGCCTCCTGACCCGTCTCTCACACGCACGTGCACAGACAACAAGCAGCCATCTCCTCTCTTATTGATATTGCGGGTGTGCCCTCCGTTTGTCTAGCAAGCCTATCCCACCATTTGTTAGAAGCAACTCCACTACCACCCCCTCCAACACTCTAGCTCTGTCTCTCTCCCAACCTTATTCCTCTCATGCACATATGCATGGATGCCGATCGATCTCCCTTAAAAAATGAGGCAGATCGATCTCCTTAATACATGAGGTGAGCCTCTCTCCTCCTCCACACATATACCAGCCATTGTACCTCTATAGTTAATTGGGCCTCCCTCTTCCCCACCACACACCGATAGTCGGCGCTGCGGTAGGTATCCATGCCACATAGACAAACTGCACATGTCCCCTCTCACGCTCCAAAGATGGGCCAGCCACTCTATATCTTTGACGTGGGCACACACAAATTCAATGGCACTCTTTATCGATCGCGCGCACACACACACACACACATCATCCCTCCTTTCGATTCTATGGACACCTCAAGCCGATGATACCTCCACTCTCTTCTCGTGGATCGCCCCCTCTATATATATGTTATATCCAGGACTCTATTTCACACACATTGCATATGTTACATTTTTGATTGACCCCCCCCCCAAAAAACTCTCAAGAACCCACACACTATATCTCTCTAGGTTTGTATCTCTCTCACACAACCCCACGTAGGTGGTGTACGTATACAAGAAGAGAATAGGTGCACCGTGCACGTACTCACGCTTCGTGCCCAGCCACACCACATGGCAGCACACGGTGGAGCTCATTTCTTTCTGAAATGGCAGCCCACGTGCTAATTTGAAGGCTGTGAGCGGTTGTTTACCTAGGAGGTCGTGTACCACGCCTGCCACGAACAAAGTTCGACTTGACGCGTTGCCGCGTTATTTTTAAATAAAGTTATAGCGCTCAATGGCACGCATTACACAGAATATAAAAGCGATTTTATGGAGAAAAGGTAGTCCGCTCACTATATACAATGGAGCCTTGCGTGCCTGGTTTGTCGCTCTTCAGAGTATCTCACACAAGGCTGCGGTGGCCTCTCTCTCTCTCACCGTTGGTCACTGATCCGGCCGCATCCCGTCCGCCGGGGGAAAGGGAGTGCAGTGGCCTCTCTCTCTCTCACCGTTGGTCACTGATCCGGCCGCATCCCGTCCGCCGGGGGAAAGGGAGGAAGTGCATCGTTTCTCCGTTCGACGGCGCCGAGGCAGCACGTCCCGATCTGTGGTACACGTCGTTCTCTCTGATTTCGCCCGCCGCCGCTCACCTAGTTACATCCCGGCGACCTCCAGGTATCCCCTCCGGCCTTGCTCCACTGCCCGTCTTCCCACGTCGCTGCATGTGGATCTTCCATAGTTCTTTGCCCAAAACGTAGCTCGTGTACTTTCCATATTGCATTCTCGTCCTCACACCGTTTTAGACAAACACAACCGTGCTGTTATCTTCCCTTAGGGCAAGGAATATGCTTCTTTTTTGTCTTCGCATGTGTCATCAACTGTTATTGGCCAGTAATTGTTTCCTTTCTACCTCTTTTTTGCAAACAGGGCTATCCATTTCACCTCGTTGCTATTGCAACCTTTTGGTGAACTGCACAAATCACTTTTTTCTTAAGAGTGTTTTGTGCGGTTGTACTAAAATGTCACATGGGCAACGTCTCTACATTTCAGTGCGACTGCACAAAGGGAGATTGGTTTTGCTCTATCCTCCTCATCCAACTCCGAGCCTAATCTTCTCCAACTAGTTATCTTAAAAGAGACTGCAAAGGTGACCGGCTTCTCTTTATGTGTTTATTGTTTCATCAGCAGTCCTCTGTTGTCGTAATCACACTTAATATCTTTGGAACAGGGACGCTCAGCTCTATTTTAGTGGAACTGCACAAAATGATCGAATGTTGCATGCTCCGGACAGCTACTTTTTCCCCAACATGCCTTGTTGATTTAGACACAGTGGGGGGCGTTCTTTGCTAATGAAAGCATGGATCAATTTTAATTTAACACCTTCTCACAACTCTGTCTTCAGTTGTGATGTAATTATTAGCTCTGATCTGCTAATAATTGACATGCATTAGCAAGGAAGTTAGTTTTTTATTGTTTCCGAAAGAGCATCGATGGCAAGACACGCGAAACAGAAGCTGAAAGCTCACACCATTGTACAATTTCATGTCTCGCTGGAAAATTATTTGTATAGTACGTCAATTATGTAAACAAATGATGGAAGCTTGATAGCATTGCGAGAAGCCTCTTCATCATCCGGGTCCATGTGCCATGCACAAAATTATACTCCTTCGTTCCTAAATATTTGTCTTTTACAAATTTCAAGCGGGCATATTTTAGAGTGTAGATTCACTCATTTTGCTTCAGATGTGTACTCCTCCGTTCCTAAATATTCTATTCGTCTTTCTAGAGATTTCAACAAGTGACTACATACGGAGCAAAATGAGAGGATCTACACTCTAAAATATGTATATACATCCGTATGTGCCAGTCCATTTGAAATCTCTAAGAAGACAAATATTTGAGTAGTCACTCGTTGAAATCTCTAGAAAGACAAATATACTCCGGAGTATATTTAAGAACCGAGGGGGTAGTGCACAACCGCATGGGAGACTCAGCCCGGTCGTTGCGCCCGCATTAATAGTGAGTAATGAGCAGTCAAGTCGTAAGCCCCACCTTTCCCATCAGTAAGTTGCTTTGAAGAAGCAACCATCAATACACTCTTCTTTGAATCCGCTCATACTACTCCATCCGTCACTGTTTATACAGCGCTTTCAGAAAAAAAGAAAAAAGATCTGTGGGACCAAGGCGACTAGCGATCGCCCTGAAAAATAGCATTGGTAGTTATAGCACGGCGTCTATTACTAGTAGAGGGAATAATGCGTACACACATGCATGCAGTGCTTCCACCCCGGGTACACACATGCATGCACTTACTACATTCCGTAGTTACATGGAGAGAAAATTGTGGACTTGATTGCGGTTACCACGCCCTAATTAATTGAGCATTAAACCAAACGCGTCTAAAGTATCTCTGGTGGTGGAAATGCATTGAGAGAAATGCATCATAATGAAGCGCGCCCTGTAAACTGTGACGGAGGGAGGAGTAGTATGAAGGTTCAAAACCAAGTACGCGTATGGCCAGTTGACCACGCACCTCCTCTTGGCATATCACTGACATATGGGACAGGAGTGTGAGCAAACCGATCTCAATTGACGGCAAAGAGCCAACCCGCCGTTCCTTGAGAGATACGAGGAGCGAGAACAATCAGACGGGTTCGCATGGAGGCCAAGATATATTCGAGCATGGTTGGTTAATCGATATCATTCATTACATGTTGATGTTGGGCTGCCGTTTCCGCCCTTCTCCGAATAAGCATGTACTTTATCAAAGATAAAAAGAAATAAGAGTACAAGCGCTCCACCATGCGGTTCTAGTAGTAGTACTACTCGTACTACTGCGCTTGGCTCTTCGCCTCTTCGTGAAGTCGAACAATGATGGTACTCCGCATGTTGGGTACTACAGTGTATGCCTCTGACAATCTGACACCGAATGGACTGATGCATGTCCACCGAGGGTAGGTTGCATTAGTCAAAAAGGCGTGGCGAAGCTTCACCTTGTCCTGCAAGCTTCTCCTCGTTCTCATGCGAGTTGACGGGACACACCAAAAAGTAGTGCTAGTCCATACTCCCTCCTTTCCGGTTAATATGGCTCAATCCTTTTTTGCGGGTAAATGAGAGAGCTTTATTCATATATAAGCATTCTTAGGACGATCGGACAATTCACTGGTCACTAGGAAGCGAGGTACCCACAAAAAAAAAGTAGGAAGCGAGGTGTTTCATCAAGCCAGCTCTCGGCCACATTCAAAGTGCAGCATGCACGGTTACATACGAAGATGCTACTGCAAGGTTTGCTGACCTGTTTACATGATGAATAACAAAAAAGAGGAAATATTACGGCGCTACTATTTGTAACAGGATATGAGCCAGAATTAAGCGAGAATTGTGGGGAGTGTTCCATGCAATCAACTTCTACTATCACATGCGAGAACCCTCGAAGATAACCAAATGTGTTGAAGATTGCTTTATCACATTTTAAAATTATAATAAGAGTGCAGACGCTCCTCCATCCGGTTCCTAGTACTAGTATAGTACGTACCTTTATAGACTATATTAGTAAACTTTGTGCTTGGTTGTTAGCCTATTAGGAAGTCGAACAATAGTAGCACTAGTAGTATAGTGTATGCTTCTGGGAGTAGGGCATTTTGGAAACCGAGCTCCATGGAGCCCTTTATTTTGAATAATTCGAAATTCATAAATTTCAGTTTCAAAAAAATCTGGAAAAAAATATACTTGTATGCAAGGATGTAAAGTGTATGTGTGAAAAATCTCAAGATGAAATACCTTGAATTGCGAGCTGTACAAAAAAACCAAAATCATGGACTTTATAGATGAACAGTATATATGCTAAAAAGGCCTCAGATTTGTCTTTTTGTGTAGCTCACATTTTAATGTATTTCGACCTGAAAAATTGCACATGTGTACATTATGTATCTAGGTATATGTGTATTTATTTTCAGAATTTTTTTGAAACTGAAAATTTTGAATTTTAAAGTTTTCAAATAAAGGCCTCCATGGAGCTCGATATCCGCTTAGCGTTCGATGCTTCCGCAATCGACACCGAATTAATCGTTGCATCGTCCACCGCTTTGGCGAGGGAGAGCTTGCATTAGTCAAAAGTTTCTCCTTGTCCATGCGAGCCACCGCGCCAAGTAATGCTAGTCCATACTGCCTCCTCTCCGGTTAATATGGATTAATTTCAAGCGAGATAAATACAGCACATGCATCCTTTGTATATTTGTAAAAATACGGTCGATGGACTTCATAATACGCTCATTGCGCTCAATATATATTTTTCCGGTGTTTATACGGTCACTAGCTCACCTGACCGAGTATGTGTGTGCATGCACGTGTAGGTTGAGCACTTAGCGTGACCGTGTGTGTTCCGTCGTGTGCTCGGACATGCATGCATTAGAGGCGTTGCTGCGTTTTGCCTCCATGTGTGCGTGTGACTGTATTTGCATACCGTGGGGGAGTATGCGATGTAGGGGGCCACTAAGGAGCAGTCAAATCACACAGTAAATCACACAGTAAAAACTGTTGACTCTGAACTTAACTGTCGAAACTGAAATTAACTGTGGAATCTGAATGCTACTGTCGAAACTGAACGCAATGGTAGCAGAGAGACACTTGACATGTAGTTTAGGGAGGGCCTGTAGTTCATCTTCAACCTGCACACCCCTGAGCCGCCTGCCACCACCGGCCGAACCGCCGGCCCCAGCGCCGCCTCGCCGCCCCGAAACAACTCGCCACCGCCGCCCCGGCCAGCCCTCTAGGCCCCCCACCCTGAACCCTAAGATAGATAGTGGGGTACCTCTCCGGCGAGCCCCGGCCCATTGCTGGTGGTTCTTCCTTAACTCCGGTGAGCCCCTCCCCCAACCCCTGAAAATCGGCCCGACCCAAAAGTCGATTCAATGACTAAAGTGTGGCTTAATCGGAGCAAGAAAAGAAGACGAAGCGAGGGGAGAGCAGCAGCAGCTGGGCGGCGAGCGATCGAGCGAGAGCCGAGCAGCAAGAAGCAGCGTGTTGGTTAGAACGCGAAAATTAAAAATTTTCCTACAGTTTCACCAAGATCCATCTATGAGTTCATCTAAGCAACGAGTCATGGGAGAGTGATTGCATCTACATACCACTTGTAGATCGCGTGTGGAAGCGTTCAATGGAACGGGGATGATGGAGTCGTACTACGCCGTGATTCAGATCACCGATGACCTAGTGCCGAGCAGACAGCACCTCCAGCGTTCAACACACGTCACGGAGGCGGATGACGTCTCCTCCTTCTTGATCCAGCAAGGGGAAGGAGAGGTTGATGATGATCCAGCGGCACGACGGGCGTGGTGGTGGATGCAGCAGAACTCGGCAGGGGCCGGCTAAGCAACTACGGGAGGAGGAGGAGGTGTTGCGGGGAGGAGGGAGGCGCCAAGGCTTATGGGTGCGGCTGCCCTCCCTCCCTCCCTTTATATAGGTGCAAGAGAGAGGGAGGCGCAGCCTTGCCCTTCCTCCAAGGAAGGGTGCGGCCAAGGGGAGGAGTCCATCCTCCCAAGGCACCCTCAGGTGCCTTCCCCTTTAGGACTCTCCCTCTCTCTTATCTCTAGGCGCATGGGCCTCTTGGGGCTGGTGCCCCTTGCCCATATAGGCCAAGGCGCACCCCTACAGCCCATGTGGCCCCAGGCAGGTGGACCCCTGGTGGAACCCCGGACCCCTTCAAAGACTCCGGTACAATACCGATAACGCGAAACTTTTCCGGCAACCAAAATAAGACTTCCTATATATAAATCTTTACCTCCGGACCATTCCGGAACTCCTCGTGACGTCAGGATCTCATCCGGGACTCGAACAACATTCGTTTGCTGCATACTCATATTCATACAACCCTAAGCGTCACCGAACCTTAAGTGTGTAGACCCTACGGGTTCGGAGACATCTGAACATGACCGAGGCGGCTCTCGGGCAATAACCAACAGCGGGATCTGGATACCCATGTTGGCTCCCACATGCTCCTCGGTGATCTCGTCGGATGAACCACGATGTCGAGGATTCAAACAACCCGTATACAATTCCCTTTGTCAATCGGTATTTTACTTGCCCGAGATTCGATCGTCGGTATCCCAATACCTCCTTCAATCTCAAGTACCGCAAGTCACTTTACTCGTCTTAGTAATGCATGATCCCGTGACCAAACACTTGGTCACTTTGAGCTCATTATGATGATGCACTCTTGAGTGGGCCGGTGATACCTCTCCGTCATACGGAGTGACAAATCCAGCCTCGATCCGTGTCAACCCAATGTACACTTTCGGAGATACCGTAATGCACCTTTATAGTCACCCGATTACGTTGTGATGTTTGGTACACCCAAAGCACTCCTACGGTATCCGGGAGTTACACGATCTCATGGTCTAAGGAAGAGATACTTGACATTGTAAAAGCTCTAGCAAAGCGAACTACACGATCTTGTGCTATGCTTAGGATTGGGTCTTGTCCATCACATCATTCTCCTAATGATGTGATCCCGTTGTCAACGACATCCAATGTCCATAGTCGTGAAACCATGACTATCTGTTGATTAACGAGCTAGTCAACTAGAGGCTCACTAAGGGACATATTGTGGTCTATGTATTCACCGCGTGTATTACGATTTCCGGATAATACAATTATAGCATGAATAAAAGACAATTATCATGAACAAGGAAATATAATAATAACACTTTTATCATTGCCTCTAGGGCATATTTCCAACAGTCTTCCACTTGCACTAGAGTCAATAATCTAGTTACATTGTGATGAATCGAACACCCATAGAGTTCTGGTGTTGATCATGTTTTGCTCATGAAGAGGTTTAGTCAGCGGATCTGCGACATTCAGATCCGTATGTACTTTGCAAATTTCTATGTCCCCATCTTGAACATTTTCACGAATGGAGTTGAAGCGACGCTTGATGTGCTCTGGTCTTCTTGTGAAACCTGGGCTCCTTGGCAAGTGCAATAGCTCCGGTGTTGTCCTGAAAAGAGTTTGATCGGCTCCGATGCATTGGGTATGACTCCTAGGTCGGTGATGAACTCCTTCACCCAAATTGCTTCATGCGCTGCCTCCGAGGTTGCCATGTACTCCGCTTCACATGTAGATCCCGCCACGACTCTCTGCTTGCAGCTGCACCAACTTTCTGCTCCACCATGCAACATATACACGTATCCGGTTTGTGACTTTGAGTCATCGAGATGCGTCGAAGCTAAGCGTCGGCGTAACCCTTTCTGACGAGCTCTTCGTCACCTCCATAAACGAAACATGTCCTTTGTCCTTTTCGTGTACTTCAGATATTCTTGATCGCTGTCCGGTGTTCCTTGCGGGATTACTTTGGTACCTTCCTGCCAAACTTACGGCAAGGTTTACATCAGTGCAGTACACAGCATGGCATACATAATAGATCCTATGGCTGAGGCATAGGGATGACACTCATCTCTTCTTTGTCTTTTGCCGTGGTCGGGCATTGAGCTGAGCTCAATTTCACACCTTGCAAAACAGGCAAGAACCCTTTCTTGGAGTGATCCATTTTGAACTTCTTCAAAATCTTATCAAGGTATGTGCTTTGTGAAAGACCTATGAGGCATCTCGATCTATCCCTATAGATTTTGATGCCTAATATGTAAGAAGCTTCTCCAAGGTCCTTCATTGAAAAACTCTTATTCAAGTAGGCCTAAATGCTGTCCAAAAGTTCTATATCATTTCCCATCAAAAGTATGTCATCTACATATAATATGAGAAATGCTACTGAGCTCCCACTCACTTTCTTATGTAAACGCAGGCTTCTCCATAAGTCTGCATAAACTAACGCTTTGATCATCTCATCAAAGCGAATGTTCCAACTCCGAGATGCTTGCACCAGCCCATAAATGGATCGCTGGAGCTTGCATACCTTGTTAGCATTCTTATGATCGACAAAATCTTTCGGCTGCATCATATACAGCTCTTCCTTAAGGTATCCGTTAAGGAATGCCATTTTGACGTCCATCTGCCATATCTCATAATCATAGTATGCGGCAATTGCTAACATGATTCGGACGGACTTAAGCTTCGCTCACGGAGAGAAAGTCTCATTGTAGTCAATCCCTTGAACTTGTCGATAACCCTTAGCGACAAGTCGAGCTTTATAGATGGTAACATTACCATCCGCGTCCGCCTTCTTCTTAAAGATCCATTTGTTTTCTATCGCTCGCCGATCATCGGGCAAGTCTCACAAAGTCCATACTTCGTTTTCATACATGGATCCTATCTCGGATTGCATGGCTTCAAGCCATTTGTTGGAATCTAGGCCCGCCATCGCTTCTTCATAGTTTGAAGGTTCACCGTTGTCTAACAACATGATTTCCAAGACAGGGTTGCCGTACCACTCTGGTGCGGAACGTGTCCTAGTGGACCTACGAAGTTCAGTAGCAACTTGATCCGGCACCTTGATCATCATCATTAATTTCCTCTCCGATCGGTGTAGGCACCACAGAACATTTTCCTGAAGCTGCACTACTTTCCGGTTCAAGAGGTAGTACTTCATCGAGTTCTACTTTCCTCCCACTTACTCCTTTCGAGAGAAACTCTTTTTCCAGAAAGGATCCGTTCTTGGCAACAAAGATCTTGCCTTCGGATCTAAGGTAGAAGGTATACCCAATGGTTTCCTTAGGGTATCCTATGAAGACGCATTTTTCCGACTTGGGTTCGAGCTTTTCAGGTTGAAGTTTCTTGACATAAGCATCGCATCCCCAAACTTTTAGAAAGCGACGGCTTAGGTTTCTTCCCAAACCATAATTCATACGGTGTCGTCTCAACGGATTTAGACGGTGCCCTATTTAAAGTGAATGTAGCTGTCTCTAGAGCGTATCCCCAAAATGATAGCGGTAAATCAAGAAGAGACATCATAGATCGCACCATATCCAATAGAGTGCGATTACGACGTTCGGACACACCGCTATTACCGAGGTGTTCCAGCGACGTGAGTTGTGAAACGATTCCACATTTCCTTAAGTGTGTACCAAATTCGTGACTTAAATACTCTCCTCCATGATCTGATCGCAAGAATTTTATCTTTCGTCACGTTGATTCTCTACTTCATTCTGAAATTCCTTGAACTTTTCAAAGGTCTCAGACTTGTGTTTCATCAAGTAGACATACCCATATCTACTCAAGTCATCGGTGAGAGTGAGAACATAACGATATCCTCTCGCGAGCCTCAACACTCATTGGACCGCATACATCGGTATGTATGATTTCCGATAAGTTGGTTGCTCGCTCCATTGTTCCGGAGAACGGAGTCTTGGTCATCTTGCCCATGAGGCATGGTTCGCATGTGTCAAATGATTCATAATCGAGAGACTCTAAAAGTCCATCAAGATGGAGCTTCTTCATGCGCTTGACACCAATGTGACCAAAGGCGGCGATTGCCACAAGTATGTGGGACTATCGTTATCAACTTTACATCTTTTGGTATTCACACTATGAACATGTGTAACATTACGTTCGAGATTCATTAAGAATAAACCATTGACCATCGGAGCATGACCATAAAACATTTCTCTCATATAAATAGAACAACCATTATTCTCGGATTCAAATGAGTAGCCATCTCGTATTAAACGAGATCCACGATACAATGTTCATGCTCAAACTTGGCAATGAATAACAATTATTGAGGTTTAAAACTAATCCCGTAGGTAAATGTAGAGGTAGCGTGCCGGCAGCGATCACATCGACCTTGGAACCATTCCCCGACGCCAAGATCGTCACCTCGTCGCTTCGCCAGTCTCCGTTTATTCCGCAGCTCTGCGTGAGTTACATATATGAGCAACGACCGTATCAAATACCGGGAGTTACTACGAGTACCGTAAGGTACACATCAATTACATGTATATCAAATATACCTTTAGTGTCGCCGCCTTCTTGTCTCGCTAAGTATTTGGGGCAGTTCCGCTTCGATGACCCTTCCCTTTGCCATAAAAGCACTCAGTCTCGTGCTTGGGTCCATTCTTTGACTTCTTCCCGGCAACTGCTTACCGGGGCGCTGCAACATCCTTGCCGTCCTTCTTGAAGTTCTTCTTTCCCTTGCCCTTCTTGAACTTAGTGGTTTTATTGACCATCAACACTTGATGCTCCTTCTTGATTTCTACCTCTGCTGACTTGACATTGAAAATACTTCAGGAATAGTTTTCACCATCCCCTGCATATTGTAGTTCATCACAAAGCTCTTGTAGCTTGGTGGGAAGCGGCTGAGAATTATGTCAATGACCGCCTCATCCGAGGTTAATGTCCAAATTGAGACGGCGGTTGTGCAACCCAGACATTTTGAGTATGTGCTCACTTGTGAGAACTATTTTCCTCCATTTTACAACTGTAGAACTTGTCGGAGACTTCATATCTCTCGACCGGGCATGAGCTTGGAAAACTAGTTTCAGCTCCTCTAACATCTCATATGCTCCGTGTTGCTCAAAATGCTTTTGGAGCCCCGGTTCTAAGCTGTAAAGCATGCCGCCCGAACGAGGGAGTAATCATCAAGACGCGACTGCCAAGCGTTCATAACGTCTTGGTTCTTCGATGGGTGCATCACCTAGTGGTGCTTCTAGGACATATTGTTTCTTGGCAGCTATGAGGATGATCCTCGGGTTAGGACCCGATCCGAATAGTTGCTGCCATCATCTTTCAGCTTGGTTTTCTCTAGGAACGCGTTGAAGTTCATGGTGACATGAGCGTTGGCCATTTGATCTACAAGACATTTTGCAAAGATTTTAGACTATTGTTCATGATAATAAAGTTCATCTAATCAAATTATTTAATGAACTCCCACTCAGATTTGACATCCCTCTAGTCATCTAAGTGTTACATGATCCGAGTCGACTAGGCCGTGTCCGATCATCACGTGAGAGACGGTACTAGTCATCGTCGGTGAACATCTCCATGTTGATCGTATCTTCCATACGACTCATGTTGGACCTTTCGGTCTCTTGTGTTCCGAGGCCATGTCTGTACATGCTAGGCTCGTCAAGTTAACCTAAGTGTTTTGCATGTGTAAAACTGTCTTACACCCGTTGTATGTGAACGTAAGGATCTATCACACCCGATCATCACGTGGTGCTTCAAACGACAAACTTTAGCAACGGTGCACGATTAGTGAGAACACTTTCTTTGAAATTGTTATGAGGATCATCTTATTTACTACCGTCGTTCTAAGTAAACAAGATGCATAAACATAATAAACATCACATGCAATTATATAGTAGTGACATGATATGGCCAATATCATTTAGCTCCTTTGATCTCCATCTTCGGGGCTCCATGATCATCCTGTCACCGGCATGACACCATGATCTCCATCATCATGATCTCCGTCATCGTGTCTTCATGAAGTTGTCACGCCAACGACTACTTCTACTTCTATGGCTAACGCGTTTAGCAACAAAGTAAAGTAATTTACATGGCGTTCTTGAATGACACGCAGGTCATACAAAAAATAAAGACAACTCCTATGGCTCCTGCCGGTTGTCATACTCATCGACATGCAAGTCGTGATTCCTATTACAAGAACATGATCTCATACATCACATATATTATTCATCATTCATCACAACTTTGGCCATATCATATCACAAAACACTTGCTGCAAAAACAAGTTAGACGTCCTCTAATTGTTGTTGCAAGTTTTACGTGGCTGCAATAGGGTTCTAGCAAGAACGTTTTCTTACCTACGTGAAAGCCACAACGTGTTTTGTCAACTTCTATTTACCCTTCATAAGGACCCTTTTCATCGAATCCGCTCCAACTAAAGTGGGAGAGACAGACACCCGCTAGCCACCTTATGCAACTAGTGCATGTCTGTCGGTGGAACCGGTCTCACGTGGCGTGCGTGTAAGGTCGGTCCGGGCCGCTTCATCCCACAATACCGCTGAAGCAAGATAAGACTAGTAGCGGCAAGAAAGTTGACAAAATCTACGCCCACAACAAATTGTGTTCTACTCGTGCAATAGAGAACTACGACAGACCTAGCTCATGATGCCACCGTTGGGGAACGTTGCGAGAAAATTAAAATTTTTCCCTACGGTTTCACCAAGATCCATCTATGAGTTCATCTAAGCAACGAGTCATGGGAGAGTGATTGCATCTACATACCACTTGTAGATCGCGTGCGGAAGCGTTCAATGAAACAGGGATGATGGAGTCGTACTCGCCATGATTCAGATCATCGATGACCTAGTGCTGAACGGACAGCACCTCCGCGTTGAACACACGTACGGAGCGGATGACGTCTCCTCCTTCTTGATCCAGCAAGGGGGAAGGAGAGGTTGATGATGATCCAGCAGCACGACGGCGTGGTGGTGGATGCAGCAGAACTCCGGCAGCCTTCGCTAAGCAACTACGGGAGGAGGAGGAGGTGTTGCGGGGAGGAGGAGGCGCCAAGGCTTATGGGTGCGGCTGCCTCCTCCCTCCTCCTTTATATAGGTGCAAGAGAGAGGGGGAGGGCAGCCTTGCCCTTCCTCCAAGGAAGGGTGCGGCCAAGGGGGAGGAGTCCATCCTCCCCAAGGCACCTGAGGTGCCTTCCCCTTTAGGACTCTCCCTCTCTCTTATCTCTAGGCGCATGGGCCTCTTGGGGCTGGTGCCCTTGGCCCATGTAGGCCAAGGCGCACCCCTACAGCCCATGTGGCCCCCCGAGGCAGGTGGACCCCTGGTGGAACCCCGGACCCCTTCGGCACTCCGGTACAATACCGATATGCTGCGAAACTTTTCCGCCACCAAAATAAGACTTCCTATATATAAATCTTTACCTCCGGACCATTCCGGAACTCCTCGTGACGTCCGGGATCTCATCCGGGACTCGAACAACATTCGGTTTGCTGCATACTCATATTCATACAACCCTAGCGCCACCGAACCTTAAGTGTGTAGACCCTCACGGGTTCGGGAGACATCTGCAGACATGACCGAGACGGCTCTCGGGCAATAACCAACAGCGGATCTGGATACCCATGTTGGCTCCCACATGCTCCTCGATGATCTCATCGGATGAACCACGATGTCGAGGATTCAAACAACCCGTATACAATTCCCTTTGTCAATCGGTATTTTACTTGCCCGAGATTCGATCGTCGGTATCCCAATACCTCGTTCAATCTCGTTCTGGCAAGTCACTTTACTCGTCTTAGAATGCATGATCCCGTGACCAAACACTTGGTCACTTTGAGCTCATTATGATGATGCACTACCGAGTGGGCCTAGTGATACCTCTCCGTCATACGGAGTGACAAATCCCAGCCTCGATCCGTGTCAACCCAATGTACACTTTCGGAGATACCTGTAATGCACCTTTATAGTCACCCGATTCGTTGTGACGCTTGGTACACCCAAAGCACTCCTACGGTATCCGGAGTTACACGATCTCATGGTCTAAGGAAGAGATACTTGACATTGTAAAAGCTCTAGCAAAACGAACTACGATCTTGTGCTATGCTTAGGATTGGGTCTTGTCCATCACATCATTCTCCTAATGATGTGATCCCGTTGTCAACGACATCCAATGTCCATAGTCAGGAAACCATGACTATCTGTTGATTAACGAGCTAGTCAACTAGAGGCTCACTAGGGACATATTGTGGTCTATGTATTCACACGTGTATTACGATTTCCGGATAATACAATTATAGCATGAATAAAAGACAATAATCATGAACAAGGAAATATAATAATAACACTTTTATTATTGCCTCTAGGGCATATTTCCAATAGCACGAGCGAGCGAGAGCCAGAGCAGCAGCAGCAGCGCGAGCGAGCGATCGAGAGCCGGAGCAGCAGCAGCAGATCCGGCAGGTATGGGCGCCACTGCCAAGGGGCCTCTCGCCGGGGAGAGCCGCCGTGGAGATGTCGCCCATGGCGCCGGCTTCAAGGTAGCAGCTCCATGGGGGTGCGGGATGGAGCACCATCGGCGTCGGGAGGTCGAGTTAAGGAGAAGGTGCGATGCGATGAGTGTACAACCTCTATGGTGGCGCCGAGTAGGCCTCGGCTTCGTCAGAGGAGTCGGTGAGGATGCTGCGGTTCGGTGGAGCAGGTTAAAGCGGCGTTAGGGGATGGAGCAGCCGCGATAGACGAGGCGATCGTCGGAGCAGCTCCTTTGAGGTGGAGGACGGGGCGGCTGAACCGGCGGGACGGTGAGATGGACGACGGATCCTCATCCGGGGAGGTGGACGAGGGACGTCGAGCTATTGCGGTGGACGACGTCGTCGGGGAAGAGGCTCCGGCTGGGCAGCGGTGACGTGGCGGACGGAGGAGGGTGGGGTTTCGCGGCTGGAGTGGAGAGGTTATGGCGGCCTGGGATTTCGAATGGCAAAAAGGAGGCGATGGGAGGGGGTGAACCATGACTTAGGGACGCGCTTGTCCAAAATGTAGGGTTTGTTACAAAAGTACCCCCCCACCAATTTGAACTAGCGGCCCTTTCGGCTCAGGGTTAGAAGGGGTATTTCGCGTGTCGGGATTTGGCAGCTGGAGGGAGTTTTCGCGCGCGTTGTAATTTCGGGATAGCAAGGCGCGAGTTGTGTAGGCGCCAATTTTGGGAGCACGATATCTGAATTTTCGGGATATAACAAGACGCGGGTTGAATTTTAGGGACAAGCCTAACGTGTAGTAATATTGTACTTGTACGTATCAAATCAATTCGCACTTCCCTCAACCAAAAAGAAAACGAAAAAAATAAAACTATTCACACCACACAAAGAGAGAGTCTTGCCCCGTTTTACTATACAAATGCTATTCAAAGCTAGTCCCTCCTTCCATCTATATAGGGCCTAATGCGTTTTTCGATGCTAACTTTGACTAAATATTAGAGCAATGATATATGACATGCAACTTACACAGAGCACACCATTAACTTCGTCTGTGAAAGGTTCTTTCAATGATATAATTTTCACATTGTGCATGTCATGTACTATTAATCTTGTGAATAGTCAAAGGCGGTCTTAAAAATCTCATTACGCCCTATATAGAAGGAAGGAGGGAGTATGAATCCATGTTATGTCCGATTAATTTTTTCGCTTTGCTGTATAATGCATGTAACCTACTCATACCAACATTTTAGTGCATTCCAAATGTCTATACTACTGCTGCAATTCGAACTAAATTTGAATTCGTTTCTCTATTTCAATAAGAATCTACAATCATGATTGTTGCCAACTTCAACCATCATAGTTTCCTTGCTATCCGCCAGATATAAATCGGACGGCCTATAATGCAGGATGGCAGTCACACCACATCAACAACTCCGCTTTTATAAGAGTAGAGATAAAATATATTAAATGTAGTATAACATGTTCATAAACACACCATGTGTATCACCGTTATATATATTCACACATACATCGGTTTAAAACACTGATAAATTCTTCAAATATCCGAATTCGCTTTTTATAACGAAGTATATATGATCTCTATTCGTCTTTTACACCCACACAACCCTCTTATCTTTGCAGCTAGCACTAACTTTCTCTTGTGCATGCACACGCCCGCATCCCTCTCACCCTCCCTCAGCATTCTCTAGATCCATCGCACAAATTCGCCTTTTCACTTTAGGTCGTTCACCCACGGTGTGTGTAGGCCCCCAGCTCCTTCTTTACTGGCACACATCGATCGATATGCCTCTCTAGCCAGGTGTGCCTAGCACAAACACAAGCTTCCCTCTTCTCTTGTCATCGTCCATGCCTCACTCCCACCACTCTTTTCATCGCTCTCGTGACTACTTTCACTCCTTCCCGCCGATATAGTATGCCTCTCGTACCACCTCCTACATCCATCCCTCTATCTCTATCCTTCTCCTCGTGCCTCGCTTGCTTCTAACACACACATGCATGTATACCGATCGATCTCCCAACATATACCTGGATCGACTTTAACTACCCCCCCATCGATCGAACGCATTCTCACAAGTTATGTCTCTCCTTTCTCTCTAACAAAGGGCGATTGATCTTCCTATGTAGTTATGTCTGCTTACCACAGCCACATCGTCCCCCCTCATCATTCGTGCATGCCTCCTGACCCGCCTCTCACACGCACGCGTGCCACGCACAACAAGCAGCCATCTCCTCTCTTATTGATATTGCGGGTGTGCCCTCCGCTTGTCTAGCAAGCCTATCCCACCATTTGTTAGAAGCAACTCCACTACCACCCCTCCAACACTCTAGCTCTGTCTCTCTCCCAACCTTATTCCTCTCATGCACATATGCATGGATGCCGATCGATCTCCCTTAATACATGAGGCAGATCGATCTCCTTAATACATGAGGTAGGCCTCTCTCCTCCTCCACACATATACCAGCCATTGTACCTCTATAGTTAATTGGGCCTCCCTCTTCCCCCACCACACACACCGATAGTCGAGCGCTGCAGGTAGGTATCCATGCCACATAGACAAACTGCACATGTCCCCTCTCACGCTCCAAAGAGGGCCAGCCACTCTATATCTTTGACGTGGGCACACACAAATTCAATGGCACTCTTTATCGATCACACAAGCACACACACACACACACATCATCCCTCCTTCGATTCTATGGACACCTCAAGCCGATGATACCTCCACTCTCTTCTCGTGGATCGCCCCTCTATATATATGTTATATCCAGGACTCTATTTCACACACATTGCATATGTTACATTTTTTGATTGAACCCCCCCACCAAAAAAAACTCTCAAGAACCCACACACTATATCTCTCTAGGTTTGTATCTCTCTCACACAACCCCACGTAGGTGGTGTACATACAAGAAGAGAATAGGTGCTCCGTGCACGTACTCACGCTACGTGCCCAGCCACACCACAGCGGGTACACGGTGGAGCTCATTTCTTTACGAAATGGCAGCCCACGTGCTAATTTGAAGGCCTGTAGCGGTTGTTTACCTAGGGAGGTCGTGTACCACGCCTGCACGAACAAAGTTCGACTTGACGCGTTGCTGCGTTATTTTTAAATAAAGTTATAGCGCTCAATGGCACGTACACAGAATATAAAACGATTTTTATGGAGAAAAAGGTAGTCCGCTCACTATATACAATGGAGCCTTGCGTGCCTGGTTTGTCGCTCTTCAGAGTATCTCACACAAGGCTGCGGTGGCCTCTCTCTCTCTCATTGTTGGTCATCGATCCGCCGCATCCCGTCCGCCACGGGGAAAGGGAGTGCAGTGGCCTCTCTCTCTCTCACCGTTGGTCACTGATCCGGCGCATCCCGTCCGCCGGGAAAGGGAGGAAGTGCATCAAGCTTTCTCCGCTCGACGGCGCCGAGGCAGCACGTCCCGATCTGTGGTACACGCTGCGTTCTCTGATTTACGCCGCCGCCACCTAGTTACATCCGGCGACCTCCGGTAGCCCTCCGGCCTGGCTCCACGACCCGTCTTCCCACGTCACGGCATGTGGATCTTCCAGAGTTCTTTGCCCAAACCGTAGCTCGCCCAGCGTACTTTCCATATTGCATTCTCGTCCTCACACCGCTTTAGACAAACACAACTGCTGTTATCTTCCCTTAGGGCAAGGAATATGCTTCTTTTTTGTTGTCGTATGTGTCATCAACTGTTATTGGCCAGTAACTGTTTCCTTTCTACCTCTTTTTTTGCAAACAGGGCTATCCATTTCACCTCGTTGCTATTGCAACCTTTTGGTGAACTGCACAAATCACTTTTTTCTTAAGAGTGTTTTGTGCAGTTGTACTAAAATGTCACATGGGCAACGTCTCTACATTTCAGTCTTGTTGCACAAAGGGAGATTGGTTTTGCTCTATCCTCCTCATCCAACTCCGAGCCTAATCTTCTCCAACTAGTTATCTTAAAAGAGACTGCAAAGGTGACCGGCTTCTCTTTATGTGTTTATTGTTTCATCAGCAGTCCTCTGTTGTCGTAATCACACTTAATATCTTTGGAACAGGGACGCTCAGCTCTATTTTAGTGGAACTGCACAAAATGATCGGAATGTTGCATGCTCCAGACAGCTACTTTTTTCCCCAACATGCCTTGTTGATTTAGACACAGCTGGGGGGACGTTGCTGCCAATGAAAGCATGGATCAATTTTAATGTAACACCTTCTCACAACTCTGTCTTCAGTTGTGATGTAATTATTAGCTCTGATCTGCTAATAATTGACATGCATTAGCAAGGAAGTTAGTTTTTTTATTGTTTCCGAAAGAGCATCGATGGCAAGACACGAAAATGTAAGCTGAAAGCTCACACCATTGTACAATTTCATGTCTCGCTGGAAAATTATTTGTATAGTACGTCAATTATGTAAACAAATGATGGAAGCTTGATAGCATTGCCGGAAGCCTCTTCATCATCCGGGTCCATGTGCCATGCACAAAATTATACTCCTTCGCTCCTAAATATTTGTCTTTTTACAAATTTCAAACGGGCATATTTTAGAGTGTAGATTCACTCATTTTGCTTCAGATGTGTACTCCCTCCGTTCCTAAATATTCTATTCGTCTTTCTAGAGATTTCAACAAGTGACTACATACGGAGCAAAATGAGAGGATCTACACTCTAAAATATGTATATACATCCGTATGTGCCAGTCCATTTGAAATCTCTAAGAAGACAAATATTTGAGTAGTCACTGTTGAAATCTCTAGAAATACAAATATACTCGGAGTATATTTAAGAACCGAGGGGTAGTGCACAACCGCATGGGAGACTCAGCCCGGTCGCTATGCGCCGCATTAATAGTGAGTAATGAGCAGTCAAATCGTAAGCCCCACCTTTCCCACTGTAAGTTGCTCTGAAGAAGCAACCATCAATACACTCTTCTTTGAATCCGCTCATACTACTCCATCCGTCACTGTTTATACAGCGCGCTTCAGAAAAAAGAAAAAAGATCTGTGGGACCAAGGCGACTAGCGATCGGCCTGAAAAATAGCATTGGTAGTTATAGCACGGCGTCTATTACTAGTAGAGGGAATAATGCAGACACATGCATGCAGTGCTTCCACCCCGGTACACACATGCATGCACTTACTACATTCCGTAGTTACATGGAGAGAAAATTGTGGACTTGATTGCGGTTACCACGCCCTAATTAATTGAGCATTAAACCAAACGCGCCTAAAGTATCTCTGGTGGTGGAAATGCATTGAGAGAAATGCATCATAATGAAGCGCCGCCACTGTAAACTGTGGACGGAGGGAGGAGTAGTATGAAGGTTCAAAACCAAGTACGCCAGATGACCAGTTGACCACGCACCTCCTCTTGGCATATCACTGACATATGGGACAGGAGTGTGAGCAAACCGATCTCAATTGACGGCAAAGAGCCAACCCGCCGTTCCTTGAGAGATACGAGGAGCGAGAACAATCAGACGGGTTCGCATGGAGGCCAAGATATATTCGAGCATGGTTGGTTAATCGATATCATTCATTACATGTTGATGTTGGGCTGCCGTTTTCCGCCCTTCTCCGGAATAAACGTGTACTTTATCAGAGATAAAAAAGAAATAAGAGTACAAACGCTCCACCATGCGGTTCTAGTAGTAGTACTACTCGTACTACTGCGCTTGGCTCTTCGCCTCTTCGTGAAGTCGAACAATGATGGTACTCCGCATGTTGGGTACTACAGTGTATGCCTCTGACAATCTGACACCGAATGGACTGATGCATGTCCACCGAGGGTAGGTTGCATTAGTCAAAAGGCGAAAGAGGGCGTCACCTTGACCTGCAAGCTTCTCCTCGCTCATGCGAGTTGACGGGACACACCAAAAAGTAGTGCTAGTCCATACTCCCTCCTTTCCGGTTAATATGGCTCAATCCTTTTTGCGGGTAAATGAGAGAGCTTTATTCATATATAAGCATTCTTAGGACGATCAGACAATTCACTGGTCACTAGGAAGCGAGGTACCCCGCAAAAAAAGAAGTAGGAAGCGAGGTGTTTCATCAAGCCAGCTCTCGGCCACATTCAAAGTGCAGCATGCACGGTTCGCACGAAGATGCGCCGCAAGGTTTGCTGACCTGTTTACATGATGAATAACAAAAAAAGAGGAAATATTACCGAGCGCTACTATTTGTAACAGGATATGAGCCAGAATTAAGCGAGAATTGTGGGGAGTGTTCCATGCAATCAACTTCTACTATCACATGCGAGAACCCTCGAAGATAACCAAATGTGTTGAAGATTGCTTTATCACATTTTAAAATTATAATAAGAGTGCGTACGCTCCTCCATCCGGTTCCTAGTACTAGTATAGTACGTACCTTTATAGACTATATTAGTAAACTTTGTGCTTGGTTGTTCGCCTATTCGGGAAGTCGAACAATAGTAGCACTAGTAGTATAGTGTATGCTTCTGGGAGTAGGGCATTTTGGAAACCGAGCTCCATGGAGCCCTTTATTTTGAATAATTCGAAATTCATAAATTTCAGTTTCAAAAAATCTGGAAAAAAAATATACTTGTATGCAAGGATGTAAAGTGTATGTGTGAAAATCTCAAGATGAAATACCTTGAATTATGTAGCTGTACAAAAACCAAAATCATGGACTTTATAGATGAACAGTATATATGCTAAAAGGCCTCAGATTTGTCTTTTTTGTGTAGCTCACATTTTAATGTATTTCGACCTGAAAATTTGCACACGTGTACATTATGTATCTAGGTATATGTGTATTTATTTTCAGAATTTTTTGAAACTGAAAATTTTGAATTTTAAAGTTTTCAAATAAAGGCCTCCATGGAGCTCGGTATCCGTTTGGCATTTTCGATGCTTCTGGCAATCTGACACCGAATTAACTGTTGCACGTCCACCGCCTGAGCGAGGGAGAGCTTGCATTAGTCAAAAGTTTCTCCTTGTCCTGCGAGCCACCGCACTAAGTAATGCTAGTCCATACTGCCTCCTCTCCGGTTAATATGGCTTAATTTCAAACGAGATAAATAAACTGTATGTTACTGTATATTTGTAAAAATACGGTCAGTGGACTTCATAATACGCTCATTGCGCTCAATATATATTTTTTCCGGTGTTTATACGGTCACTAGCTCACCCTGACTGAGTATGTGTGTGCATGCACGTGTAGGTTGAGCACTTAGCGTGACCGTGTGTGTTCCGTCGTGTGCTCGGACATGCATGCATTAGGGCGTCGCACGCTTTTTGCGTCCATGTGTACGTGTGACTGTTGCATACACGTAGGGGAATGCGATGTAGGGGCCACTAAGGAGCAGTCAAATCACACAGTAAATCACGTCTGTCGTGTTCGTGTCTCACCCTCCTCCACGGCTCGACCCCACACGTTCGCTCGGCATGCCACTCACCGCAAACCGAGTATACGATAACTTTCTCGCCTGCTTGTCGATGGATCGCGCCATGGAGTACTACTAGCACTACTGGAAGAGATTGACGAGTTGGGGGAGGACAGCTAGCTGTAGCACGGACTCCCAAGAACTTTTTACATGCATGTTGTAGCCGGCTATTGCGACCTTTGAACGCGGAGCAGCCGCGTGCACCCGGAAGCGGCGCGGGCGACGCTCTCTCGGCCGGCGCGCCGCTTCAATGCCGGCGCCAGTGAGAGGTCGCGTCCGCTCTGGCCGGGCATGAATGCGGCACTGACCGTTTCAGGCGGGAAGCACGCGCGGGTGATGAAGAGGGTTCGGGTTGGTCAGGACCGGCCGTGGCAGCGTTCGGGACGCAAGCGCAAATAAGAGATGTTGTACGTTAATATTGTTGCGTATATAATTAACAACGTAAATAATGTGCCAGTTGGACAAATATGATTGGAGATGGAGATGGAAATGGAATTTTACGTAAACACGGATATGCATGTCTATGTCTATGTGTGTGCGCGTGACGACTCTCGCGACCTGGAAGCGGGGCCGTGTTTTTGATCCAGTTTTCTTTCTTGGTACGTTAGAAAATTAGTTTGTCCAATTCACATCTAGATGTTATTTAAGGATATCACATCTAAGCTCCCACAAGTATATAATGTAGCAATAAGAAACAAAAAAAATTAGGACAAAAAAAAATAGACCACAAACAGAGTGGACATCAAATTAGATGTGACATAACTATGTCACATCTAGATGTGTCCTAGACAGACCCTTAAAACCACTGTTATGGAGAGATTTTTTTTACTCCATTATAGCCTCTTGTTTGATAGAGTTTCTCGCGTCTCGCTCTCTCACCCTCTACATATCAAAACAAGATGACAGTGTCCAGTCTATCTCTCTCCTCACCGGTGGTCACAGATCCGGCCGAATCCCGTCCACTGCGGGAGGTGAGGAGGTGCAGGCTGACGTTGTCGCCGTCGGGCGACGGGGAGCCGATGCGCACCGTCCTCTCGGAGCCGGCGCTGGCGCGGACGAAGATCCTCCGCGCCCTTGTTCGCTGCCGTCGTGTGGGCAGATCCCGCCCGCAGGGCCGGCCCTGAGGGGGGGCAGCAGGGGCGACCGCCCCGGGCCCCCGAAAGCTAGGGGCCCCCTCCCACGAACATAATTAGCCCATGGCAGATCCTCGGGAAAAAAAGTCACCCATGGCACAAGCTCCGGGAGAAACAAGGCCTGAGATGCGCACGTAGTCTGTAGCCCACGATAGCGTTAACATGTATTCTTTCCGATCCAAAATTGATTGACTGCTTCCCAGTGATTTCGGCTGATTCCTTTTCGCCTAGATCGTGAATCGCAAGCCGGCGACTCCGGCCACACCCAGATCGTCCTCACATTGACCCTAAGTCACGCCTCCGGTGGACAGTCGAAATCCACCCCATGACAGATTCGCTGACGCTGTCGCTGCCGCGTAGCTTGGAGGGCAGACTAGAGGCTGCTAATTTGTTGAGTTTTCAGTTACCCTATAGAAAATCATGGCAGCCAGAGGCAAGTTCGAATACTATGATGAGGATTATGGGAGTCAAGGGTGTACGCATAAGTACAAGTAAGTTTAATTTGAGTACTCTCTCTCTCTCTCTCTCTTTCTCTCTCCTCTCTTCATGAGAGGTATGATTTGTGATTCTATTTATATCAATGAAGTCATAAATTTCATGCATGGAAGCAGCAGCGGGAGTTTTGTTGATGTGTATATTCATGCATTTGTTTTTATACCATCTTAGTTTAAATTATTAGATGAAACCTTCATAATTTATTTTTTTGAGAATCATATTTGCTTTATTGAAGTAGACGTTAGGAAACAATGGTTATTACGTGAAGCTGTCCGCCACACATAACGGCCCACCACATTCCCCAGCAAGAGCGCGCTAGCATGTGCGCCTCTTTATTTTAAGATAATCTCTTGTAAATGAAGGAGATATCTACGAACGCCTTGCTTCTTGTCATAATTTCCTCCCTGGTTTTCCCATAATACCACACTGAACCATCGTAGGGGTATTGATGACCTAGAACCAGTACTAACGACTCTCCCCTTGCCACCAAGAAAATTCATCGCCATCGAAAGTGCTTCCTTGTCGAAGACCCCGGATGCCAGCCAGATGACATTTTTTGCTCCCATGAAATCACACGTCGCGGCTCCTTGCATTCGACACAATCACAACCTTGTCATCGCAGCATCCATGTTCACCTTCACACAACCAGCAGGAGGAGGGATCCAAGGTGATACCGTGGTAAGTGACTTTGCGTCAAAGAATGCTAAAAGAAAATTTTAAGGGGCCCCAAATTTTAGTTTCGCCCCGAGCCCCCAAAATCTCAGGACCGGCCCTGCCCGCCCGCCCGCCTAAACGACATCTCGCCCACCTGAGGTATAACTTCTTGTACTGGTCCAGCTCCCCAGGTCACTGCGTGCGGGTTTTCTTCTATGCGACTACCCCCCAACTCCCCATGCATAGTAGCCAGGGTTCGTTGGCTGGTCCAACATCACCTACTAGTACTATTATAGAGGAAATGCTACTCGGAAAGTTGTCCTGATTTATGCCTCGGTGGAGGTATACATGTTGTTTCGACAAAAAGTACATGGTGGTTGTGCGGTCATTGTCCATATGGTGGTAGTACTATCACTGGTTAAATGAAGAAATGCTTTTTTTCTCTCGGGTATCCTAGTTTAGTTCCCATCAAGATATAATTATGATGCTTCTGTTTGTTGGTGTACTTTTCATTAACCCTTTTTTATATTTTTGGAAACAGCGATGCGTGTCTCCATACCCGGGCATGTCTTCCTCAATTTTAGTGGAACTGCACAAAATTGGATGGCCATTGTTGTTCTGCCTCACTGTCCTCTGTCGCTTGGTTCTTCCTTCCTCCAGCTTGATTACTGAGAGGAAATAGACCACAGTGAGGATTTGTCGAACTTCATAGGTGCCTCACCCAAACTTGATGCCAAATGGATGATGCATCACCACGATGACCTATCGATGCTCATGGTTGCGCCTCATGGTTGCGCCACCGGTGAAGCTGATCGATTTTCAATGAAAAACAAGCTGTCTTCCATCAGTGCTCTTTGCTTGTTACGCATGAAATGATATCCTTCGTCAGTTCACCTTGGTTGCGTTGGAGACGCAAATGCCTTTCACATTGGTGCAATTTTATCACACAATTGGCTATGAACCAAATGTTTCCTCGAAGAAGGATCGACGTTGGTACTAAGAGCATAAGTTTTGTATTGATTTCTAAGCCTTCTCACAACTTTGTCTCCAGCTCCCTTGTAATTTTATTTGTCCAGCTATTAACTTTGATTTAAAAAATGGTGTGGACTAAAAACCCCGATGGACGTAGTAGCCTCCATTTTTATTTACTCCACATATTAGATTTGACTGAAGTCAAACTTTGTAATACTCTCAAACCTTTCCGATAATTGAAATTAAAATTCTTTATTTGTACACACTCTCACACGTTTCCGATAATTTGGCGCATGTGTGGTTGTTCACTTAAGGGAGGGTAGTGTACCACACATGAAGGACAGGAAGTGCGACCAGGACGCGTGGGCGTGGATCGTTAGTTCATCGGAAGTACTCCCTATGTACATTAAATAAAGAGTTTCGTTTCGTACTTACATAATTTAAAACGATTGTTATGGAGAGAATAAGAAAACCGCTCCACTATATATTAGTCGTATACACATGAGAGTATTATATGGACGCAGCTTCATTGACTTAGTGCACCTGCTGTTTTGGGTTTATGACAGGTGGGCCCAAAATGTGGCTGGCTCACCTGTCATAAAGCCAAAAGTGTATGGAGTGAAGGCACCGAGCTCAGTCTGTACTACATTAGTACTATATATATAAGCGGAGCCTCAGCGCTTGTTCGCCAGTGGTTTGCACTCTCCACACGCCGCAGCAATACATATATGTTACACGCCGGAGGCTCAGCTGCTCATTTGCTAGGGTTTGCTATATTCACAGCCTCTCACCCTCTCTTCACCAGATCTAAACAAGACTGTGTTGGCCTCTTGTCTCTCTCCCCTCACAGCCTGGTGAAGGAGGCGCCCATATCCCGTCGACCTGGAAGGGAGGAGGTGCAGCGTTAACTCTATCGCCTTCAAGTAGGGAGGCAATCCACCGCTGCTACGCTGTTCTCTTTCACCAGCCAGAAGTGGAGGGCCACCGACCCCTTCTTCCTCGGCCGACGTCGTAGTGTGGGCAGATCCGGCCTCCCGCCGCACGCCTTTCCCACATCCCGACGACCCTAAGGTATAAGTTTCTTTGAAACCGTCGTTGCTCTAGCTGCATGTGGATCTTTTTCGATCTCAGAGTCGAATCTAGGTCTTGGTTCAAAGAGGAAAGAAAGATGCGGTGGGGTGGAGCATGAATCTAGGGACGTGGTTCAATGAGGAAAGGAGGGAGGAAAAGTAGTATAGACTGGCTATCCAGCCGCTTTGTTGGTCGAAAAAGGAAAAGGGGTAACCCGGACACACATCTGTAAGGAACCGATCTCTTTGTTGAAAAGGGAAAGAAACCGGGGTCGGGTAGTTTGTGCAGACTAGATTTGCTGCCCTCACATAGGAAAAAAGTTCAAAGAGAACAAATACGGGACCAACATACGTATATGCTGCTTGGCTACATACTCTGCATCACCCATTTATACGTGTGGGACGCACATGGTGCTAGCATGTCCCATACAGCTATTTTGCTGTTGTTAATCTAAGAATGCCGCCGAAAAATGAAGCAATGCCATCTGTTAAAATTAAATTACATTTTTTAACGAATGTTGTTTCAAGAGAGTGCCTCTGTTAATATAAATCAATGCTACCATTTTAGAAATGCTACTATCCTACTTTGTTTTCCATCCAAGGTAAGTTAGATGCTTCTTTCTGTCACCGTTTGTTTCATCCTCCTTTATCGGCAAGTAATTGTTTCCTTTTTGCCTCTGTTAAAACAGGGGTATCGATTCAACTTCTTGCTATTGCGACATTTTACTTCGCTACTCGAAACACTTATGTTTTAAGAGTGTTTTGTGCAGTTCAACTTGAATGTCACATCGGTGACTTTGCTTAATTTTGGTGGAACTGCACAAAAAATATCGAGATTTGTTTCCGTGTTCCCCATTTAGTTGTTTCAAATCTTGGTCTCTACCACATGATATCTATTCAACTTGTTGCTATTATGACATTTTGCTTTCGCCACGCTTGAAACACTTTTGCTTGATTTCAGTGCAACTACACAAAATGAGATTGGATTTCCTATTCGTGTTAGCAAATTCGTATTTTATCCTGGTGTTCTCATGAAAGGTCAGTACAGGCCTTCATCCACATGATTGTGCAGTGTGCTTTGAGATGTTGTGCTACTTGTATTGGTATTGTTTTAAATAAATGTTGAATTGAAGCTATTGTATTGCTGTCTTTTCCCATTAAGTAGTGAACAAAAATGGGACCAACCTAGACATGATGCTTGTTGCTATGTTACAACAAACTCTGCATCACCCCTTTATAAGTAGATGGAAGCACATATTGTTGTTGCGCCCACTCTCCCCTCGAACTGTTTATGCTTTTCGTTAATCTAATGCCACTTTGGTAAAATTAAGCAATGCCACTCTCGTAATTAATTAACTACTGAATCTTAGTTCAAAACTGCAACACTTGTTAGGAATGGTACTATCCTGCTTTGTAGTTCTTTCTACATGTTTAACCAAGGTATTGTTAAGATAATGTCTCTTTAAAAATGAATCAGTTGCATTGTTTTAGGAATGGTACTTTTCCGCTTTGTCGTTCTTTATACATGTTGAACCAAGGCATTGTTAAAATAATGTCCTACCAATATGAATGAATCACATCGATGGAGAATTGCTACTCTCCTGCTTTGTTTCCCATTAATACAAGTCATCAACCGTTATTTCTCAGTAATTGTTTCCCTTATACCTATTGTTGCTTACAGGGATATCAAAATTAAAGCTCGGTTATATTCCCACTTCGATTTTAGTTGAGCTGCACAAAAGGAGCCAATGTGTCCAAGGCAAACTGCTGCATTACTGGGTCCAGTTGGTCGTTCCACTTTGCGTAAAGAAGAAGCGATCGGATGCGGTACATTACGTAGGAATGACCGAGAAGCTTTACAGTAGTATTATTAGACACCGTGACATGACTAGTCTGCAGAGACCATTGGCAATTTAACAACACGTGGAGTGCCTCGGGCAAAAGTGCCCAAACAAGTACAAGAAGCTAAGACAGGACACGATCATAGGCATTACATATTTTGAATGGGAAAAGCTTGTCAAAGTTTAATCATTGATGTTAGCAAGAAGACGTTAGTTTAATATATTGGAATTGGAAAACCTTGTCAAAATTTGCTCATTGATGTTAGCAAGAAGACGTTAGTTTAATATATTGGAATTGGAAAACCTTGTCAAAATTTGCTCATTGATGTTAGCCAGAAGACATGCATTTGATATTTTTGAGTGGGACGCCCTTGCTGTGAGCAGCGTCGAGTGTTTTTTTCCTATTCATGTGTTCAGTTTAGAAGTAAATAGTTACTCTGCTGAGATATTCCTGTGTTAAGAGTTTGTTCTGAATATTGTCTATGTAATGCCAGGCCTTGTGTTTGATTGCAAACTTGAGCTTGGAATGTTGTGGCATGCGGCATCATGAGCTGTTCACCGTGCCTCCTGAGAATAATGCTTCGTATTGTTTTGCATGTCGATCTAATGCCAGTGATTTGCTTGTTAAGAAGATCATCCTCTTCTGTTGTTTCCGTGCGTAAGAAGTTCATCGTCTGATGTCTCATTCATAGCCTATACGACATGTCGGGTAGGTTAGACGTGAAACCATATGATCTTCCGACCAACTCATGATATTAGGCCGTGATTGGATCGTCGTTTTCCAACCAAAACCGCTTGTAAAACTGACGCTTGTAAATTAAAGCAGATGGTCTCGGGCGAAGGCGCTTGGTTGGTCGATTTCGACTAGTAAAATATCGGAAGTACTTTACACTCGGACGATTGCTAATCCAGCCGTTAGCTGTTGTTTCAGCCTTGCCCATGGATGGCATGATACGCACGTCGTGCATGTATCGTCTGGTAATGTCGTCCATATAGCAATGCTCGTAAAATATACACTGGTCCCTCAAATTACACGCGTAACCCGGTTTTACTTACAGACCTCGGGCCTTCCGATGACGAGTAAATTACACTTGTATGTTAATACAGGTTTGAAATAAACCAGAGCTCCCAAGCGCGGCCTTACCATTTCATGCCGTCTTAGTTTCTCGAAGGTGCTCATAGGTGTCCGATGATCCTGGCTTCCTGAATGAGCAGCAGGCACTGTACCAGACCTTCGTAGGGCCCGCAAGGCCCTCTCCATTGTCCTTCGAGTTGTTGCACTCGTCGCGGCGTCGAGCATTGTTAACATGGTCAACGAACATGAGGATTCAGGAGATGACTTTATTTTGACTGGATGACACTAGGGACCCACCATACGTACGCAAGTGCCGCCTTATTATGTACAACTATAATTTTTTTTGCTTTCTCCTGGTTTCCTGACATCACGGTCCCACACCATTGTCAACCTATGTAGTCAATATAAACGAGAGAATTGCACAAGGTGCGGCCGATAGCTGGGACCAAGCAGCTCGAGCAGTATTTGTGTTTTTGAGGCGTGAGCACTGCAGAGTTTTTCTTGGCGATGATTTCGTTGTTGTTCAGAGGAGAGCAGGGTATTAACTGGGCGGGCTATGGCCCGTCTAGCCCAGGCCAGATATCCAGCCCAGATACTACTTTTTTAAGATGAAAATGGCTAGCCCAGCTATACGTCTTTTTGAGGAATACCCAGGCAAGGTCAACTTGTTATTCTCCTACCTTGTGCTGCAAATCTTTCCTAGGAGGGATGCATTAGGCTTAACAGGAAAATGGGCTTTAAAAATAATAAATGGGATGTAATTATAAAAACTGGGCAGTAACTATAAAAATGCACCAAAGTTTATAAAATATTATTTATGGATTTTGAAAATCTTAAATTTTCATTGTTCTTGTATGTAATGTTTCGTTGGATTTTTACGTAATACAAATTTATATTTAATCTGAATAGAAATTTCGGATAAAAATATTTGGATCCCATCAAAATGTGGGAAATTTTATTGAATTCTGTCTTCAACGGTTGGTTGAAATAATTAATCGTTGTCCTAGCTAGAAAATGGGCTGTACTTTTAACAAACTGTAAATGGGCTGTTGTAAATTGCATTAGAATTCAAAAATGGGATGTACATTCTTACAAAACGCAAATGGGCTATAAGTTCTCTGCCACACACTTGTGGGCCTACTAAGTGACGCGTCCCCTAAACAAAATAAGTTGACGCGTATGCAAGGGTTTGTCAACTTATTATAGTCAACACACGGTTCTAGCAGCAGTGGCCGTTGGATGTCTATCCAACGGATGTCGTGCTTCTTCTTCAATCTCGGATATTCTTAGCTTCGGCCGCCCAAAAAATGATTCCTCCCTCGACATCCGGGCGCACTGCTTCGGAGGTCGACTGTGGGCCTACTAAGTTGGAGCGTACCAAGGGCTTTGTCAACTTAGTCAATATAAACGATTCTAGCTTCAGTGACCGTACGATGTCCATCCAACGGCCGTAGTGCTTCTTCAACCTCTGGTCTTCTTGGTCAAGCCGCCCAAAGCAGCGTCGGTCGTGCCGCCTGCTCCTGCCTTCCGTGGCCGGCTGTGCTGCCGCGGAGGTCTCACCGCCCCCATACTATTCACACCGCTGGCCAGGCCATCCCTCCACTCACCCACACCCCCTGTTATTCTGCGGCGACGACAGCCTCACACCGCAGCCGAACCATGAACTCGTATCCTCTCCGCGGGCTTCCACCGCGTCTTCCCTAGCTCCGCATCGTCCCCTTCCTAGGCGTCGCCGTCGTCCACCGCCTCAATTGCTCTCGGCGCTGGCGTGGTCAACGTGGTCAACGCATCGACTTCCATCGGAAGAGTAATCAGACGTGGAGAGGCCGATACCGGGTCCACGGCGGCCGCAAGGAAGTGCCTCCTTATTACGCCGCGAAAATAATTATTCCTCCACCGACAAATAGGGACCCGCCGGACGGGCCACCTTATTTCGCGAAAAAAACGTTTCCCCCCTGACTGCTGGTACCCACCGGACTGGCCACCGTATTTCGCGAAAAAAACGTTCTCCCCGCTGTCAGCTCGGACCCACCGGAAGTGCCTCTTTATTACGCACAAAAAATGAATACTCCCCCTGCTAGCTGGGACTCACCTTGGTGGAAGCTGACTTAGGGCCTACTAAGTTGACGGGGCCGAGGGCTTTGTCAACTTAGTCAATATGAATGATTCTAGCTCTAGTGACCGCACGATGTCCATCCAACGGCCGTAGTGCTTCTTCAACCTCTGGTCTTCTTGCTCCAGCCTCGCCAAAGTAGCGCCCGGTCAGGCCGCTCGCTTCCCCGCCTCCCGTGGTGGCCGGGTCAGGCGCCACGGAGGCCTCACCGCCCATACTAATCCCACACGTTCAGCCATCCCTCGCACTCCACTCACCCACACCCCCTTATTAGGGCGTGATCGCAGCGAACCAAGTTGAACTGTCAGACTCTCTCCACAGGCATCCACCGCCGCTGCCTTTCCCGCCCGGCCGCCCCTTCCTAGGCCTCGTCGTCATGCACCGCCCGTGGTGCTCTCGCGGCATGGTCAATGTGGTCAACGACCGAATTCCATCGGAAGAATATCAGACGTGAAGAGGCCGATACCGGTCCACGACAGCCGCAAGGAAGTGCCTACTTATTATGCGGAAAATAATTATTCCTCCACCGACAGCAGGGACCCACCGGACGGGCCACCGTGATTTAAAAAAAACGTTTGCCCTCGATCATTGGGACCCACCCGACGGGCCACCGATTTCGCGAAAAAAAAATGTTCCCCCATTGTCGCCTCGGACCCACCGGAAGTGCCTCCTTATTACGCACAAAAATGAATACCCCTCGCTAGCCGGGACCCACCTTGGTGGGAGGCTGACTTAGGGCCTACTAAGTTGACGGGACGAAGGGCTTTGTCAACTTAGTCAATATAAACGATTCTAGCTCCAAAGGATCAGACGATGTCCATCCAACGGCCGTAGTGCTTCTTCAACCTCCGTCTTCTTGCTCCACTACCAAAGCAAGCCACGGTCGTGCCAAGATGCTCCCCGCTTCCGAGGTCGGACAAAGCCGCCGCTGGAGGCCTCACCGCCCCTACTATTCCCACCGCTGGCCAGTCTACTACGACGGGCAGCCTCACACCGTAGCCGAACCAAGAACCTCAGATTCTCTCCCGCGGGCTTCCATCGCTGTCTTCCCGGCTCCCGTCGTCCCTTCCTAGGCCTCATTGTCGCCCACCGCCTGGTGCTCGGGCGCTGTGTGGTCAACGTGGTCAAGGAGCGACTTCCATCGGACGTGGGACTGTATGTGGAGAGGTCGATACCGGGTCCACGGCCGCAAAGAAGGAAATGCCTCCTTATTACGCTGAAAATAATTATTCCTCCACCGACAGTGGGACCCACCGGACGGGCCACAGATTTCGCTAAAAACGCTTCGATCATGCCGGGACCCACCAGCTGCACCTTCGCATGCAAGGAAGTGCGTCCGCAAAAAACGATTCGTCCCTCGATCACCGGGACCCACCAGCTACATCTTCGCACGCAAGGAAGTGCGTCGCAAAAAAAAAGCGATTCGCCTCTAACCATCGGGACCCACCATCTACATCTTCGCACGCAAGGAAGTGCGTCCGGGCAAAAAACAAAAGCGATTCGCCCCCACGATTGCTGGGACCCACCGGCTACATCTTCGCAGTAAGGAAGTGCTCGGTACCGGACCCACCTGGTCGAAGCGTAAGTACCGTTGTCATTCTGGTCGCGAATGTGTACGTACATATATACTGGTGGATGTAGAGGCGCGCACGTGTCATAGTAGAGGCGCGCACGTAGCATGTACACATACGCATAACGCATTTAGGGTGCAAGAAAGAAAATACGGCCACGCACGTACATACGGGCAGGGTCTCTAACGCCTATCGCGCACGCATACATGGCTGGGTCGGAACGGAGAAAAGTGTCGCTGCTGTGTTCATGGGGAGCCAACCGGCTGGGTCGGAACGGAATGCGTGGTCGTGTTCATCGGGAGGGCTTGGACGGAACAGGCGATGGAAACGAGGCTGGCGTACCGCGACAACGGAGGAAACGGGCCTTGTGTTCGACCGCCACGTTCAAACGGGTCCTGTTGATCGGGAGGGCTGGCGTACCGCAAAACGGAGGAAACGGACCTTTACGGCCGGAAACAGGGTCCTGTTGATCGGGAGGGGTGTGGCGTACCGCAAAACGGAGGAAACGGACCTCCTACGGTCGAAACGGGGGTCCTGTTGATCGGGAGGGGTGTGGCGTACCGCAAAACGGATGAAACGGACCTCCTAAGGTCGAAACGGGGGTCCTGTTCATCGGGAGGGGTGTGGCGTACCGCAAAACGGGACTCCACGGGATAATGTTCATCTCCACCGTCGACCTCCTCCAGCCTCCACGGGCCACCACGACCTTCCTCCAGCCTCCACGGGCTCCTGTTCATCCAGCCTCCACCGCGCGCTACTCCACCGGCCATCGCTCAACCACCCTCCACGGGCACCCCTCCACCGCTTCATCGCTCATCCAGCCCTCCACACCATGGGGTCCTGTTCAACCACCCTCCACGGCCACCCCTCCACCGCTTCATCGCTCATCCAGCCCTCCACACCACGGGTTGCTGTTTATCCAGAGGCAACGCCACCGCCATCGCTCATCCAAACCCCCCAGCACAGCTCACTGTTCATCCCAGACGCAGCAACGATCGGCTTCAATTAGCAGCAGTAGCGACGGAATCGCTCCATCAGGTTTAGTTACCAGCCATCGATCGATCGCCGGGTTCGATGTACGCGTAACTGCAGTTACAATCGCTCGGGTTCGCTTAGAGCCCAACGCCTCGCTTGGCTTCATAGAGCCAACGCCTCGCTTGGCTTGAAATAGGAGCCAACGCCGCACACACGCCACAGACGTCACGAGAGAAAGCAGCGATCGCTTCTCCCACCGTAACCGCAACTCCTCAAATTTTCCTCCCCTCGCTTCTACCACGGTTTTTCCGTCATGGACGGCCCAAAGAATGTCATGCACCAAGCGTCTCCGGCCCGCCTAGGACGAAAAGCCCATTTTCTGTCATGATTTTTTGTCATAGAAGTAGGAGCCCACCACATCTATGATGATACCGGGTTTTGTCACAATTCATATAAGTGTCATATGTATGACAGAAAAAAAATTCGTACGGTCCAAAATGTCACGGATGTGTCTTTTTTTTGTAGTGAAAGGGGACTTGATGCTTTAATGCTATGGTTGGGTTTTACCTTAATGATCTTTAGTAGTTGCGGATGCTTGCTAGAGTTCCAATCATAAGTGCATATGATCCAAGAAGATAAAGTATGTTAGCTTATGCCTCTCCCTCAAATAGAATTGCAATAGTGATTACCGATCTAGTAAAGTAGTCAATTGCTTATGGACAATTTCACAACTCCTACCACCACTTTTCCACACTCGCTATATTTACTTTATTGCCTCTTTATCTAAACAGCCCCTAGTTATATTTACGTGTTCTTTATTATCTTGCAAACCTATCCAACAACACCTACAAAGTACTTCTAGTTTCATACTTGTTCTAGGTAAAGAGAACACTAAGCGTGCGTAGAGTCGTATCAATGGCAGATAGGACTTGAGAGAGTATTTGTTCTACCTTTAACTCCTCGTTGGGTTCGACACTCTTACTTATCGAAAGAGGCTACAATTATCCCATACACTTGTGGGTTATCATCATCATCCACCAAAAAGGGGGAGATTGTAAGGGCATTTTCCGCCTTAGAGTTTTGGTGATGATGACAACACGCGTGTGGACTAATCGTGCGCCATAGTTTTCTCACGTACATATTAAGTGGCGCAAGACGGTTAGGCCTTCCCTCTATGCGGAAAAGATCGAAGACGGAGTGTCTGACGTTTTTATTCCTTCGGTCGTAGGATATCCGTACTATTAAGAGGGAATCCACATCGGGAGGTATTGGGTGAATCACGTCACGTACACATTCTCTGCACCCACCATATACCCTCCATTCGAGGAGGCAGAGGTTCCCCAAAGTCCTTTATCCTGTGCAGTTCTGCTCATGGCGGTTGTACCGCTCCATTGAGCGGTTGTACCGCTGGCCGGTAGTTCAGGTCTTACCACCGCTCCAAGTACCGCTCAGCGGTGACTCCTTCTGCAGATGCACGGTGGTAGACCGGTGGTGGAATGGAAGTTCCGGTTTGTCTTGACAAACCAGTACTCCCGGTGTTCAGGGCGGTAGTACCGCCTCGGACTCCACCATCCAGGGACTGCTGGCCCAGCGGTAGTTCCGGCCTAACCACCGCTCTAACTACCGCCCTGAGGTGTAAACCTTCTGGATGAGATGTGATAGTAGAGCGGTGGTGGAGCGGTAGTTCCGATTTATTCCGATATCTGCAGTACTCTGGTGCGCCACCACTGGCACGCCTAGTGCCCTAGCAGGGTTTCTCAGATTCACCGGTTGTCTGTACTTGTTCATTATGAAGTACCGCTCCTATGCTTTTCTGCACAACGGTTGGATCTGAGGGACCCTATTTAAGGAGGTGCTTCTCCCACCTCCCACCTACCTCTTGCCTCTCTCTCTCCTCCATTCCTACCATTAAAGCTCTCTTGCCCGATCTCTCTCTCTAGCCACTCAAACTTGTTGATTTGCTAGGGATTGAAGGAGGAGACCTAGATCTACACTTCCACCAAAGGATATTTGATTCCCCATACTTTCTTGTGTGGATTTGTTACTCTTGGGTGCTTGGGCGCCCTAGACGGAAGAGGTCACTTCGGAGCCACATTCCATTGTGTTGAAGCTCGAGGTTTCGTTGGGAGCCTCCAATTAAGTTGTGGAGAGAGCCCCAACCTTGTTTGTAAAGGTCCGGTTTGCCTTCAAGGGCACCAATAGTGGAATCACGACATCTCCCATTGTGTGAGGGCGTGAGGAGAATACACGGCCCTAGTGGCTTCTTGGGGAGCATTGTGCCTCCACACCGCCTCCAACGGAGACGTACTTCCCCTCAAAAGGAAGGAACTTCAGAACACATCCTCGTCTTCACCGGCTCCACTCTTGGTTATCTCAGACCTTTACTCGTGCAAGCTTTTTGTGTTGTATCCTTTGCTTGCTTGTGTGCTTGTTGTTGTTGCATCATATAGGTTTCTCACCTAGTTGCATATCTAGACAACCTACTTTGATGCAAAGTTTAAATTGGTAAAGAAAAGCTAAAATTGTTTTTTGCCTATTCACACCCCCCCCCCCCTCCTAGTCAACTATATCGATCCTTTCGTAGAGGATTTGTGGACACGATGCAATTGATCTCAACTCTAGGATAGCTTTTTTTTTGTGGGTAACTCTAGGATAGCTATACACATAAAAGTAAAGAATAATAACCTTCTCAATTCTCACCCCTCAAAAGTTAGAAAAGATAAGTAGGAGTCCGCTGAAAAAGGCAACAATGTCAACATGAGAACAAAGTGAGGTGGGGGGAAAGATGCTAGAATGAAGAGAGAAAAAAAAAAGAAACATGAACACACACAAAATGCTAAAAAGAAACATAGTTCAAATATGATTTTTTTACTTGTAGAAATCATATTTTCAAGTTTTGAGAAAATATATATCCGTATGAACTTTTCTGCTCCATCCGATCCATATTAATTAGATTCATCCGTTTGAGCGACATATAATTTGGATTGATTAGCAAGCATAACCATTTAAAAAAATAGGAAAAAAGTAAGCATTTACTACCTAAAAAAAAGCATAGCCATTTACTCCCTCGTTTTTATTTACTTCGCATATTAGTTTTGGTCAAAGTCAAGCTTTGTAAATTTTGACGAAGTTTATAGTCAAAAATATTAACATGTACAATAACAAATCAATACCATTACATTCATTATTGAACGTACTTTCGCATCATATAGATTTGTTAGGGTAAATATTTATATTCGTTTCTATAAACTTGGTCAAACTTTACAAAGTTTGACTTCGATCAACTCTAATATGCAGAGTAAATAAAAACGGAGAAATTACTATACCTACAGGAAAAAAAATCACAAGATAAGTACAAGTCGTATAATAACTTTTTTTGTGATATAATCTTATCGCTCAAAGCCATTTTGCATAATGATTGCATGCAGATTTTTTGAAAAGTCAAACCTAACAAAATTTGGCCAAGTTTGTGAAGAAAAACATTTACATCTAGAATGTCAAACAAACATATATCATTAGATTCATCATAAGACAAGACGTAGGTTCATATTTTATATATTCGATAATGTAGGTATAAGTAGTTTCTTTTATAAATTTGATCATAATTTGCAAAGTCCGACTTTCAGAAATCTATACGCACTACATTATTGAACGGAGGGGATATCTATTTTCCATGTGTATATGAAAGTTTTCATAAGGCTCAATGTATTATGCATGTTTTTTTTGAAAAAAAATGTGTATTTTGTACTATGTTTGAAAGAGGTAAAGACCCCTGGGATTCAGTGATATTGCAATTTGGGGAGCCTCCATTCGCATCGCACCCGCCATCCCCCATTTTTCCTCTCCACTCACAGCGGACCGGAAAATCTCTCCGGCGGCGGCCGCCGGCGAAGCGCCATCCTCTCCGGTCTCTTCTCCTCTTCTCTTCCTCCGTGCCTTCACCTGTCTCGCTGGGGCGCCGCATCCCCGCCTCCGAAGCGCCATCCCATTCGCACCCTGCCTCCATCGGGAATCAATCTGTCCGCCGCCGCCGCCGCCGCCATGCTCCGCCTCCGTGGCCGCATCCTCGTGCGGCTCCTCTCTTCCCCCGCCACCTCTCAGGCACCCCCTCTCCACCGCCCCCTCTCCGCGGCCGCCGTTTCCCCAAACCCTAGCTTCGTCGCCGACGACTACCTCGTCTCCACCTGCGGCCTCACCCGAGCCCAGGCACTCAAGGCCTCCGCCAAGCTCTCCCACCTCAAGTCCCCCGCCAAGCCCGACGCCGTCCTCGCCTTCCTCGCCGGCCTCGGCCTCTCCGCCGCCGACGTCGCCTCCCTCGTCGCCAAGGACCCGCTGTTCCTCTGCGCCGGCGTGGAGAAAACCCTGGCCCCCGTCGTAATCGAGCTCGCCGGCCTCGGCCTGTCGCATTCCGAGATCGCGCGCCTCGTCCCGCTCTCCTTCCTCCACTTCCGCTCCAGGTCCATTGTTTCCAAGCTGCAGTACTACCTGCCCCTGTTCGGCTCCTCGGAGAACCTCTTCCGGGTGCTCAAGCATGGCTACCTCGTCGGTGCTGACATCGAGGGGACGGTCAAGCCCAACGTCGCGCTCCTACGGCAGTGCGGGCTAGACGACTGTGATATCACCAAGCTGTCCCTCACTAAGCGCGGAGTCCTGAGCAGCAAGCCAGAGCGCGTCGGGGCGATGGTGGCATGCGCCGAAGGCCTTGGCGTGCCTCGTGGCTCGGGGATGTTCAGGCACGCGTTGGATGCTGTCGGATTCCTCGGTCAGGAGAAGATCGCCGCCAAAGTGGCCTACTTGAAGAAGACGTTCAGGTGGTCAGATGCCGAGGTGAGCATTGCTCATGAAGGCTCCGTGTGTGCTGAGGAAGTCAAAGGAATTACTGCAGCGCAGGTCTGATTTCCTCATCTCTGAGGTGGGCTTGGAACCGTCCTACATTGCTGAACGGTCAGTAATTATCAATTACAAGCTGGAGGGCCGGATGAAACCCCGGTACTACGTTGTAAAGTTTCTCATAGAAAATGGATTGCTCAAGTGCAACCCAGGCTACTACTATACCGCTTTCAAGGTGAGAGAGAAGGTATTCGTGGAGAAGTTCATTTGCCCTCACAAGGAAGTTGCGCCAAGATCTCTCTGAAGACTATGCAACAGCTTGTGAAGGGGTAGTGCCAGCTAGATTCAGATTTACATGAACCAAGGATTGGGTTCTCACCATGCCTCATGGGTTGGTAATTCACATTAGTGCTTTTTGCCTAAATAAATGTTGGGTTTCTGCTGTATTATGTCTGCCACATGCTGGTTTGGTTGTTGCCAATGCCTAAGGAAACTGATAATTTAGTTCCTGAGCCTTCAGGTGTTAATGTTGTCATTAGGTAGACAAGAAAGCATCGCTTACAATCTCTGAAATGAGAGTCATGAATATATTTTTCTTTCCGACATCCATTTAGGATAATGGAAACTGAATATGTGGGTAGACCAATTTTCTTTTGAAACCAGAACCCATGAACCAGAAAACAAAAGGACTGTACCACATCCATTTCCAGTATATATATCGATATGATTTGCTTCCACTCCAAATTTTATGTTTCCATTTTCATTGATTTGCCTTTTGTTTTCCATCATCTGCAGTTCAGTTTTTTACTTCTAGGCCATGCTTAGAAAATAAGTTCCTATTGGGTGCCTTTTGATATCTTTCCCCTTATGCTTCTAAGATTGATTATCTTTGTTCCTATATCCTGTAGCTGATTTTACTCCGCTGAGAAAATTTTCGAACATGAAAAGGTAACCTATTTGGGACTGAAGCATGATCTATGATGAAACATCATCTACATCTGCCATTGATCATCAAAACTAAATCAATGGAGATGACATGAATTAGTCTTATCATTTCTGCTATTCAGTGCTTGCATATTTGAGTATCTCATCACAAAATTACATTTATTTATTTATTTCTGCTGCTGTATCTATCATGAAACTACATGTATATCAATTTTGCAAAGCTTGAAAGCTCAGCCCAATTTTTGGCTCTGAGCAGACCTGCAAGTCTTTCCACAACACTGACACCATCTCTGGTCCATTCTCCATCCTGACATAAGTAGCAAATTATTGTGTTTAGTGATCAATTCTGTGTTGTGATCGTGTTCAATGGTTTCAAGAGGGCTAACTATCCACTCTACTAGTCCATACCATGATATATATCATTCTGTTGAGATCGATGAGTCAAAATATTCCCCTGCTAAAACTCATGAAAGATATTTGTGATCGATGATAGGCTCATTTCAGTCCAAAATAAAAAGAAGAACACTTTTGCATAAAAACTTCAAATGTCAACAGCTGATGATTGGCAAGATTAACAATACCATATGTTCAGTTAAAACAAAAATTACAGTAATGCTCATTGATGAGTATTAATTCCCAGTCCAGCAATTCATTTTGCAATTATAGTTTCCGTGCCATGGTAGGGATTAAAAATATGTACATTTGTCAGTACCCATCAATGTTTAACTCCGTGAACCTTCAAAGTTCTGTGGTAAGAGCAAGAAGTGTTTCAGATGTGGGTATTGTAGCTGAATTTTATTTTGCGATTGTTGTGCACTCTGTATCCACTTTTGGTCACACTTCTGATATGAGAACTGAGATAAACCTTGGAGACAATGCTGATGCTTGCAGAGGGGTAGTTCCGACTAGATTCAGATTTACGTGAACCAAGGACGGGCTATGGAAATTGATTACTGTGTATGATGTGACAGAGTTCTCACCATGCCTACGGAGCTGGTAATCACATTACTAGATCTTTCACCTAAATGATGTAGATTTTGTGCTGTAGAATGTATGCCAATTGCTGGTTTGGTCGTTGCTAATGCCTAATGAAACTGACAATTTAATTCTTGAGCCCTGAGGTGTTAATGCTGTCATTAAGTAGACAAGAAAGCATCGCCTACAATCTCTGAAAATGAGAGTCCATGCATATATTTGTGTTTCCGACCACCATTTTTTAGGATAATGGACGTTGGATGTGTGGGTAGACTCATTTTATTTTGAAACCAGCACCTAGAGAACCAGAAAGGAAAATAACTGGCTTGCATTGTTTTCCAGTAAATATGCTTTCCACTAATTTTCTTTCATTCCAATCTGTTTTCATTTTATTGTTTTTTCCTTACCACCATATGTTAGTTAGTTGACTCTGCAGCTCTTCTATTGGAAATATGCTTAGGAAATATGTTTCTATTGGGTGATCTTCTATGCCTCTTGATTTCTTTCCCTTTATCATTGTAAGATATATCCTGTAGCTGAGTTTACTCCGCTCAGAAAAATTTCGAACATGAAAAGGCAACTTATTTGAGACTGAAGCATGACCGATAATGAATTAGTCTCATCATTTACATCTGCCATTGATCATCAGAACTAAGGGATAATTAATTTGGTGCCCTTAGTTGTGTCCCCCTCGGCAGGTTTGCCCCTAGTTTCCGAAAACCATCGTTCTTGATGGAGATGACAGGAATTAGTGTAATCATTTCTGGTATTCAGTGCTTGCATATGTAAGTATCTCATCACAAAACTATATGTTTATATTTATTTATTTATTTATTTCTGCTGCTGTATCTCATCACAAAACTAATTGTATATCAATTTTGCAAAGCTTGAAAGGTCAGCCTAATTTTTGGCTTTGAGCAGACCAAGTCTTTCCACGACACTGACACCATTTTTGGCCCATTCTCCTTCCTAACATAAGTAGCAAATTGCTGTGTTTAGTGATCAATTATGTGTTGTGATCGTGTTCAATTTTGAATGATTTCAAAAGGGCTAACTATCCGAGTGTGGCGTTTTGGTGCCCAGGCTCATCTGCACCCGGTCAAGAAAAAAATCAAAACAAATACTAAACAATTTCAAAAAAAATCCAATTTTTTTTGTGTGGTAGATAATTTGATGCGTGAGGTTCGCTCTAATTTTTAGATCATTTGGACATCTGAGCTGCTCTGAGCAAAAAAGACAAATCGGGTCAGAATAGTGCGTGAACAGTAAACATTTTTACAGACCCCGAATTTGTTTTTTTTGCCGAGAGCTGCTTAAATCTTCAAATGATCTGAAAATCGGAGTGAACGCATCAAAATATCTACCACACAATTTTTTTGGAATTTTTTGAATTTTTCTAGTATTTGTTTTGAATTTTTCGTCAGCGCGGGTGCAGCTGAGCCTGGGCTCAGAAGTGGATTACCGTAACTATCCACTCTACTATTCCATACCATGATATATATCATAGTTTTGAGACCGAGGAAGGAGTCAAAATATTCCCCTGCTAAAACTCATGAAAGATATTTGTGATTGATGACATCCTCATTTCAAGCCAAAAGAAAAGGAACACTTTCGATTAACAATACCGTATGTTCAGTTCAGTGAAAACAAAAATATTACAGTAATGCTGATCAATGGGTATTAATTCCCAGTCCAACAATTTATTCGCAATCATAGTTCCCGTTCCTTGTTAAGGATTAAGATCGGTACCCTGTCAATATTTATCTCCGTGAACGTTCAAATTTCTGTGGTAAGAACAAGATGTGTTTCAGGCGCGGGTGTTGTAGCTCAGTTTTGTTTTGCCATTGTTGTGCACTCTGTATCCACTTTTGTTTTGCCATTGTTGTGCACTCTGTATCCACTTTTGGTCAACCTTGGAGATCTCTTTACGTCAACAACTGCGTGTAGTAAGATGGGTCCTCCCTGGACTCTCAGGGATCCATGGCTGCCCCAGGTAACTGGATGAAAGATCCCCAACAAGGCAAACAGTTCTACTGGCAGCCTGCTTCGAGGACAAGTTTTTGCAAGGAGAGTCGTGGATCTGGCACGGGGTGCACAGTTTGCTTCAACAGAGGATGGCTGCCACATATTCCTCAGATGTGAGATGGTTGGTCGATGTCGGAGCCTGAGAGATATCCCTGCTTTATCTCTTTGAAAGTGCATTATCAGGGAAGGGGTTAATTGAAGTGGCGTGGAAGCTTTGACCATGAACCGCGGCTGGAGATCTGGCTCCTGCTCTGGGTTCTGTTGCAAGCACAAGAAACAAGTTGAATGCCAAAGGAAAGGGAACAACTGGTTTGCAGGGTAAGCACTTTTTTTGTCTCTTAACTCTGGTGGAATATGTTCACCTGCCATTCGTGCCTCTGTCTTTTCCTGCACTTCTTGTTCTTAGCTCTGGTTTTTGGCTTGTATGAAAACATGTTTCACAAAAGCTGAACTAAATTTAGCCCTTTTCAGGTCTGATGGCTGCTAACTTATTGCAAGGAAGATGCACTCTGGGCTCTAGTGTGTGTGCGCGCGCGTACATTCAAGAGTCATATCAGGTACTCTAATTTGGATCGATCACCATGGACAGTTCCAACTCGTCAAAAATAAAAATGAAATAAGTATTCTACAGTTATGCGCCTCTCCTTATTAATTTTTTCATAAACTCAAGCATATTTTTCCTTTACTAGATTTCTTAAAATTCCTAGGGTTTCCATCCAAGCCTGTGAAATCAAGCAGCAGCAGGCTGGTAATAATAATATCCATGCTTGGCTCGTTGCTTTATAATATATAAAGCGAGGAGAAACCCTTTTTCTTAATAATAATATCCATAATATGGCGATGCCACACCCCTACGTATAGATACGTCTGAATCACCAAGAGACTCCTTGGCGCTGCCTCGCGGCGCTCTCCTTGATGTCGGCGAGGACGGACGGCGACTCGAGCACCAGCTCCATGAAGCCGACGGTGAGCACCACCTCGTTGAAATTCCGGCGCGCCGCCACGAAGTCGACGCACTCTTCCCGGAGCTCGACGCAGTTGTACGTGCAGGCCCACCGCAGCATGTCGACAACTGTGCCCGTCGACATGCTGCTAAGTAGCCTCTCGGCGCACTCCCGCTTGAGGCCGTCGAGCGCGAACCTGTCCGCCGCCACGAGGAGGCGCCGGAGCGCCTCGAGGTCCGGGGGATCGTCGGGAAAGGCGGTGTAGATGAACCGGAGCATGGCCTCGAAGGTCCTGGGCTCGATGTCCTCCATGGTGATGGAGGCGGAGGAGGACTCCATCATGGCGCCGAAGAGCTGCGCCTCGAAGACCGGGGAGCGGGCGGCGAGGAGGGCGCGGTGGGCACGGAAGGTCTCGCCGGCGACCACGGCGAAGGACGCCGGTCCAGCGGCGAGCCACAGGTCCAAAGAATGGCCGAGCTGGCGGCCCATCTCGGGACCGCCGGGCTTCTCCCGCGTCACCCTCACCCTTCACATCACCGTCACGCCGCGCTCGATGGGGATGTCGGTGTAGTCGCCGATGAACTCCGGGAACCCGCATGGCCGCTTCAGGCCGTGGTTGCCCCGCGTGTAGACGTGCCCGCACTCCGCATTGGTGGGACGGCGGGGAGCCGTCGCCGTGCGCAGCGAAGGCGGTGAAGGTGACCGTGAAGGCGTCGGCGTCGTGGCTGGGCGGCTTGCCGACGAGCTCGAGGTAGATGGAGATGAAGCGGAAGGGCGCGGGGACGTGGCTGGGGTCGCCGTGCGGGTAGCAGGCCAGCCGCCAGCAGTGGCCGCCGGCGGGGACGACCTCCGAGTAGACGGCGCCCTGGCCGACGGCCGAGTAGTTGTGCAGCGAGGAGTTGATCTCGAACGCCATGAATCCGCCGGAGCTCGCCATGGCTGGCCGGTCGAGATCGATGCCGATGCGATGCGCCTCGTGTCTCCTCGTTGGAATAAATAGGCGGCCTGGTGTAAGGTTTTCTCAAATCTGAACCGACATGATGGAATTTGGTGGGAGTACGTCGGCTATGCATGCCAGGCCCAACCTGCGGAACAATCCAGAGTTTATTTTAAATGGGCCCAATCGACAGTTGGGGACAGACAGATAGAGGAGGGTTAACATTTGACAAAGCATAGGGTTTCATACGCCCCCTTATCCAGCCATTCATTTATGCATCAAGATTCGTGCGAGCACTTTTGTCTTTCTTGTTTCTTCTTCCAAATAAAACAACAAATGAACTTCAAACTTTAGAGGACAACAAAACATCTCATTTTCCATCCAAAAGATCTTTGGAGGACAACTTTGGAGAACTTCAAACTTTCAGATTTTTTCGTGAAACATATATACTAAAACTAATATTTTTTTATCCAAAAAAAATCTCATTTTATATATTTATGTCGTACCAAAAAATCTGAAAGTTTTTTCCCACATTGTAGTAGGAATATTTTGTTGTCCTGCAAAGTTTGCAGTTCATATGTTGTTTCGTTTCGAAGAAACAAAAAAGAGAAATTTTCATGTAACAAGTTAGTTGTGTAGCATAGATCTCAGAGCAACATTATAAATCCACATTCGATAGAGGACAGCTTAGGGTCAATCCAGAGTCCTTTCATCTTCCAGAGTTGGGGATAGATAGAAGAGAGCTTGGCTAAATTTGCTCTTGATCTCCCTAAAGGACGCCATCTTCGGCTTCTTCAGCCTCCGGACATTCGATCAATAAAGTGGAGCATGTTTAGCCAAAAAAAATGAATTTCCTTTATGAAACTTATATTGCATTAAAGTGTCATTGATTCGCACAAGGACAAGCGCACCAGCGATCAAGTGGACCGGCCCATTTTAGTGGTGGGTAGTGGGGTTTTGGTTCTAGTTTTGGGAACCTTCTAGAAGGTATCTCAACCCGATTTTGTTGTTACTGATTTTTCTAGCTTCCTTTTTTGGCTTTTTATTTTTTTTAAACTTCACGAACTTGAAAATATGTTCAAGTTTTGACATAATATTTGCATATTAAAAATCAGAAATTTGAAAATATTCACAAATTTCAAAAGACGGTAAAAATTTGCCAAAATGCTCATGTTTTAAAAGAAGTTCACTTAAAACACATTTGCTATAATAACCGATTTGCTAAAAGAACTGTTCGTTACAGTAAACCAAGGTTCTACATAATGTGGTTTGCTACAGTGGTCGATCAATCACTACAGGTGCCCGATCCTGGTTCGCTATTGTGCGCCTATATTGAAACGGCATGAATGGGAGGCCGACAACCCGACGCATAGTGCGTCATATAGGTGCTCCACGTGAAAGACGGGTGTGAGGACACAATGCTATGTTCCGCCTATGACGGGGGCTACACGCGAGTCGCCCATATGGCGTTGGAAGTAGGCCGTCCCAGTAGCGCTTGCTACAAGGCGCTCGTGCTAATCTTGTTTGGGAGTGGGTTTTTTCTATTTCGAGGGTTCGGGTTTTGGTTTCTTTACAATATCTTTTTACTATGTTTTGCTGCCTAGTTTCATTTGGGTTTTTTTCCTTTCAATTTTCAAAAAAAAAAATTCTTTAGTTCAATTTTCTGGTTGTGTAGTTTTGTTTCTTCCTTCTTCTTTTCCTTTTATTCTGTTTTTCTATCATGGTTTGCTCTAGATTTGTTTCTCTTATTTCTACATTTTTGTTTTGTTTTTAATTCTTTTCTAGTTTTATATTAATTTTTTAATTGGCTATTCTTTTGAAGTTCATGAATATTTGTTGGATTCGCGATCATTTTTTGAACTTGTGAACTTTTTCCAAATTCATGCAAATTTTATTAGTTCCTGAACATTTTTAAAATTTATGAACATTTTATTATTTTGTAAAATTTCTTGAATTCGTGAACATATTTCGAAGTCCTGAACTTTTATCAAATTCGTGAATAATTTTGAATTCACGTTTTTTTTGTGAATTCATGACGAAAAACTGAATTCATGAACTCTTTTTGAATTCATGACCATTTTTTGAACTCGTGAACTTTTTAAAAAAATTTGTGAACATTTTTTAATTCCGTAGACTTTGTTGAGTTTATGAACTTTTTTGAATTTGCAAACATCTATTTGAATTTAGTGATAGTTTTAATTATGAACCTGATTTAGGTAAAGAAACCAGGTGTTAAAATAGAGCCCACACTCCTGAGCTGGTCCATTAGCGGGAGGCTGTGAATGAGGCGTTGTGGGCGACGCAAGTGCTACCTGTCGCTAGAAGCAACGGATAACATTGCCGATGTGAGGTGGATTGAGGTCGAGGGAGCTAATATTGTCAGAGCATCTACAATCGGACCTGTTAAATTTGGCCTCGGACACGCACAATCACCACTCATTTCTTTGCGTCCGCAGCCATCATCTGTTGTTGTGTGGCTGACCTATTTTTACATCATCTGTTAGAGTGGCTGCCCTATTTTACATCATCTATTGGAGTTGGACGTTTTTGGTGATGTATATTTTACTCCAAGCACTTTTTTATGATGTAAAATACATCAACTATTGGAGATGCTTTAATGTGCTACAAATGGATGTGGTGCCTTCATTAAAAAGAAAACTAAATGCATCGTTGGGATCTCTTTTCCGGAGTTGAATGTGCAAAAATTTAAACGATTCCTAGAGTTAGATTTCCCATATGCGCCAACACATTGCAGCGTATCCAGACGAGATCATTGGTAGCATAACCGAAGATATCGTCGTAGGCTGGTGCCTCTTCTCTTGTTACCACCGATCCAATTACCACCTCGTCCCTCGAGTCTAGGGCCCGATCAAGGTGAGATTACGTACAACCATGGGGCATTCTCTCCGCGTGTTGTGATGACCTCACGATGAAATCCGTTCCATAGATATGCCAGAAAAAGGGAGATCCATCCCCTTGAGGGCATGTACAACGCTCCACCGTGGACAGCTGCTCCGCAGGCCCACGTGGGTTCGGATGCCAAGTGGAGGCAAAGGTATAGCCTCGCAGGATGAAGAAGCGGCTGCTCTATGAAGGAAAGAAGGAATTAGGGAAAAGCATGAGAGAGAAAAGGTGAAAAAGAAGGAAAGAGGGACGTCCATGTACTGGTTTGCTAGCTAGCCGGGGTGAAGATGGAAAGCAAAAAACTACTCCCTCCGTCCCATAATGTAAGATGTTTTTTGATACTAGTGTAGTGTCAAAAAGCGTCTTACATTATGGGACAGAGGGAGTAGTAAAGTATGAAGGAGAGAGGAAGTGGGGGTCCATTTTACTGCTGCCCGCATTGAGCAGTGGGCAATCCAAACGGTGGTTCCATCTAAATTTACTTGAAAATCAACAGCGGTGTAATAAGAGATAAAAAAAAAGGAAAATTTCGAAAGTGAGGGTGCACTTTTGATATCTTTGCTCGACTCGGTGATCTCCGCGATGGACGGAAGCAACATCATCATGTTACGACAACATTAGCCTCACTTCTCTGGTGCCATTCTCTCCTTACGTAATTTAAACCGACAAATATGCGTTGGAAGCATGTCTTCTGGAGGAACCACAACATTGTCTTCTTCCCAAATTTTTCCCCAAGAAACAGACCAAAATTAAGGGGGGACATGTGACATATGTTTGCATCAATCCCCAATTCTTTCTAGCATGGCATCATGAAACCAGTACCACCATTCGCACCGATTGCGAAGGCAGTACATATATATATATATATTTTTTCAAGTAAAAAAAGAAGGAGGAGGAAATGCTGTAGCATGCTGTGAGCTCTCAAATGGACGGACGGCCCATAACCTGTTCCCCCAAAACGTGTGTGGTGCTTGCGCTGTCACCATTGACCAAATCCTGTCCGCTCCATGTAGGCAGGAAACAAGGAGCTAGGAGGAAAACAGGAGCTGCCGTGGCGGGGAGATAAATAAAAGGAATGGCTCAAAAGGAGAGCCTTTTGGTTCCACCCTCCCTCCCTGCATTGTGTTGTAATTGTGATTGCAATTGCATTGCGAGGAGGCGTCGTCGTCGTCGTGGGCGGCGCGCGGCGCGGCGGGTGAAGCTGCCGAGATCAATGGTAGATCGGGCAAGGCCGGGCGACATCGCGAGGGCGACACGAGGGGGGAACGGGATCTTTGCCTTGGTGAAGGTAAATCCATATTGTGTCATCGTTCGTTTTTGAACGCGCGGGTGTTGGTTAGCGTGCTTGCAATCTTGAAAAATTCAATGGTTTGAAATCTCTATTTGCTGCTGTTTGCTGACAATTGCTACATGCTGCCGGTAGCTAGGGCTCATTGCATGGCGGTCTTATTTACCTTGCAGGTGGAATAAGTAATACAGAACCATGGTGAATTATTTGTTTGTTTGTTACGTGTTTTTGACACCGCACTAGGAATAAACAATATGAGACCGTGGTGAATTTATTTGTTTGTTATACGTGTTTTTGACACCACAGTAGCGTCGAAGACACTCTTGTATTATGAGCCGGACGGAGCGAGTATAATGAGATGGTGTAGGAAGAAAAAGCACATGAAGGAATCCAAGCTAGATCCTTGAATCTTCAAGAGGAAAAGGAGATTGTTTTTTTCAGAAACCAATGCCAAGAAACCTAGCAACTTGCAAGCGCCGGCCGGTTTCGTGTCGTCTTCTTTCTCGGTCCGTTTGGGGAGCAAAGAAATCCGCCGGGGAGGACATTTTCGTCGGTGCAAGCAGTTGACGGCGCCATGTGACGGAGAGGACAGACGGAGGCGGAGGGGCCCTCCCTCCGTCCCTCCTTTCGTCCCCAATCCCTTTTCGTTTCACACCACCCCCATTTTATTCCCTCGTGTCGGCAGGCATGGTGGTCCGGTCCGGTCTCCCTGCTCTGGCCTGGGTGGGTGTTTGGCACCACACCACTTCACTCCCCACTCCCCGCCGCTGAGAGTGCTCGCCTGCCCGCCCCGCTCGCCGGGCCGTCGTTGAAGAGCTCGCTCGCTCGCGTGAATAAATAGCGCCTCGCTGCCCGGACCGGAGCTCGGGCTCACCGGAGACGGAGGGTGGCGCGACTCCGCTCCTCCTCCTTCTTCTTCCGTCCCGGCGCGCTGAGCTCCTACCCAGGACAGAAGTAGGGCGGCTTCTTCCCGACAGGTCTGCCGGCTCGCCCTACTCTTTTCTTTCTCTTCTTTCTTGTTAGGGTGGGGCGTGCGGGGGGAACGTGGCTCACGAGCGGATCCGACGGCCCGGCGGGCGGTGGCTCCGCCTCGCCATTTTCGCTCTGTTTTCTTGTATATAAGCGCTCTAGGATTTTACGCGTAGCGGCTCTACTCCCCCCATCTCCCTCCGTCGCGGAGAGCCGCTGCCTCCTCCGCCCCAGATCTGCCCCGTTCCGTCGGTTGCGATTTTCGCTGCGTCTGTCCGCGCTCCCCGAGCCCGGTTCCCCCGCAGCAACCCAAATCTTGGTAGGTCCGCGCTGGTGCTGATGCTTATGCCTGATCCGTGCCCGCCTTTTCTTGTTCGTCGGCGGCTGCCGGAGGTCGATGCGCGGGGACGCCGGGGCGGCGAGGAGGCTTCGCCTATGCGTGCGCGCGTGTGTGTGAGAGAGATAGAGAGAGAGAGAGAGAGAGAGGCGCGCCGTACAGATCGGCTGCTTCTGATGAGAGGGAGATGCTTCGGCCTTGAGCAATTTGCAGAGGGAACGAGATGCTTCGTAGGCTGCTGATGTGTATGCACTCGATCTGTTCCATGCAATGCGTTAGGCAATTCATGGACTGAGATCGAGATCCGTGTAGTTTTTTTAGTTTTTTTGCTCTGTTCTTGTGTGCTTGGATAGTTTTTGCTCTGTTCGTCTAGAGATGGAGGAGAGATTTCTTACAGTTCTTCCAGCAGTTGCATTTTTGGTGTGTAGTTAGGCGTAATCTTCTTGCCCTGCAATGCTGTTATTTCTGACGATTTTCCGTCTATGTATGTCGGGTGATACAATTTCCTCCCCCTGTATCTCCAGTGGTTCTATTGCCTAGTTGTGCTCTCAGGAAAACAGAGTTTTGTCTCTGATGTTCTGAATTTTCGCTTCACGGTTCATTGTAGTTTCAATAGTATTTCTGCGGCTGTTGTTGATCATCTTTCAAGCTTATCTTTTGTACTAGTATTTGAGCTCTTTCCATCGTTTACTGTCATGTGGAACTCTTTTCACAGTTCAAATGACCACGATTCACTGTGTCCAGTAGTCAGGTTTTAAAGTTTGCTTACACCTCTAGTACACTTCCCTTATACCTACTGAGAACTTGTATTTCTGCTTGTTAGGTTAGTGTAAATTTGGTATTCTCTGAGTTTTGTTGTTCCTATGATCTGTCACTGTGTCAGCCATTGTAATTTGCGCCTATGTTATGTTACAATACCTGATGAGGATAACTGTAACTCCCTTTCCTTAGAACTGTAATTACTGTAGTAACACATCCATTTTCATTGTCTATGTTGGGTAATTTCATCACCTTATTCCTTTTATAATTTCTTTCCTCTATGTATATGTATAGCACACAGATGTAAATGACTGTTGTGTTCTATTTTTATTTTTATTGTAATTGTTTCAGCGCACATGACCATGACTTTGTGTTCACTATAGCTGTTTGCTTTGTCTGTAATAGTCAGTGTATATTTTCTTCAGAGGTAACTGGTCAAATGTTCAGTGTGTATGTCTGGCAATGCATTTGGATTACAGTAGTTAGTACTTTTGTTTTTTTGCTTTGTAATTCACTGTAAATCTGAAGTTGACTGGTGCTCTATATAGTTTTTCTGTTAGTGTCCCCTTCTACATTAACATTTTTAAGTTACACTATTCAGAGCTTGTAGTTTACCTTAAGATTCAGACTTTTGGGAGTGTTTGCCCTGTGACAAACATGTGTTTCTTTTTCAGTTTTTACTATTCTTAGTTTAAATGTATGCACAGTTCCAGTTAGGCTCTTTTTACGGGGTTCATTTGCATCTCTTACACTTTCCAGTAATTCTATTGTTGCTTCTGTTGGAAACCACCGTACTAACACTCACTCGTTCTCCAAATTTGCAGGAGCCATGGCTAAAGATTACCCAGCATCTCCTAAAGCCCAGCATCTTCAAGAATCCAAGAAGCAGCGTCTCACCTACGTACTTGTGGTGAGCGCTCTCTGCGTTGCCTTCTACGTGCTTGGGGCATGGCAGAACAGCACCATGCCGAATCCTGTGGCTGATTCGGCAATCAGCCGAGTTGACTGTGATACCGTGGCGCAGAGAGACGGCTTGGTTCCGTCTTTTGCACCTGCATCTGAGAATGTGCTCGATTTTGATGCGCACCACCAGCTGAACCTCAGTGACACAGAGTCTGCGGTGCAGCAGTTCCCTGCGTGCCCGCTCAATCAGAGTGAGTACACGCCATGCGAGGACCGGAAACGTGGCCGCCTGTTCGACCGGGACATGCTGATATACCGTGAGAGGCACTGCCCGGGCAAGGACGAGCAGATCCGATGCCTCATTCCAGCGCCACCAAAGTACAAGAACCCCTTCAGGTGGCCAGAGAGCAGGGACGTCGCTTGGTTTGACAATATACCTCACAAGGAGCTCAGCATCGAGAAGGCCGTGCAGAACTGGATCCGAGTGGAGGGGAACAAGTTCCGGTTCCCCGGTGGTGGCACTATGTTTCCCCATGGCGCTGACGCGTACATTGATGAAATCAGTAAGCTCATCTCGTTGTCGGATGGGAGGATCAGGACGGCGATCGACACGGGCTGCGGGGTATGACAAGAAGGATCTTGTTGGAGAAAATCTTCTGACTTCAGGTTTATGTATGTCGTTACGATGCTGATGCTTTTGTATTATTGAAGGTTGCTAGCTTTGGGGCTTACTTGCTGAAGAGGAACATCATTACCGTGTCGTTTGCGCCGAGGGACACACACGAAGCTCAGGTGCAATTTGCACTGGAACGTGGTGTGCCTGCCATCCTCGGGGTGATGGGATCAATACGGTTGCCTTATCCATCTAGGGCATTTGATCTGGCTCATTGTTCACGTTGTCTGATTCCTTGGGGAGGACATGGTGAGCACTTCATACATCTGAAATTTCTCCAATATGTGGCTTATCCTTCGCTTCGCTTTTCAAGCTGTTCTTGAGTAAGCGAACTGCCTGATTGACTGATGTTGTAAATAAATAAATCTTCAGATGGACTGTACCTTGCCGAGATCGATAGAATTCTAAGGCCAGGGGGCTACTGGATTCACTCGGGCCCTCCAATCAACTGGAAGACGCACCACAATGGGTGGAAGAGGGCCGAGGAAGACCTCAAGCGGGAGCAAGACAAGATTGAGGATGTCGCGAGGAGCCTTTGCTGGAATAAGGTGGCCGAGAAGGAGGATCTCTCCATCTGGCAGAAGCCCAAGAACCACCTTGAGTGTGCCGACATAAAAAAGAAGCATAAGATACCCCATATCTGCAAGAGTGACAACCCTGATGCTGCCTGGTATTAAATTGCTTCTCGAATTGTTATCGTACTGTTGGTAATTACTCCCTCCGTCCCATAATGTAAGACGTTTTTTGACACTAGGTGTAGTGTCAAAAAATGTCTTGCATTATGGGACGGAGGGAGTATCTATCTGTCTTGCTCTGAATTTTTTTTGATCATGCTATTTTGTATAGGTACAAGAAGATGGAATCCTGTCTTACTCCATTGCCTGAAGTAAGCAACCAGGGATCAATCGCCGGCGGAGAGGTTGCGAGATGGCCAAAGAGGGCATTCACGGTGCCCCCAAGGGTTAAGAGGGGCACGATTCCGGGGATAGATGAAAAGAAGTTTGAGGAGGACATGAAGTTGTGGGAGAAGAGGCTGGCGTACTACAAACGCGCCACGCCCATAGCACAGGGGCGGTACAGGAATGTGATGGACATGAACGCGAACTTGGGCGGTTTCGCCGCTTCCCTGGTTAAGTACCCTGTGTGGGTGATGAACGTCGTCCCGGTCAATTCGGACAAAGACACCCTCGGAGCGATCTACGAGCGAGGGTTCATCGGCACGTACCACGACTGGTGCGAAGCCTTCTCGACGTATCCGAGGACCTACGACCTTCTGCACGCCGACAATTTGTTCAGCATCTACCAGGACAGGTGAGGAAACGTGCATGTTTCAGTATTGTTCCATTATCAGATTGTGTTTCAGTTGTATTGTGGAGTTTGTTACTGGTTCTGAGAAGATATAACCTGGCATCCTCCTGGGGATGGACTTTTTTCTAAACTTTGCTGAACTGCATACATACATTGTTGGTGAACTTTGCAGGTGCGACATAACCGACATCCTCCTGGAGATGGACAGGATACTGAGGCCCGAGGGCACGGCGATCATCCGCGACACGGTCGACGTGCTCACCAAGGTCCAGGCCATAGCCCAGCGGATGCGGTGGGACAGCCGCATCCTGGACCACGAGGACGGGCCCTTCAACCCGGAGAAGGTCCTCGTCGCGGTCAAGACATACTGGACGGCCGACCCATCGGAGCACAGCTGAGCTGCAGCTCTCCGAGCTCCGAAATGGCTTGCCCGGTAACTAGCCGTGACGCGATGATGGCGTCGGTTTCGCCATCTCGGTGTGTGTGTGTGTGTAGTAAGCAGTGTGTGTTTCTCTCGCCTTTTTTTTGTCTAATTCTTCGTAGTTCGGGTCGAAACGGAAACCAAAAAAACACGTCGAGCAGAGCATAGGTTTTTTTTAGCTTGTACGAACAGAGATTGTTACTATGTACTGTACTACTAAGATTGACTTAGTGGAAAAATAGGTCTTTTTACCGAGCATGCTTGTGCAGTGATATAGTGGCAAAATTCTGCGTCTTTCGAGTTCATAGACTGTGCGGTTGCAGAATCTAACCTGCGTGTGTTTCATCTTCAGTGCACTCAGGGTTTGATAGATTGAGGACGATTGAGTATAACCTAGCCCATAAACAGGTGTTGAGTAGAGGCATGTTTCAGGTTCATTTCGAAAAAAAAATTACGCAGAGCATAACAACTTTTTTCAACCGGACATCACCCCTTTCCATCATCAATTGCTTGATGCAAATACATCCACATTCGGTTCGATACATGACGAAACGAAAAGCGAAATGCAATGACAGGAAGAGAGAAAGGGGGGACCGAGTTGGGGCGAAAATCGTTGCCTGGAGCCCGCCGTCGAAGCTCTAGCTACAGGGCGAAAATTTGCTACCACCTACTACTCCTTCCCATAATATAAGACGGTTCGTCTTACATTATGGGATGGAGGGAGTACTTAACATTCTACGCCCCCTGTTTCCAAATATAAGACAACCTGTTGGTTCGATTTAAACTGCCAAAACGTCTTATATTTTGAAACGGCGGTAGGAAAAGGTAAGCCCAAGTTAAAGACGGCAAGCAACACAAATCACATGCCCAACGATACCCCAGATAACTTTAACATGTTAGAACCAAACAACAAGTGTTTAGCTGTTTTCTCAGATTATCTCTAGTAAGAATCGAATTACGACACAACTGCTACATAAAAACCTTAATTACGACACAACGACCGATGCTTCACACGGCCTGAAAAATGCAATACGGAATTTTTTACCCCCACTATACGCAATAGGCAAAGGAATCTGACGCGTACTGCCATACACAACTTGCTCACTGGCCTTTTGTTCTTCCAAAGTAACTTAGTTCTGCTCAAATGGCTTGAACTTGATTAATCACCCATCCATAACACTCACCGATAACACAATTCCTTCATAATAAGCAAATGTTACAATGCACAACTGATCAAGCTTTGGTCCAGGGGAATGACAAGTTTAATACAATCTCAACGTCAAGACGATAGCTGATCCCAGCCATGCCCGGAACTTGTAGTTTCATCAGGTTAGTTCACTTTACAAGCATCACAGACCATAAGTTACGGCATGAGCCACAGCAATCGAATCATGCCATAGATTCGCTGAACGGGGTTGGCTTCTGGGGGGCAAGGACCAAAATTGTCAAGTATCAAATGGTAGACATCATGATGCACCAACAAATGCAGGGCCTGGTTGCATCGTATGAACAGTCGCTTATGCTCCGACTTGGATGGTTGTGGGAAAATGGCAAAAGGTAAATTAACGTGAAGAAAAAGGATGACCGGGAATTTGGAAAATAGTAGGTAACAAGAATTCAATTTACCTGTGTCCTACTCCTTTGAATCAATCGAACCAATCCTTGACGGTGGCCAAATCTGAGAACAAAAAAACCCTGTCAATACTGACCAGCAAGAAAAACTGAGTGACAAAATTCCAAGGAGCGTGGCCCCCAATACTCATGGAGATGCTGTCGCATTTCACATTTGGTTAATGCATTTTAACAAATTAGTTGCTGGACCTGGAATTAGACCATAAATCTTAGATTTGCTAATTGCTAACATAAACAAGTACGTAGCACTAGTAGTAAATAAAAGCAAGATAGGCCCCAGCCCACATTGAGTGAGTAAACACTAAACATTGTTCCGACTACCAGATGATGCAAAATAAAATTTTACGGCTTACGAGATTCAAATGAATTTACACATATAAATTGATAGCTAGTGTGTGAAGACGACTATCAGCAAGACAATGCAGTAGCTAAATAACATTGTTAACTGATAAAAATACAATTTTCCAGTTCAAACCAACACTCATTTAATCTCTGATTTTATCCTGGTAATTTTGACTGTACAACCGTCCAGCTTAGAAAAAGGCCTAATAGACAGAGGATGGCCTGGTGTCTAAAAAATCAAAGCAGACTTCAGTGTTCCTGGTAAATTTTACAGTATTAAGAACAGTTGTGACATTATTATAAGGGCAATATTGCCCCCCGCGCGTAACTGGAATGAGAATTTCTTTAGTGCCACTAAATCAACCAAAAGTAAATAGAGTAGTCAATCACCCAACTGTTCATTACGTTGGCCGTAGAGCAATAATACTTTATAATGTAAGTCAGCAAATGTCTGCTGTGCATGATAATCATTAGTCAAATTTAGCCACTATTCCGGGCCATAGTAATTAAACCTGGAAATATACAAAGACGCTGAAGGACTTGAAACTCTGTTTTGCCCAGTAAAACATTATCATCAATAATTGTCCTAGTATTCACAGCATGTAATGAAGATATAACATGTCAGTTTCAGTTTAAAATTGCTTGCTCACAAAAATCAAGTTCAAAACCATCTCTAGTTAACAATGACAAAAGCAAAGGTTGATATTTAAGTAGACACCAAGTTAATTTGACATAAAAATCTTACAACAGGTACAGCAAGAACCACACGATTAGACTTAGTAAGCTAACAACGAGGAGGCAAAACATAGAAGTTTCTCGCTCAACATACCCGATAGGACATCTTCCCTTTTACGAGACCGTAAGGCACGGGTCCGAACTGCCTCGAGTCATTAGATGAATAAATATTGTCACCCTGCACCCAAATATGACCTTGTGGTACCTAATAAAATTATTACACAATCATCAGGCATCCAAAAATACAATCGGTGACTCGGTAGCGCCGTTTCTGATACTGATCAGATACCAGAGTTGCCATGAATCTATCTAGGAGATCTGAAATCACGTCTGTCGTATCTAGTCTAGAGGACATAAACCTGGAAATCTGAAATCCAATTCAATCCAATCCGGTGCTACTCGACTCACCACGACGGTCTTGGTGGCGTCGCTGTTGCCGGCGTCGACGGGGTAGGTGACCTCGTCGCCCTCCATCCCGAGCACGCGCTTGGCGACGACCTTGCGCGGGTCCTCCGGCGAGAGGAGGAGCACGACGTCCCCCGGCCCCACCCACCCGCAGCGCGGGCTCACCTTGTCGGTCAGCAGCACGTCCCCCGCCATGTTCAGCGCCGGCAGCATGCTGGAGCCCCGTGGCTGCGGCAACAAGGATGACAGAGAGAGAGAGAGAGCGTCAGGGCATGGCGCGAGAGAGAGGGGTAGGCGGGGGGGGGGGGGGATGGGGGGCCGGCGTACGAAGGCGACGCCGAGGACGTGCTCGCTGAAGACGTGGACGGCGCAGAGGCCCTGCGCCACTAGCGAGACGCCGGAGACGGCCTCCCCGGCGATCTGCCGCCACGGGACGCCGGCGAGGCGCCGCACGAAGCGGGACATGGCGGCGGCGGCGGCGGCGGCGGAGCTCGGATTGGGATTTGTTTTCCTTTTGTTTTGTTATTATTATTATTAGGGTATTAATAATCTTCGGATCCCTTGCGTGGGCCGCAAGCTCAAATGGGCCGATGAGATAGAGAACCATATGGACAAGTTCCGGCTCTCCAGATTGTCTCCAAAAAAAAAATGTTCTCGCCCTCTAGGAAAAACAAAAAGTTTACAAAACTCAAAAAAAAAATGGAAAAACTAACGCCCACATATGTGGGCGTTTGCACATCGCCCACACGCCTGCATCACCACTCATTTTGCCTAACGTATGAGTAGATGACATCAGTAGAATTTTTTGGTTTTCGGCTTAAAATATTTTATCTCTTAATTAAGAAAGCGAATTAAAAATCCGTTTTCACCATTAAATCCGTCTCGACGAGATCTTCAAAACTAGACCCCACGTTGATATGTTTCGATGAAATTTTTTTTTGCCCAGAAGTTGCCATGATGTTTGCACTGTAGTTGCCATAGTGCTTAAACTAAAGTTGCCATGTGGCCATGTGGCAACTTTAGTTTACAGATCATGGCAATTTTAGTTTTTTGATAATGGCAATTCCAATACTTTGACCATAAAAATATTTTTTTGTATGAACCATGGCAATTTTAAGTGCATGTATCATGGCAATTTTAGTTTATGGTGCATGGCAAGTCTAGTTTCTTAATTCCTCGTTTTATAATATGTCAAAATTACTTTTAAATGTAAATAAAAATAACTGAAACATATCAAGGCAACTTCAGTATAAATACCATGGCAATTCATGTGCAATAGACATGGCAACTTTTAACCAAAAAAAAGAAATTCGTCGAAATATATTGATATGACATCTAGTTTCGAAGATCTCGTCGCGAGTGATTTAATGGTGAAAACGGATCTTCAATCGGATTTATCATTTAAGAGATAAAACATTTTAAAAACTGAAAATTCAAAAAGATTCTCGCATGCATGCATGCGATGACGTGACAATCTATTTGCATTAGAGACGTGTGGTGTGTCTCTCTCCCTGCCACACGTGTGGCAGTTATCGACGTCCAAAAAAAAGAAGCAAAAAAACAAGTGCCACACGTGTAGCACAAGACACTCCGGCCCTGACGTTTTATTACAACTAAAGTTGACATCCCAAGAAAAGGAAAAAAAAAACTAAAACTTGCCATCTGAAAAGAAGTTACCATGCTTGGCATCTAAAGTTGAAAACTGCTCACCATGTACTCCCTCCGTAAACAAATATAAGAGTGTTTAGATCACTACTAAAGTAGTGATATAAACGCTCTTATATTTCTTCACGAAGGGAGTATTTGAAAAACTATTCTTCACGTGCTAAAATATGAGAACATTGTTTTAATTTCATGGACATTTTCTGAAATTCATAAATATTTTAAAAATATATAGAATATATTTAAAAATAGAAGAAAAAACAAAGAATTGAAAAGGAAATAAAACATATAAAAGGAGAAATACAATCTCTAGAAAAACGACAACAGAAACCCAAAATGAAAGAAAATTCTAGCAAAAAGAACCAGGAATAAAAATCATAAAAGAACCAAAGAAGTGAACAGAAGGGCAGGAAGGGAAAATTGGCAACATGAGCCGACCAATGTGTGATTCCTCCACGCGTTTGTCTGGCATATTGGTTGCAATTATCATACTGAGTAGAATCATCGTCTCAAGACACTCACCTATCTGTGGTGTGTCCTATTCCTCGCGTAGGTCGCTGGATAGTGACCATGTACTTGTGTCACCAAGGAGGAGAGCCACTTGGCAAAGCTAGTGGTTGGTTTCATCCTAGGCGTGTGTGTGCATGTGTGTGTGTGTGTGTGTGTGTGTGTGTGTGTGTGTGTGTGAGTGTTTTCTTGAGAGAAGAAGATACAGAGAAACCACAAGAGAGTTGTGAGGGTAGAAGGAGGCGGTAATGCGAGAGGTGCCGCCAACAACAAGTGCATTTGGTATATATAGTAAAGATGGTTGAGATCTCGAGGAGAGGAATCTGCAATGAACGATACAGATAGAGGGTAGTACGAAGCTCGAGCCTGAAAACCCACACTCAATCTATAGGTCTTCGGAGGTCATGTATAGGTTGAGCCGCCCCTTGGGGGGGGGGTGGGGGGGGGGGAGGCATTGCCCCCCTTACCCCTAATGAAGCTCCACAAGATTTTCAAGTGCATCAAATCAGAAAGGCCGTAATTGAGATGGAGTTCTCGTCCTAGTGGCTAACAACTGTCCGTCAAACTAGAAGAACAAACATTTGTGCTTTCAATCATAATCCATACAGCCTGCATACACATGTTTCCAAGTTGTGGACAATAAGCTTATCCACTAACACAATATCTCAGAGTAATCAATTGTTAATCCAAAACGACAAGAATCGGTCATGCATTTTAGTTGTTAAGACAACAGCTGCAATATATTTTTATGGAATTTGATGATCAAATATGGCAACTGAGCAACAAATCCTGTACTAAGAGTTGCTTTACTATACCTTCAAGTATTGTTACTTGTCTTCTCATGTTCCTAATCGCTTGCAATGCAAAGCATAGACAACTCACCCTATAAATTGTTGGAAATATGCCCTAGAGGCAATAATAAAATGGTTATATTGTATTTCCTTGTTCATGATAATCGTCTATTATTCATGCTATAATTGTATTGACCGGAAACCGCAATACATGTGTGAATACATAGAACACAACATGTCCCTAGTGAGCCTCTAGTTGACTAGCTCGTTGATCAATAGATGGTCATGGTTTCATGGGCATGGACATTGGATGCCATTGATAACGGGATCACATCATTAGGAGAATGATGTGATGGACAAGACCCAATCCTAAGCATAGCACAAGATCGTGTAGTTCGTTTGCTAAAAGCTTTTCTAATGTCAAGTATCATTTCCTTAGACCATGAGATTGTGCAACTCCGGATACCGTAGGAATGCTTTGGGTGTGCCAAACGTCACAACGTGAATCGGGTGGCTATAAAGGTGCACTACGGGTATCTTCGAAAGTGTCTGTTGGGTTGGCACGAATCGAGACTGGGATTTGTCATTCCGTGAGACGGAGAGGTATCTCTGGGCCCACTCGGTAATGCATCATCATAATGAGCTCAATGTGACTAAGTAGTTAGTCACGGGATCATGCATTACGGAACGAGTAAAGTGACTTGCCGGTAACGAGATTGAACGAGGTATTGGGATACCGACGATCGAATCTCGAGCAAGTAACATACCGATTGACAAAGGGAATTGCATACGGGATTGCTTGAATCCTTGAAATCGTGGTTCATCCGATGAGATCATTGTGGAACATGTGGGAGCCAACATGGATATCCAGATCCCGCTGTTGGTTATTGACCGGAGAACGCCTCTCGGTCATGTTCGCATGGTTCCCGAACCCGTAGGGTCTACACACTTAAGGTTCGGTGACGCTAGAGTTGTTATGGGAAATAGTATGTGGTTACCGAAGGTTGTTGAGTCCGGATGAGATCCCGGACATGAGGAGGAGCTCCGGAATGGTCCGGAGGTGAAGATCGGTATTTTGGACAAAGGGTATTGGAGTCCGGAATTGTTCCGGAGGGACCAGGTGATGACCAGCGTGTCCGAAAGGGGTTTCGGAGGCCCCGACAAGCGTTGGGGGGCCTTATGGGCCAAGGGGGGAGGGCACATCAGCCCACTAAGGGGCTGGCGCCTCCCACCCCATCTCACGTAACACTGGAGAGGTGGGGCGCCTCCCTAGGGCAGCCGCCTCCCGGCTTGGGGGCAAGTTTCCTAGGGGTGGGGGCGCCAAAACCCATCTAGGGTTTCCCTATGGCCGCCGCCTCCCTAGGGAACCCTAGGCGCCTCCTCCTCCCTTCCCCTATATATAGTGAGGGAGAGAGGGCAGCCGCACCCTTCCTGGCGCAGCCCTCTCCTCCTCCAACACCTCCTCCTCCTCCGTAGTGCTTGGCGAAGCCTGCCGGAGAACCACGAGCTCCATCACCACCATGTCGTCGTCTTGTGGAGTTCTCCCTCAACTTCTCCTCTCCCTTGCTGGATCAAGAAGGAGGAGGCGTCCCGGGTTGTACGTGTGTTGAACGCAGAGGCACCGCTTGTTCGGTGCTTAGATCGGAATCAACCGCGATCTGAATAGCTACGGTATGACTCCTTCATCCAGCGTTTGTAACGCTTCCGCTTAGCGATCTTCAAAGGGTATGAAGATGCTCATCCTCTCCCTCTCTTGTTGCTAGAATCTCCATAGATTGATCTTGGTGATGCGTAGAAAATTTTGAATTTCTGCCACGTTCCCAACAAAGGCATCATGAGCTAGGTCTATTCGTAGATTCCATACAGGTAGAACAAAAGTAGTTGTGGGCGTTGATTTTGTTCAATATTCTTACCGTTACTATTCCTATCTTGTTTCGACGGTATTGTGGGATGAAGCGGCCCGGACCGACCTTACACGTACACTTACGTGAGACAGGTTCCACCGACTGACATGCACTTGTTGCATAAGGTGGCTAGCGGGTGCCGATCTCTCCCACTTTAGTCGGATCGGATTCGATGAAAAGGGTCCTTATGAAGGGTAAATAGCAATTGGCACATCACGTTGTGGTTTTGGCATAGGTAAGAAACGTTCTTGCTAGAAACCTATAGCAGCCACGTAAAAACTTGCAACAACAATTAGAGGACGTCTAACTTGTTTTTGCAGCATATTTCGTGTGATGTGATATGGCCAAGAAGCACTACTAGAAAAACCACTACTAATGACGCACCTAATTTGGCCATTAATGGCGCATCACTGGTGCGCCATTACTAGCACGCCATTAGTAATTTTTACTAATGGCGCACTGTAATCGCCATTAGTATCTGGTATACTAATGGCGCACCGGTGCGCCATTAGTATAGGCTACTGATCGCCATTAGTATGCCTCCCGAGGCCGTGTATACCCAGTGCTTTGGCATACTAATGGCGCCGCACCACTGAATCGCCATTAGTAACCATGGCATACTAATGGCGCCTTGACCAATGATCGCCATTAGTATGCTTTGTCATACTAATGGCGCACTATCATGTGATGCGCCATTAGTATGAATATTAGGTTTTTTATTTTTTATTTTCTGTTTTTTGCACAGGTTACAAAATGTATAATTTGACAAAATATAGACAGCACACATCAACAACAGATTCATCGAATACAATAGAAGATTAGTCTTTGAATACAATTCATCATATTAGTCTCCGAATACAATTCATCATATTAGTCTCCGAATTGAAAAGACCCGAACAAAGATAGAACATTATATTACAAGTCTCGAGACCCGCGAGTAGCGAGTTTGTCTTCACATTACAAGTCGATATCGATCATCTAAACTACCATCACATAGAAGAGAGCTGCGGTCATCACGATGAGCATCATCACGATGAAACTTCGTCTTCATCCGGTTCCTCCAACGCTCCCTCCCTCTCCGCTAGATAGCGGGCGTATCTAGATTCGGCCTCGGCCCTAGTGGTGTACCCTTTGTAATCTGTTACCGCTGAATCGGTGAACCTGTCTCTCGACACTCCTCCCGATCATCGTAGACTCAAGAACCTTACCCTTGTACCACGACATACGTCGGCATCGCTATGCACTAGCCAAGCGAAGCGTTAGTACCAATTCTGAGACAATACATAAGCAATATATAAGTATGCAAGCGAGCGATCGGAAGAGAAAAGCAAGACATTAATAGCATCGATTACATCTAAGTTGAGCGACTCTCGAAACCAAAGAGACATACTACAAGTTCATTAAAGTTTAATTACAACATGAGCCAATCGATGTTTGAGAACTAGACACAGCATCACCGCTTCGACTCGACTCAAGGGACCGAGCGTGGATGAAGCCGCCGTCTATCGTGGGAGTCATGAAATAACGGTCGTTGTCACTGCATTTGTAGCAGCATTGTGTCGATGTCACCGTTGGACGGTTGATTTACGAGGTAGAACTGCCCGAGGTACGAAGGACATCTTGATGGATGATTTCCGCAAACTCCATGGATCACGAAAGAATTCTTGTCGGAGGTCCGCGTCTGGATTGCCGACACGCTCGCGGCCCAATCTTTGAGTTTACTCGGTAGCGAAGTTGATGATGGTCCCGTCGATCGCCCACATGTGATGGATGGCGTAGTAGGCACCCTTCCGACCGCCCAGTGCTGCTTGGCAGCCTTCGAGCGTCGTGTTGTGGGAGAACACGTGCTTGTCGTGCTACGAATAGGCCTGGTGAAGGTGCCTCCAGATTTGGCGTGGCCGGGAGAACATCATCAAGAACCTTCTTGACATTTGTGTAGTCTACGTTCGATTGACGGTCCGGGTCGAAATCGTGGCCATGGAATATTTGGGGCTTAGGAGGATGAGCGTGCAACGTGTGTCACCGCAGAAAACACGGAATGTTAAAAGAAAAAGCGATCGAAATGTAAGAATTCATATGTTACGGGCGGTTGAGGGAGGACTTACTCGGGAAAGTAAGGCGCGAGGAAGTTATCCTTATCTTGGTTTGCGAATGGCGCCTTGAGGTAAGAACTTCGCGACTTGCGGTCCCAGCGCTGCCCAAGATCTTGTACGCATGTAGAAGAATTCGACTATCACGATGTCCGGGTCTTGTCGCGAATGATCCGCATCTCCATACTCAGTGAAAATAGCGAGCGAAGGTGTAGTGCAGCGGATGAAGGTTCAACATAAGCGTGGATGTCATCAAAAGCGCAGGACGATCGTCGCCCGATGGAGTTATCCACAAAGCCCTTGCCCTCTGGCACCTTGGCGCGAAACCGGTATGCCACATCCTTCTCCACAGGCGCCGCTTCTCCAAAGAAAGAACACTTTGTCATGCGGACTCCGCATGGCACGGTTGCGACATTGAGCATATTTGTCGGTAGCATCGCCCTACCCGCCACATGCACCCTCCTCGAGATATCCTGCGGTGAAGCTGGCCCGTCTGAAACACGGATCGTACTCTGTGCGGCTGGCTCGCACCCTTCTTAGTCTTTCTTTTGCGTGCCTTCTTCTTCTCTGTAATGGGACGAGTTTTGCTCACCGACCGCCTTCTTGAGTGTGTTGGGGCTGATAATATTTCGCACCTCGCCTATCTCGAGGCTCGGTGAAGTCGGCGTTTGGGGCGTCTCACGAGAGCTGAACGCCAGCGCTGTTGCAACTTGGCTTCTCCGCAGTCTGAGCTAGATCGCACCACGTCTTTTGTTGGGTTTGGTTCTTGAGAAGGAGGCCCCATGAAGTCGCCATCGCACCCATGATCGGCAAAATCTTGATCGACGTTGCCAAATGTATCATAAATCGCCGTCGTCGTCGTTTACGATCCTGTGCCATATGCATGTTTTGGATCCGATTGGCATAGGGATGTCCGGCACCGTTATGGCGGTCTTGCCATAGAGGCCGACTTGGCGCCCGGCACGGTGGCGGTGTTGTCTTTGGGGTGGTGTCCCCGCCCCAAAGCGAATCGCTCTTCGACCCAGCGAGGCCAGCTCAAGCATCGAGGGTCATCACGTCATCATCGTCGGCCCCGGCAGGTCGATTCGGAGGTAATAACTCGTCGCAGCCTGGCAGCACCGAACCGGTTGTACCCTAAACAAGTTGGGTGGCATCTGGGTACCGTGGAACAAGGGGTTGCCGGTTGAACTATTTTGCCCTTGGCGACATCGACCAACTTCGTTGTTCACGAAGTGGAGGAGAGTGCACGGAACATCGGCGGCGCCTGTGAAAACATGTAGAGGCGTCGGGGATGCCCGATCAAAACAAGGAGATGAAGTCCTCGGCGAGAGAGGCTTAATTAGTTACCGTGATGATGGCGTCGAGCTTCGGCTAATGTAGAGCACCGCCAACGGCGGGCGATACGATTGACGGAGGGCCGCTTCTTTGCGGAAGGTGCCGGCGGCGTACACCTGTGTGCATTAAGCTCCGTGCGGCGTCGGAGACACCAATGCCGCCTCCGGAGGCACCAATAACCCGCCATCGCATTATCGCGAAGTTGCTAGCCGTGAAGCTAGGAATGGGCGGCCCACATTGGCCGCCGCAATCCACGACTCAACCCGAGATCAAGGTAGGCACAATGGCGGTGATCGTCGCTCCGAGTCGTTGTTCCACTTGCTCTTGGACAATCTCCGGAATCCGGCGCCACACTGTGCCTTGAGTTCTTGAACCTCTCGCGCTGGCTTTCCGAGCTGGTCTTTTTCTCCTTCCGCACACCAGTGGTATAGTATGACCCCATTTTGTCGACAAGCCTTTGCCGCCACCACGACCAGGTGACGTCGACTTCTTGAGCTTATCCTTGTTCTTGATTACATTCAACCCCTATTTAGAGTGGTGTCCCAAGGGTTGCTCTTAGTCGACCCAGCTCTTGCTTCGATGCGCTGCGGAAGGAATGTGAACCATTTAGAAATTGGCTTCATTAATTAGAATGCAACCATATGGAGCTAATTACGCGGGGTGTATTCCTTACAGAACAAGCTCAAGCCGCCTGGTCTTGGATCCGTGGTAAGCTCCTTTGTTTTCGGGTCATTCTTGTACCAGGCACTGACACAGTTCCTTGTGTGCTTGTCACCTTATTTCTCGATGAGGGGCGGTAGGCCTTGCTCGTCATGTTCCGCCTCCTCCTTGTCCCATAGAGGCTCCGCCACTCTGTAACCGCCGGGACCGAGTGTGTGTTCCCCTATGTTCAGCTCCGCATTTGTTTCCCCACTCACTTGATTGGGAGCTTGCGGTGCTCGAGCAATTGATCTTGAAGTCGTTGTAGTCATCTTCGGTGATCGAAGGATTTTTCTCCTTGATCTTCTCATAACTCTCACCTTTCTCGATCATTCTCTTCACATTGCTTTTCCAAGTAGATGTGGCCTTGCTCATCTTCGTGAGGGCAGCATTGTTCACTTTATTCCTTTGAGGCTTGTGTTTTTCGAAAGCAGCGGGGAACTTGTATCGTTCGTGCAGCTTCGTGAAGAGGAGGTTGCGCCAAATTCCCTCGGTCGGGATGCCTCATGTTCTCGGTGTTGATCGAGGCGGTGCTCGGAGAATGCACCCGAGCTGAAGCGAGTACCCTTGACTATTCGTTCGGGCGCGTTGGATTCCCCTGTTGGAGTCCACTTGATAACTTCCTCCTTGAGGTGCGAACACGATCAGGCGCCAGTCCTTCCGTTGCCTCTTACATTGGCTGCCATTCATGCGTGCGCCGCCATCATCGATGGTGGCATCCTCGGCGGCACCATCGGTGGTGGCATCGGTGTGGTCATCCTCGGCGGCACCATCGGTGGTCTCGGGATCGGTGGGGAAGGCGGCGGCCTCATACAAGTGAGGTTGTTCCTCCATCTCTGGGACAGCTCGAGAATGCCTTGCCGCCCGAACCCCCGGCCTCATTGTTGTGGGCCATGTTTCTCTCTAAATAGAAACAAAGTTTGGTCAAAAAGTTGGTCATTGTCAAGGAACAATTGAGAGATGTTTGTGATATTGCCTAGGTGTTTTGGGATAGAACCTGTTAGTGTGTTGTTGCTAAGGTCCAAGTCCACGTTCTCAGGGTAACCTAGTTCTTGAGGGGTGTGTCTAGAAAGTTCACTCTTCTTTTTAGAAGACAAGCGTCTGAAATGGTATTGCCTTTCCTTAATTTGTACTATTTTTTCATTGTGCTGAATACTTATGTGGGTGAGTGTATCTGTAATTACTTTTTACTACACCGCAGGTGTTCAAACACATGTCAAGCAAGGGTGTCTCGAGTGTGTGAATAAAATACTAAACTAATCCAACCACTAAAGCAAATTAATTTTTATTTCGGTTGAGAATCGGGCACCTTCTAGGTCAAGAAAATTGGGCATGACCTTTGCTAATTTTCTTGACCTAGGATTGCCCATTCTCAACCGAAATGGAAATTAATCAACATTTCAGGAGAAAGGGGTCATTTCAGAAGATCACAAGTAGCAGCAGCATCACTTGACAAAATCACAATAGCAGCAGCATCACAAGTAGTACAGTAGCAGCATCATCACAAGTAGTACAACACCAGCAGCAGCATCAGCACAAGTAATAAACTTAGCTACCAGTTCAGAAAAACAGCTAAGATAAGATCATCACCACATTTCAGAAACATAGCTCATCATTTTCATTCTTGTAGATAAGATCATCACCACATTTCAGAAATACAGCTTCATAGGTTGTCCTCTGTATGCAAGCGATAGACCATATATATGTGACATTTTCATCTCTCATTAGCGCTAAGATCTAACGTCTATTTTTGCTCATGCTGATTACTCACTTCAAAATAGGTTGCTTAGTAATACTGAAACAACACACACCAAGCTCCATCAAAACAGAATAAAAATGGCCATGTCATGCTTGGCAATAGCACAAGTGACATGAAAATTCAGGAGTAGGAGATCACAAAAGTACAGTCCACAGGTTTCTGAATTTTCAGTAAATTTTCTGTAAGAAAAGAACTAAAAGAAAAGAAATCCTAGGGTTAAAAAATCTGGAGCAAGTCCTAGCAGAACCACAAAATGTTCATCTACTCAAATTAATGTCCAAAGCAGTGTCATATCTGAAATTAACCTGTCATGTTCACTGCTCAAACATGAAGTACCAAGAACCTTGAAACTAAAAGTCCTGCATTCTTTCATTGGAAAAAGAGAGATGGAGGCTGGTGAAATCTTATCCTAGGAGGCAAACTCTCTTTGAGAACTTTGTGTTAAAAAATGCACAGTAAAAGAATACAGAAAATTGCACATGACAATGCTTGCACAAATATCAAAATGTGTATTGGTAGGACCATATATACACAAGCAGCGAAACAGAACCGTATATGCCCTATCAGCGTGACTATGACAAAGAAGTTTCATTTGGAAATAAATTCATAGCCTTGCTAAGATATCATCAGTTAGGACATTTACATCACCAATGTGGCAAACTGCAAAACTAGTCAGTGAACACATATCCATCACTGATTACTAGACTTTTAGGTCAGCTCTATTCCTAAATACTAGTCAAACATTTGGAAATGAATGCAATATGTTTTAGATCAGTAAAACTCATTACATTTGTTTCTGAGAGGAGAAGTCGATAAATCAGAATCGACCTTCACAATTTCTGTATTGTTTAACCATCAAACATGACAATGAAGGCCGCAAAATCACCACGAGGACAATATGTGCGCAAATATCGAGCGTGTAAATTGGCAAGGCTATAATACACAAACAACGTAAGAGAATCGAAATGCCCCATTGGAGTAACTATGACAGAGAAGCTTCATTTGGACATAACAAACACTGTTGTGACGGACTGGGACATCATCAATCAATTATTTTGTTGACGGATGGATGCCATATTTATTTTAGTCTTGTGAAAGATGATTATCTGACTATAGAAGAGGAATTTGGGCAGATCCGGGGAAGGGAGGGAGGAGGGGAGGAGGGGAGCTCACGGGGTGGTGGTGCTCCGGCGACGGTGGTGTGGACGGGCGGCGTCAAGGCGGCGGGTCAGCGTCGAGGCGGCGCTGGGCGGGTCGAGGTGGGGCAGCGGCGTCGGGCCGGGGTCGGCGGGCAGCGTCGAGGTGGGGCAGCGGCTGGGCTGGTGGCTCGAAGCTGGGCGGGTGGCAGGCCGAGGCGGCGTCAGGCGGCGCCCGGGCGGTGGGTCATGTCGAGGCGAAGCGGGCAAGGCCGAGGTGGCGGGGACTGGTGGCGTCGAGGGAGGCGGGCGAGAGAGGAAGGCGAGGAGAGGGCGAGGGAGAGAGGGCGAGGCGAGGAGGAGGGCGGAGAGGCAGGCGGCGGCGGTGGAGCGGGCGCTGGCGGACGGGTTAGGTTTGGGCGGGCACAATACTAATGGCGCACCACCCTCGGTGCGCCATAAGTACATCCATACTAATGGCGCACCTCACCGTGGTGCGCCATTAGTATTTTTTTATTTCAACTCGAGCCAACAGGTTATGTACCACCGGCCAGATCCACATCAAGTCCCCTCTACTAGCTCGGCTGGTCGGCCACTTCTCACACCAGAGGTCCTGGGTTCGACTCCCTGTGCTCCACAAATATTTTTTAGCATTTAAAAAGCTGTTTGATACTTATTTGTGTTTAAATATGTTCAAACTTTTTTAAATAATAACAGTAATAATTTTTTATAAGACAGTAGCATTTAAAAATCTGTTTGATACTTATTTCTTTTATAAGACGGTCTTGTGAGGTGCGGTGGGTCGGCGGCGGTTGAGTAGGGGAATCGAGGGAAAGGGGGTTTGCGGCAAGGGCGGCCGATGGATCGGGGTGCTTTCGGCGAGGGACCAGATCTGGCGAGGTGGGATAGCGATCGAGATGGAGGGGATCGAGATCGAGTGTCCATGAAATTTAAAAATATTCATGATAGTTCAAAAAGTACCCATGAAATACAATCGAGAAATGAAGGCTACGATTTAAATACAATCGATCTTAGCTAGCTATCTGTTCATAATCTTCTTGCCCTTCTTTTTCGCAAATGGAGTTCTTACATGGAGCAGACGTCCTTTAGGTAGGGTGGTCCTGCTTCTTCTTGTGGTGTATGCTGCTACTTCATCATCGTCGTCATGTTCGATCCTTGGGTGCATACGTACTTGTCGAAGTCTTGCTCATTGGCTACTCCATCCATTCCGATGATCTTCCTTTTGCCTCTCCTCACGACAACACGGCCCGGGCTTTGGCGGGTCGGTAATGAAGAAGCATTGGTCCACTTGGGAAGCCAGTACCCATGGCTCATTTTTCGCGGTGACGTTTTGCGCCCATGATCTTGGATTTAACCGGGTATAACCATGGTGGTGAAATACCGGTCTTCTTTTATGACGTTCTTGGCCCATCGACACGGAACATCGGGACCTTCTCTCCAGTAGCTCAGCTCCCGAATCTCCTTGATCCTTCCGTAGTATCTGTCCTTGTCGTTACGGTGTAAGATTCCATCGTTACCCGGAGTTACGATAACCATCGCTCTTCATGTCCTTGGCCTCGGTGTAGAATGTGTAGCCGTTGATATAAATGACGCCTCATAGGTCATCAGGTTGTGCTCGGCGCCACGTGACAAAGGCGAATATGAGTTGTTCTTCCGCCGGAAGAATCCTCATGTAAAGATGCAACGAAGCTTACTGCTTGAACCAACGCGTGAAACATGAGTTGTGCTCTTTGAGTGTATCTCCGTCCGTCCTCTGTTGGCCTCGGTCATTGTCGTCTTTTTAATAAAGGTTTTGTGCTCTACCACCCAAGGATCGACCACGTCTATGTGTTGTAAGCGACTAGGTTTGCTCTTTCAAAGTCGGTAGTCGACCCTCGAAGTCGACATGCATTTCGCGGCGACCCTCACGGTGACCCCATCCAGCGAGCCTGCCGAGGTGCCTGTTAATGACGGGCAGACCAACGGGGTTCTCGATGCCTAGATAATTCGTGCGATGGAGATGCACTCTTGATTGAAAAGCCTGGCTATGCTTCCCTCTGGGCGTGACATGTTGCTAACGTATCCTTTGATGACACCATTCATCCTTTCGAGCGGCATCATCTTTGTGCAGGAACGTCGGCCCGAGTTGGATGATATCCTCCACTATATGGACCAGCAGATGCACCATAACGTCGAAGAATGCGGGTGAAGTACATCTCAAGCTCGCATAGTATCACCACGATCTCTTCTGTAGCCTTACGAGTTGCCTCACGCCAATCGACTTCGAGAGATGGCGTCGAAGAAGTTGCATAGGCCAAATAGCGTTTCACGCAGACGTGCGCGTCCATGATCCCACCAGATTGCAACTGGAAGTATCTGTGTCATCGGCCGCGTGACATTCGTGAGACTTCATCCCGCTGAACTTCTGCCCATTGGGTCTAGGTATCCGCTTATCTTCCCAGCGTAACCGTAAGGAAGTTTTACTCTAGGAGGCAGGTGAAAAACTGCTCGATCTCTTCGACTTAGAGTGAAGCCTTATTTGGAGGGTAGTCATTTCCGATCTTCTTGGCCTTTTTGCCTTTGCGGCGACTTTACGTGTCTGCTTCGCCTCATCATCATCATCATCATCATCATCATCATCATCATCATCATTAGCGTGAAGCTCACGCACGATGCCCATTGATTTCAAGTCTGCCCTTGCTTTCGGCCCATCTTTGGTCCTCTCTGGCATGTTGAGCGGTACCAAGCAGACTCTCGCACCGTTCTTCGTGATATGCATGACATCAAGGCTGTGAGGCACACGGTGGATCTTCGATGCGGGCAAGTCCCGAAAATGCAGACCTCGTTTTCCATACCTTCAGCGGCTCTGGCGCCTTCGCTTCTTTCCGGCTCTGGCGCCTTTTGCTTCTTTCCGGCGGTGCGGCAGTCTTTCCAATTTTTCAACAGCTTGTCTATTTCCTCGCCGCTCCTCGTACAGGCGTTTTCGGGTTCGGTTTCACCATCGAAACAGATCCTTGCGTTTCCTCCACGGGTCATCGTCGCGAAGCCACCTTCGATGTCCCATGAACACGGTTTTCGAAGACCGGGATCTCTATCTAGCTGGCGATACGTTGTGTCATCCATGCACCTTACGCATCCGGAAAATCCGTGGACTACCGCCCCGCGAGATATCCGTAATCGAGATAGTCGTGCACCGTCGTGGCGATGCGGCTCTCATAGGGAAATATTCTTTCTCTGCGGCGTCCACGTATTGGTGGCGTTTTCCACAGTGTGTCAAGCTCCTCTTTCAGCAGCCCCAGATCTGATTGATGTCGTTCCTGGTTGTTTCGGCCCTTCAATTAGCATACTCATGTGAATGTACTTCCTCTTCATGCACAACCAGGGGAAGGTTGTACATCCACACAAAACACAGGCCAGGTGCTATGTGTGCTTCTCACGGCTGCCAAAGCGGATTGACTCCATCGGTGCTCGCGCCCAGACGATGTTCCTTGGATCGTTCCCAAATTCGAGTCTTGAAGTTCAACTTGCCACCTGGCTCGCATCCTTAGGGTGACTCAGCATCTTGTCTTTTTATCTATCTCCGGATCATTTGCGTCATCTTCTCGCTTCTTCTCCTCCCTATCCGCGTGCCAACGCAGGAGCTTTGCTACCTTAGGGTCCTTGAAATAAGCGCTGACGAGGAGTGATCGGAAAGTACCACACCACTTTTAGGAGCTTTCTTCCTCTTCTTGTATCGAGTGGCGCCAAGACACCGGACATATGGTAGACTCCGCGTGCTCGTCCCGATAAATGATGCAATTGTTCATGCACACATGGTATTTCACGTCGCGGTAAATCGAGAGGACACACGATTTTCTTCGCCTCCTCAAACTGGTCGGGCACTTGTTCCCCTTGGGAAGACGTTCGTGCGAATGCCATGTTCTCGTCGAAGCATCGTCGGTCATTTTGTGTTTTACCTTCATCTCGAGCCATGGCGTTACTTTCAAAGCGGGTATCCTCGGGCCTGCATCCTTCATACAATGGAGTAACGCGTCTAACTCAAGTTGATCCATCTTGGCTTTCTCTCGGGGCGGCAGCTCTGGCGTTATCCGTGCAGCTTGAGAAGCAGCTCTTGAATATGAGGGTCCTGCACCCAGCCCATCGATGGTCCAGCGTAAATTGCTCGCTACCGGCATCATCATCTTCATGATCATGCCCGTCGCCTGCTCGGCATCTTCCTCATCATCATGTCCTGCATCTTCTACATGATGATCGTATGCAACATCACCGTCGTGATCATCTCACGGGATTCTTCGTCTTCTCGCCCGCCCGAGCCGCGGTGGTTGTCTTGCTGCCCTTCCTCATTTCTTGCCCGCCCGCATGGGCGACTTCGTAGTCATCTTCATCACCTTGCCACCGATAGCCATCCATGAAACCACGCAAGAGCAGGTGGTCCGCACCTGCCGGAATCCGGGTCCGCAATAAGGCTCTTGACTTGCATCTTCGACACGAACATCTTATCTCCGTCTCGTTCTTTTGAAGCATCTCGGCCTTCGCGGACCTCAAAAACCTATTCACGATGCCTTCGGTCATCGTATGCGGACCACTCAATGGTCGCTGCGGGTAGAGCAAAAGCGATATTTTAGAACCAAACAAAAATTTGGCATGACTTTCCCTAAAATAGGACCAAAAAGAATGCTTAATGCCAAAATTCTCGCTGAAGCGGAAATGAATCAACATTCCGGCAAAATATTGGCAACTATCGCATTTCAAATACGGTACACCTCCAAACACAAACACATATGCAACACCACAAACATATGCAACACCACGAACATACATAGATCTAGCTAGGCCGTAAAAAGTGCATGTGCACATTGTTGTAGGGAGAACAACATAAATATAGCTTCCCCTTACTTACTTATTAAAACAAGGTAATTTAACCACTTAATTTGAATGAATCTATGGTGGAAATGAGGTGAAAAGAGGAGGCACCGAGACAAGGAGGAGGTGGAGAGAATGAAGTGGGGAGAAAGTGAGTGTGGGTAGGAGAGGCTGTCCCAAATATCTTGTTGCTGCCCACTTACTAATGGCGCACCTCTTGCATGGTGCGCCATTAGTAGTTACAACTACTAATAGGCGCACTTCATCTGGATGCGCCATTAGTATGTTTGGACGGTAGCGATAGTTCAAAAAAGTTTCTATACTAATGGCGCACCTTTGCAGTGCGCCATTAGTGAATTACAACTACTAATGGCGCACTTAAGCAGGATGCGCCATTAGTATCATTTGAACAGGCGCACTAGTTCAAAAAAAATTTCTATACTAATGGCGCACCTTTGCACAGTGCGCCATTAGTAGTTACAACTACTAATGGCGCGCTTGAGCAGGATGCGCCATTAGTATGTTTGAACAAAGCACTAGTTCAAAAAAAAAATTGATACTAATGGCGCACCCTTTGCATGGTGCGCCATTAGTAGTTTCAATTCTAATGGCGCATCGAGGAAGGTGGTGCGCCATTAGTATATACTAATGGTGCACCAACTTTACAGTGCGCCATTAGTGTCAATCCCATCTATAGCCCTTTTTCTAGTAGTGAAGGATGTGATGAATGAAATATATGTGATGTATGAGATTGATCATATTCTTGTAATAGGAATCACGACTTGCATGTCGATGAGTATGACAACCGGCAGGAGCCATAGGAGTTGTCTTTATTTGTTAGCCCATGACCTGCGTATCCTTTGAATAACGCCATGTAATTACTTTGCTTCATTGCTAAACCGTTAGCCATAGTAGTAGAAGTAATAGTTGGCGAGACAACTTCATGGAGACACGATGATGGAGATCATGATGATGCAGATCATGGTGTCATGCGGTGGCGATGATGATCATGGAGCCCGAAAATGAAGATCAAAAGGAGCAAAATGATATTGGCCATATCATGTCACTATTTGATTGCATGTGATGTTTATCATGTTTATGCATCTTATTTGCTTAGAACGACGGTAGGAAATAAGATGATCCCTCACAATAATTTCAAGAAAGTGTTCCCCCTAAGCATGCAATTGCTATGAAAGTTCGTTGTTTGAAGCACCACGTGATGATCGGGTGTGATAGATTCTAACGTTCACATACAACGGGTGTAAGCCAGATTTACACCGCATAAAACACTTAGGTTGACTTGATGAGCCTAGCATGTACAGACATGGCCTCGGAACACAAGAGACCGAAAGGTCGAACATGAGTCGTATAGTGGATACGATCAACATGAAGATGTTCACCGATGAAGACTAGTCCGTCTCCGCATTGATGATCGGACCACGGCCCTAGTTGACTCGGATCATGTATCACTTAGATGACTAGAGGGATGTCTATCTGGTGGGAGTTCATAAGATGAACTTAATTATCATGAACATAGTCAAAAGGTTTTTGCAAATTATGTCGTAGCTCGCGCTTTAGTTCTACTATTTTAGATATGTTCCTAGAGATTAGTTGAAAGTTAATAGTAGCAATTATGCGGACTGGGTCCGTAAACTGAGGATTGTCCTCATTGCTGTGTAGAAGGCTTATGTCGTCCTTAATGCACCGCTCGGTGTGCTGAACCTCGAACGTCGTCTGTGGATGTTGCGAACATCTGACATACACGTTTTGATAACTACATGATAGTTCAGTAATGTTAAACGGTTTAGAATTGAGGCACGAAGGCGATTTCGAAGCGTCATGAAACATATGAGATGTTTGAGGGCTGAATTGGGATTTCAGGCTCGTGCCCACGTCAAGAGGTATAAGACCTCCGACGAGTTTCTTAGCCTGCAAACTAAGGGAGAAAAGCTCAATCGTTGAGCTTGTGCTCAGATTGTTTGAGTAGAACAATCACTTGAATCAAGTGGGAGTTAATCTTCCAGATGAGATAGTGATGTTTCTCCAAAGTCATTGCCACCAAGCTGCTAGAGCTTCGTGATGAACTATAACATATCAGGGATACATATGATGATCCTTGAAATATTCGCGATGTTTGGCCTTGTGAAAGTAGAAATCAAGAAGGAGCATCAATTGTTGATGGTTAGTGAAACCACTAGTTTCAAGAAGGGCAAGGGCAAGAAGGGATACTTCATGAAATGGCGAATCAGTTGCTGCTCTAGTGAAGAAACCCAAGGTTGAACCCAAACCGAGACTAAGTGCTTACTGCAATAAGGGGGAGCAGTCCTTTGGAGCAGAATTACCCTAGATACTTGGTAGATAAGAAGGTAGGCAAGGTCGGACGGAAGTATATTGGATATACATTATATTAATGTGTACTCTACTAGTACTCCTAGTAGCACCATGGTAATAGATACCGGTTCGGTTGCTAAGTGTTAGTAACTCGAAATAAAAGGCTACGGAATAAGCGGAGACTAGCTAAAAGGCGAGGTGATGATATGTGTTGGAAGTATTTCCAAGGTTGATGTGATCAAACATCGCATGCTCCCTCTACCATCGGGATCGGTGTTAAACCTAAATAATTGTTATTTGGTGTTTTACGTTGAGCATAGACATGATTGGATTATGTCTATACTTGTCTGATTATTCATTTAAGGAGAATAATGGTTACTCTGTTTATTTGAATAATACCTTCAATGGTCTTGCACCTAAAATGAATGGCTTATTGAATCTCGATCGTAGTGATACACATGTTCATGCCAAAAGATATAAGATAGTAATGATAGTACCACCTACTTGTGGCACTGCCATGTAAGTCATATTGGTATAAAACGCATGAAGAAGCTCCATGTTGATGGATCTTTGGACTCACTCGTTTTTGAAAAGATTGAGACATGTGAACCATGTCTATTGGTATATACGCATGAAGAAACTCCATACAGATTGATCGATCGGAATCACTTTATTATGAATCAATTGATACATTCAAATAATACCACATGGGCAAGATGACTGAAAGGCCTCGTTTCAGTGAGATGGAACAAGAAAGCAACTTGTTGGAAGTAATACATTTTGATGTGTGCAGTCCAATGAGTGCTGAGGCACGCAGTGTTGGGAATATGCCCTAGAGGCAATAATAAAAGTATTATTATTATATTTCCTTGTTCATGATAATTGTCTTTTATTCATGCTATAATTGTATTATCCGGAAATCGTAATACACGTGTGAATACATAGACCACAATATGTCCCTAGTGAGCCTCTAGTTGACTAGCTCGTTGATCATGAGATAGTCATGGTTTCCGACTATGGACATTGGATGTCGTTGATAACGGGATCACATCATTAGGAGAATGATGTGATGGACAAGACAATCCTAAGCATAGCACAAGATCGTGTAGTTCGTTTTGCTAGAGCTTTTCCAATGTCAAGTATCTCTTCCTTAGACCATGAGATCGTGTAACTCCGGGATCACCGTGAGGAGTGCTTTGGGTGTACCAAAGCGTCCTGGCGTAAGCTGGGTGACTATAAAAGGTGCATTACGGTATCTCCAAAAGTGTCTGTTGGGTTGACACGGATCGAGACCAGGATTTGTCACTCCGTATGACGGAGAGGTATCACTGGGCCCACTTTCGGTAGTCGCGTCATCATAATGAGCTCAAAGTGACCAAGTGTTTGGTCACGGGATCATGCATTACAGTGCGAGTAAAGTGACTTGCCGGCAACGAGATTGAGCGAGGTATTGGGATACCGGCGATCGAATCTCGGGCAAGTAAAATACCGATTGACAAAGGGAATAGTATCTGAGGTTGATTGAATCCTCGACATCGTGGTTCATCCGATGATATCATCGAGGAGCATGTAGGAGCCAACATGGGTATCCGGATCCGCTGTTGGTTATTGCCGAGAGCCGACTTCGGTCATGTATGCATGTCTCCCGAACCCCTAGGGTCTACACACTTAAGGTTCGGTGGCGCTTTAAGGGTTGTATGAATATGAGTATGCAGCAAACCGAATGTTGTTGAGTCCGGATGAGATCCCGGACGTCACGAGGAGTTCGGAATGGTGGGAGGTAAAGATTTATATATAGGAAGTCTTATTTTGGTCGCCGGAAAAGTTTGGCGTTATCGGTATTATGCCGGAGTGCAGAAAGCAGGTCCGAGGTCCACCGGGGGTCCACCTGCCCGGGGGCCACATGGGCTGTGGGGTGCGCCTTGGCCTATATGGGCCAAGGGCACCAGCCCCAAGAGGCCCATGCGCCAAGATATAAGAAAAAGGAGAGTCCTAAGGGGAAGGCACCTCAGGGGTGCCTTGGGAGGATGGACTCCTGCCCCTCTTGGCCGCACCCCTTCCTTGGAGGAAGGGGCAGGCTCTTGCCCTCCCCTCTCTTGCACCTATATAAAGGGAGGGGAGGGAGGGGTGGCCGCACCAGAAGCCCTTGGCGCCTCCCTTCTGCTACACCTCCTCCTCCTCCCGTGAGTCGCTAGCGAAGCCTGCCGGAGTTCTGCTGCATCCACCACCACGCCGTCGTCTTGTTGGATCATCATTAACCTCTCCTTCCCCTTGCTTTGGATCAAGAAGGAGGAGGCGTCATCCGCTCCGTGTGTGTTGAGCAGCGGAGGTGCTGTCCGTTCAGCACTAGGTCATCGGTGATCTGAATCACGGCGAGTACGACTCCATCATCCCGTTCCATTGAGCGCTTCCGCCTGTGATCTACAAGTGGTATGTAGATGCAATCACTCTCCCATGACTCGTTGCTAGATGAACTCATAGATGGATCTTGGTGAAACCGTAGGAAAATTTTTAATTTTCTCTAGCGTTCCCCAACAGTGGCATCATGAGCTAGGTCTGTCGTAGTTCTCTATTGCACGAGTAGAACACAATTTGTTGTGGGCATAGATGTTGTCAACTTTCTTGCCGCTACTAGTCTTATCTTGCTTCAAGCGGCATTGTGGGATGAAGCGGCCCGGACCGACCTTACACGTGCGCTTACGTGAGACTGGTTCCACCGGTGACATGCACTAGTTGCATAAGGTGGCTAAGCGGGTGTCTGTCTCTCCCACTTTAGTTGGAAGCGGATTCGATGAAAAGGGTCCTTATGAAGGGTAAATAGAAGTTGACAAATCACGTTGTGGCTTTCACGTAGGTAAGAAAAGCGTTCTTGCTAGAACCCTATTGCAGCCACGTAAAACTTGCAACAACAATTAGAGGACGTCTAACTTGTTTTTGCAGCAAGTGTTTTGTGATATGATATGGCCAAAGTTGTGATGAATGATGAATGATATATCTGATGTATGAGATCATGTTCTTGTAATAGGAATCACGACTTGCGTGTCCATGAGTATGACAACCGGCGAGAACCATAGGAGTTGTCTTTATTTTTGTATGACCTGCGTGTCATTGAAGAGCATCATGTAAATTACTTTACTTTATTGCTAATCGCGTTAGCCATAGAAGTAGAAGTAGTCGTTGGCGTGACAACTTCATGAAGACACGATGATGGAGATCATGATGATGGAGATCATGGTGTCATGCCGGTGACAGGATGATCATGGAGCCCGAAGATGGAGATCAAAGGAGCTATATGATATTGGCCATATCATGTCACTACTATATATAATTGCATGTGATGTTTATTATGTTTATGCATCTTGTTTTACTTAGAACGACGGTAGTAAATAAGATGATCCTCATAACAATTTCAAGAAAGTGTTCTCCCTAAGCGTGCACCGTTGCTAAAGTTAAATGCGTTTGAGCACCACGTGATGATCGGGTGTGATAGATCCTTACGTTCACATACAACGGGTGTAAGACAGTTTTACACATGCAATACACTTAGGTTAACTTGACGAGCCTAGCATGTACAGACATGGCCTCGGAACACAAGAGACCGAAAGGTCGAACATGAGTCGTATAGAAGATACGATCAACATGGAGATGTTCATCGACGATGACTAGTCCGTCTCACATGATGATCGGACACAGCCTAGTCGACTCGGATCATGTATCACTTAGATGACTAGAGGATGTCAAATCTGGTGGGAGTTCATTAAATAATTTGATTAGATGAACTTTATTATCATGAACAATAGTCTAAAATCTTTGCAAAATGTCTTGTAGATCAAATGGCCAACGCTCATGTCACCATGAACTTCAACGCTGCGTTCCTAGAGAAAACCAAGCTGAAAGATGATGGCAGCAACTATTTGGACTGGGTCCGAACCCGAGGATTATCCTCATAGCTGCCGAGGAAACAATATGTCCTAGAAGCACCGCTAGGTGAAGCACTCCTTCCCGAGAGAACCAAGGCGTTATGAGCGCTTGGCAGTCTACGTCTTGATGATTACTCCCTCGTTCAAGGCAGCATGCTTTACAGCTTAGAACCGGGGCTCCAAAAGCGTTTTGAGCGACCACGGAGCATATGAGATGTTCGAGAGCTGAAACTAGTTTTCCAAGCTCATGCCGGGTCGAGAGATATGAAGTCTCCGACAAGTTCTACAGCTTGTAAGATGGAGGAAAATAGTTACATCGGTGAGCACATACTCAAAATGTCAGGTTGCACAACCGCCTTTGTCCCATTTGGACATTAACCTCCGGACGAGGCGGTCATTGTGAGAATCCTTGATCGCTCCCACCAAGCTACAAGAGCTTTGTGATGAACTACAATATGCAGGGGATGGTGAAAACTATTCCTGAAGTATTTTCAATCTTTGAAGTCGTGAGAGGTAGAAATCAAGAAGGAGCATCAAGTGTTGATGGTCAATAAAACCACTAAGTTCAAGAAGGGCAAGGGAAGAAGAACTTCAAGAAGGACGGAAAGGATAAGGATGTTGCCGCCGCCTTGATAAGCCAGATTCAGGAAGAAGTCAAAGAATGGACCCAAGCACGAGACTGAGTGCTTTTATTGCAAAGGAAGGGTCCTTTGGAAGCGGAACTGCCCCAAATACTTAGCGAGACAAGAAGGCCGACAACACTAAAGGTATATTTGATATACATGTAATTGATGTGTACCTTACCGATTACTCGTAGTAACTCACAGGTATTTGATACGGTGCCGTTGCTCATATATGTAACTCCTGGCAGGAGCTGCGGAATAAGCGGAGGCTGGCGAAGGGCGAGGTGACGATGCGCGCCGGGAATGGTTCCAAGGTCGATGTGATGGCCGTCGACACGCTACCTCTACATTTACCTACAGGATTAGTTTTAAACCTCAATAATTGTTATTTAGTGCCAAGTTTGAGCATGAACATTGTATCGTGATCTCGTTTAATACGAGATGGCTACTCATTTAAATCCAAGAATAATGGTTGTTCTATTTATATGAGAGAAATGTTTTATGGTCATGCTCCGATGGTCAATGGTTTATTCTTAATGAATCTCGAACGTAATGTTACACATGTTCATAGTGTGAATACCAAAAGATGTAAACTTGATAACGATAGTCCCACATACTTGTGGCAATTGCCGCCTTGGTCACATTGGTGTCAAGCACATGAAGAAGCTCCATGTCGATGGACTTTTAGAGTCTCGATTATGAATCATTTGACACATGCGTAACCATGCCTCATGGGCAAGATGACCAAGACCCGTTCTCCGGAACAATGGAGCGAGCAACCAACTTATTGGAAATCATACATACCGATGTAAAAGCGGTCCAATGAGTGTTGAGGCTCATGGAGGATATCGTTATGTTCTCACTCTCACCGATGACTTGAGTAGATATGGGTATGTCTACTTGATGAAACACAAGTCTGAGACCTTTGAAAAGTTCAAGGAATTTCAGAATGAAGTAGAGAATCAACGTGACCGAAAGATAAAATTCTTGCGATCGGATCGTGGAGGAGAATATTTAAGTCACGTAATTTGGTACACTTAAGGAAATGTGGAATCGTTTCACAACTCACGCCGCACCGAACACCTCAACAGAACGGTGTGTCCGAACGTCATGTCGCACTCTATTGGATATGGTGTGATCTATGATGTCTCTTCTTGACTTACCGCTTCTATCATTTTGGGGATACGCTCTAGAGACAGCTACATTCACTTTAAATAGGGCACCGTCTAAATCCGTTGAGGCGACACCGTATGAATTATGGTTTGGGAAGAAACCTAAGCTGTCGTTTCTAAAAGTTTGGGGATGCGATGCTTATGTCAAGAAACTTCAACCTGAAAAGCTCGAACCCAAGTCGGAAAAATGCGTCTTCATAAGATACCCTAAGGAAACCATTGGGTATACCTTCTACCTTAGATCCGAAGGCAAGATCTTTGATGCTAAGAACGGATCCTTTACGGAAAAGAGTTTCTCTCGAAAGGAATAAGTGGGAGGAAAGTAGAACTCGATGAAGTACTACCTCTTGAAGCGGAAAGTAGTGCAGCTCGGGGAAAATGTTCCTGTGGTGCCTACACCGGCCCGGAGAGGAAATTAATGATGATGATCAAGGTACTTCGGATCAAGTTGCTCACCGAACTTAGAGGTCCACTAGGACACGCCCGCACTGCAGTGGTACGGCAACCCTGTCACCGGAAATCATGTTGTTAGACAACGGTGAACCTTGAACTATGAAGAAGCGATGGCGGGCCCAGATTCCAACAAATGGCTTGAAGCCATGCAATCCGAGATAGGATCCATGTATGAAAACAAAGTATGGACTTTGATGGACTTGCACGATGATCGGGCGATAGAAAACAAATGGATCTTTAAGAAGAAGACGGACGCGGATGGTAATGTTACCATCTATAAAGCTCGACTTGTCGCTAAGGGTTATCGACAAGTTCAAGGGATTGACTACGATGAGACTTTCTCTCCGTAGCGAAGCTTAAGTCCGTCCAGAATCATGTTACAATTGCCGCATACTATGATTATGAGATATGGCGGATGGACGTCAAAAGCGGCATTCCTTAACGGTTATCTTAAGGAAGAGCTGTATATGATGCAAAGGAAGGTTTTGTCGATCCTAAGAATGCTAACAAGGTATGCAAGCTCGGCGATCCATTTATGGGCTGGTGCAAGCATCTCGGAGTTGGAACATTCGCTTTGATGAGATGATCAAAGCGTTTGGGTTTATCTTGAGACTTACGGAGAAGCCTGCGTTTACAAGAAAGTGAGTGGGAGCTCTGTAGCATTTCTCATATTATATGTAGATGACATACTTTTGATGGGAAATGATATAGAACTTTTGGACAACATTAAGGCCTACTTGAATAAAAGTTTTTCAATGAAGGACCTTGGAGAAGCTGCTTACATATTAGGCATCAAAATCTATAGGGATAGATCGTCGCCTCATAGGTCTTTCACAAAGCACATACCTTGATAAGATTTTGAAGAAGTTCAAAATGGATCAGTCCAAGAAAGGGTTCTTGCCTATTTTGCAAGGTGTGAACTTGAGCTCGGCTCAATGCCCGACCACGGCAAAAGATAAAGAAGAGATGAGTGTCATCCCCTATGCCTCAGCCATAGGATCTATTATGTATGCCATCTTTGTGTACCGGACACTGATGTAAACCTTGCCGTAAGTTTGGTAGGAAGGTACCAAAGTAATCCCGGCAAGGAACAACTGGACAGCCGGTCAAGAATATCCTGAAGTACTGAAAAGGACAAAGGAAATGTTTCTCGTTTATGGAGGTGATGAAGAGCTCAAATGCGTAAAGGGTTACGTCGATGCTAGCTTCGACACGTATCTGGATGACTCAAAGTCACAAACCGGATACGTGTATATGTTAAATGGTGGAGCGATGGCTAGTGCAGCTGCAAGTAGAAGCGTCGTGGCGGGATCTACATGTGAAGCGGAGTACATGGCAGCCTCGGGAGGCAGCACATGAAGCAATTTGGGTGAAGGAGTTCATCACCGACCTAGGAGTCATACCCAATGCGTCGGAGCCGATCAAACTCTTCTGTGACAACACCGGAGCTATTGCACTTGCCAAGGAGCCGGGTTTCACAAGAAGACCGAGCACATCAAGCGTCGCTTCAACTCCATTCGTGAAAATGTTCAAGATGGGGACATAGAAATTTGCAAAGTGCATACGGATCTGAATGTCATGAATCCGTTGGCTAAACCTCTTCCATGAGCAAAACATGATCAACACGGAACTCTATGGCTGTGCGATTCATCACAATGTAACTAGATTATTGACTCTAGTGCAAGTGGGAGACTGTTGGAAATATACCCTAGAGGCAATAATAAAAGTATTATTATTATATTTCCTTGTTCATGATAATTGTCTTTTATTCATGCTATAATTGTATTATCCGGAAATCGTAATACACGTGTGAATACATAGACCACAATATGTCCCTAGTGAGCCTCTAGTTGACTAGCTCGTTGATCAGCAGATAGTCAAGGTTTCCTGACTATGGACATTGGATGTCGTTGATAGCGGGATCACATCATTAGGAGAATGATGTGATGGACAAGACAATCCTAAGCATAGCACAAGATCGTGTAGTTCGTTTTGCTAGAGCTTTTCCAATGTCAAGTATCTCTTCCTTAGACCATGAGATCGTGTAACTCCCGGATACCGTAGGAGTGCTTTGGGTGTACCAAAGCGTCCTGGCATGGCGGGTGACTATAAAGGTGCATTACAGGTATCTCCAAAAGTGTCTGTTGGGTTGACACGGATCGAGACTGATTTGTCACTCCGTAATGACGGAGAGGGTATCACTTGGCCCACTTTCGGTAGTGCGCCATCATAATGAGCTCAAAGTGACCAAGTGTTTGGTCACGGGATCATGCATTACGGTCTGCAGTAAAGTGACTTGCCGGCAGCGAGATTGAGCGAGTATTGGGATACCGATGATCGAATCTCGGCAAGTAAAATACCGATTGACAAAGGGAATAGTATACGGGTTGATTGAATCCTCGACATCGTGGTTCATCCGATGATATCATCGAGGAGCATGTAGAGCCAACATGGGTATCCAGATCCCGCTGTTGGTTATTGCCGAGAGCCGTCTCGGTCATGTCGCATGTCTCCCGAACCCGTAGGGTCTACACATAAGGTTCGGTGACCCTAGGGTTGTATGAATATGAGTATGCAGCAAACCGAATGTTATTAGTCCCGGATGAGATCCCAGACGTCACGAGGAGTTCGGAATGGTCCGGAGGTAAAGATTTATATATAGGAAGTCTTATTTTGGTCAGGAAAAGTTTAGCGTTATCGGTATTATGTCGCAAGGGAGTGCGAAAGGGTCCGGGGTCCACCGGGGGTCCACCTGCCACAGGGGGCCACATGGGCTGTAGGGGTGCGTCTTGGCCTATATGGGCCAAGGGCACCAGCCCCAAGAGGCCCATGCGCCAAGATATAAGAAAAGGGGAGAGTCCTAAGGGGAAGGCACCTCAGGGGTGCCTTGGGAGGATGGACTCCTCCCCCTCTTGGCCGCACCCTTCCTTGGAGGAAGGGGCAAGGCTGCGCCCTCCCCTCTCTTGCACCTATATAAAGGAGGGGAGGGAGGGTGGCCGCACCTGAAGCCCTTGGCGCCTCCCTTCTTGCTACACCTCCTCCTCCTCCGTAGTCGCCAGCTAAGCCTGCTGGGAGTTCTGCTGCATCCACCACCACGCCCGTCGTCTTCTTTGGATCATCATAAACCTCTCCTTCCCCCTTGCTGGATCAAGAAGGAGGAGGCGTCATCCGCTCCATACGTGTGTTGAGCGGAGGTGCTGTCCGATTCAGCACTAGGTCATCGGTGATCTGAATCATGGCGAGTGCGACTCCATCATCCCGTTCCATTGAACGCTTCCGCACACGATCTACAAGTGGTATGTAGATGCAATCACTCTCCCATGACTTGTTGCTAGATGAACTCATAGATGGATCTTGGTGAAACCGTAGGAAATTTTTTAATTTTCTGCAACGTTCCCCAACACGCAGTGGATATAATTATGTTCTTACTTCACAGATGATTTGAGTAGATGCTGAGTATATTTACTTGATGAAACACAAATCTGAATTATTGAAAGGTTCAAGTAATTTCAGAGTGAAGTTGAAGATCGTCGTGACAAGAGGATAAAATGTCTATGATATGATCATAGAGATGAGTATCTGAGTTATGAGTTTGGTATACAATTAAGACCTTTGTGGAAATTGTTTCATAACTAATACCGCCTGGAACACCATAGTGTGATGGTGTGTCCGAACATCATAACTGCACCCTATTGGATATAGTGCATACCATGATGTCTCTTATCAAATTACTACTATCATTTATAGGTTAGGCATTAGAGACAACCGCATTCACTTTAAATAGGGTACCACGCAATTCCGTTGAGACGACACCGTATGAACTATGGTTTGGAGAAACCTAAGTTGTCGTTTCATAAAAGTTTGGGGCTGCGACGCTTATGTAAAAAAAGTTTCAGGCTGATAAGCTCGAACCCAAAGCGGATAAATGCATCTTCATAGGACACCAAAAACAGTTGGGTAAACCTCCTATCTCAGATCCGGAAGCAAAAGGGATTGTTTCTAGAAACGGGTCCTTTCTCGAGGAAAGGTTTCTCTTGAAAGAATTGAGTGGGAGGATGGTGGAGACTTGATGAGGTTGTTGAACCATCACTTCAACTAGTGTGTAGCAGGGCACAGGAAGTTGTTCCTGTGGCACCTACACCAATTGAAGTAGAAGCTTATGATAGTGATCATGAAACTTGGATCAAGTCACTACTAAACCTCGTAGAGGGCTTAAACAAGGATGCGTCTTTGCTTGAGTGATGCGTAATCCTGTCTTGGAGGTCATGTTGCTAGACAACAATGAACCTCTGAGCTATGGAGAAGCGATGGTGGGCCCGGATTCGATGAATGGCTCGAGGCCATAAAATCCGAGAGAGGATCCATGTATGAAAACAAAGTGTAGACTTTGGCGTAACTACCCGATGGTCGTAAGGCTGTTGAGTGCTGATGGATTTTAGAAGGAAGACGGAACAATGATGGTAAGTGTCACCATTAAGAAAGCTCGACTTGTCGTTAAGATGTTTTCCGACAAGTTCAAGGAGTTGGCTGCGATGAGACATTCTCACTTTCGTAGTGATGCTAAAGAGTCTGCAATTGGAATTATATTAGCGATTCTTGCATGATTTATGAAATCTTGCGTATGGGATGTCAAAACATTGTTTCCTCGATGATATTCTTGAGGAAAGGTTGTATGTGATACAACCAAAAGGTTTTGTCAATCCTAAAAGATGCTAACAAGTATGCAAAGCTCAAAGAATCCTTCTAAGGACTGGAGTAAGCATCTCGGAGTTGGAATATACGCTTTGATGAGATAATCAAAGATTTTGGGTTTATACAAAGTTTATGAAAAACTTGTATTTCCAAAAGCGATGAGTGGGAGCACTATAGAATTTCTGATGAGTATATGTTGTTGACATATTGTTGATCAGAAATGATGTAGAATTTCTGGAAAGCATATAGGGTTATTTGAAAAGTGGTTTTCAATGGAAAACCTGGATTAAGCTACTTGAACATTGAGCATCAAGATCTATAAGGATAGATCAAAATCGCTTAATAGTACTTTCAAATACACACCGTGACAAGATTTTGAAGGAGTTCAAAATAGATCGACAAAGAAGGAGTTCTTGGGTGTGTTATAAGGTGTGAGTATTGAATAAGACTCAAGACCTGACCACGGCAGAAAAGAGAGAAAGGACGAAGGTCATCCCCTTGTTGGGTAACGTAGCAGAAATTCAAAATTTTCCTAGGTGTCACCAAGATCTATCCATGGAGAGACTAGCAACGAGGGGAAGGAGAGTGCATCTACATACCCTTGTAGATCTCTAAGCGGAAGCGTTCAAGTGAACGGGGTTGATGGAGTCGTACTAAGTAGTGATTCAAATCACCGATAATCCTAGTGCCGAACGGACGGCACCTCCGCGTTCAACACACACGTACAGCCGGTGATGTCTCCCATGCCTTGATCTAGCAAGGAGAGAGGAGAGGTTGAGGAAGACTCCATCCAGCAGTAGCACAGCAGGCGTGGTGGTGGTGGAGGAGCATGGCATCCTGCGCAGGGCTTCTCGCCAAGCACCTCATGGAGAGGAGGAGGTGTCACGGGAGGGAGGGAGGTGCCGAGGACTCAGTGCGGCTGCCCTCCCTCCCTCCACTATATATAGGGGCAAGGGAGAGGGGAGGCGCAGCCTTGGCCCCTTCCTCCAAGGAAGGGGTGCGGCCAGGAGGAGTCCATCCTCCCTAAGGCACCTAGGAGGTGCCTTCCCCCTTTAGGACTCTCCCTTTGTCTTATCTCTTGGCGCATGGGCCTCCTGGGGGGGGGCGCACCAGCCCACCTGGGGCTGGTAACCTCCCACACTTGGCCCATGCAGCCCTCCGAGGATGGTGGCCCCACTTGGTGGACCCCCGGGACCCTCCCGGTGGTCCCGGTACATTACCGATAAAACTCGAAACTTTTCCGGTGACCAAAACAGGACTTCCCATATATAATTCTTTACCTCCGGACCATTCCGGAACTCCTCGTGACGTCCAGGATCTCATCAGGGACTCCGAACAACATTCGGTAACCACATACAAACTTCCTTTATAACCCTAGCGTCGCCGAGCCTTACGTGTGTAGACCCTACGGGTTCGGGAACCATCTTGAGCACATGACCGAGGCGTTCTCCGTCAATAACCAACAGCGGATCTGGATACCCATGTTGGCTCCCACATGTTCCACGATGATCTCATCGGATGAACCACGATGTCAAGGACTCAATCAATCCCGTATACAATTCCCTTTGTCTAGCGGTATTGTACTTGCCCGAGATTCGATCGTCGGTATCCGATAACTTGTTCAATCTCGTTATCGCAAGTCTCTTTACTCGTTCCAGTAACACATCATCCCGTGATCAACTCCTTGATCACATTGTGCACATTATGATGATGTCCCTACCGTGTGGGCCCGGAGATACCTCTCCGTCTGCGGAGTGACAAATCCCAGTCTCGATTCGTACCAACCCAATGAACACTTTCGGAGATACACCTTAATGCACCTTTATAGCCACCCGATTCGTTGTGACGTTTGGTACACCCAAAGCATTCCCTACGGTATCCGGAGTTGCACAATCTCATGGTCTAAGGAAAAGATACTTGACATTAGAAAAGCTTTAGCATACGAACTACACGATCTTTGTGCTAGGCTTAGGATTGGGTCTTGTCTCATCCGGGACTCCGAATAACATTCGGTTTGCTGCATACTCATATTCATACAACCCTAGGGTCACCGAACCTTAAGTGTGTAGACCCTACGGGTTCGGGAGACATGCAGACATGACCGAGACGGCTCTCGGGCAATAACCAACAGCGGGATCTGGATACCCATGTTGGCTCCACATGCTCCTCGATGATATCATCGGATGAACCACGATGTCGAGGATTCAATCAACCCCGTATACTATTCCCTTTGTCAATCGGTATTTTACTTGCCCGAGATTCGATCATCGGTATCCCAATACCTCGATCAATCTCGTTGCCGGCAAGTCACTTTACTGCATCTTAGTAATGCATGATCCCGTGACCAAACACTTGGTCACTTTGAGCTCGTATGATGGCGCACTACCGAGTGGGCCCGATGATACCTCTCCGTCATGCAGAGTGACAAATCCGATCTCGATCCGTGTCAACCAGCAGACACTTTTGGAGATACAGCAATGCACCTTTATAGCCACCCAGTTCGTTGTGGCGTTTGGTACACCCAAAGCATTCCTACGGTATCCGGGAGTTGCACAATCTCATGGTCTATGGAAATGATACTTGACATTTAGAAAAGCTTTAGCATACTGAACTACACGATGCATGCTAGGCTTAGGATTGGGTCTTGTCCATCACATCATTCTCCTAATGATGTGATCCCGTTATCAATGACATCCAATGTCCATGGTCTGGAAACCGCAACCATCTATTGATTAACGAGCTAGTCAACTAGAGGCTTACTAGGGACATGGTGTTGTCTATGTACCCACACATGTATCTGAGTTTCCTATCAATACAATTATAGCATGGATAATAAACGATTATCATGAACAAGGAAATATAATAATAACTAATTTATTATTGCCTCTAGGGCATATTTCCAACAGTTTCCCACTTGCACTAGAGTCAATAATCTAGTTCACATCGCCATGTGATGAACACTCACAGGTCACATAGCCATGTGACCAACATCCAAAGAGTTTACTAGTGTCATTGAACTAGTTCACATCATCATGTGATTAAGACTCAATGAGTTCTGGGGTTTGATCATGTTTTGCTTGTGAGAGAGGTTTTAGCCGACGGATCTGATCCTTTCAGATCCGTGTGTGCTTTGTAAATTTCTAGGTCATATTATAAATGCTGCTTCCACGCTCCATTTGAAACTATTCCAAATGGTTGCTCCACTATACGTATCCGGTTTGCTATTCAGAGTCATTCGGATAGATGTTAAAGCTTGCATCGATGTAACCCTTTACGCCGAACTCTTTATCACCTCCATAATCGAGAAACATGTCCTTATTTACTCCAAGGACAATTTTGACCGCTGTCCAATGATCCATTCCTGGATCATTCTTGTACCCCTTGATCGACTTCCATGGCAAGGCACACTTCCTGATGCGGTACAGATAGCATACTATAGAGCCTATGTCTGAAGCATAGGGGCGACCTTCGTCCTTTCTCTCTTTCTGCCGTGGTCGAGCTTTAACTCTTAACTCCATACCTTAAAACTCAGGCAAGAACTCCTTCTTTGACTGATCCATCTTGAACACCTTCAAGATTATGTCAAGGTATGTGCTCATTTGAAAATACCATTTAGCGTTTTTGATCTATCCTCATAGATCTTGATGCTCAATGTTCAAGTAGCTTAATCCAGGTTTTCCATTGAAAATCACCTTCGATAACCTCAGATGCTTTCCAGAAATTCTACATCATTTACGATCAACAACATATACTCATCGAGAAATTCTATAGTGCTCCCACTCACTTCTTTGGAAATACAAGTTTCTCATAAACTTTGTATAAACCCAAAATCTTTGATCATCTCATCAAAGCGCACATTCCAACTCCGAGATGTTTACTCCGGTCCTTAGAAGGATCGCCGGAGCCGGATAACTTTTAGCATCCTTAGGATCGACAAAAACTTTCTCGATTGTATCACATACAACCTTTTCCTTACGAAGACCGATAAGGAAACCTCGTTTTGACATCCATCTACCAGATTTCATAAATGCAGCTTATGCTAACATGATTCCGACGGACTTAAGCATCGCTCACGGATGAGAAAATCTCATCGTAGTCAACTCCTTGAACTTGTGAAAAACTCTTACATACAAGTCGAGCTTCATAGACGGTGACATTACCGTCCACGTCTGCCTTCTTCTTAAAGATCCATTTATCTCAATGGCTTGCCTATCGGGCGAGTCCACCAAAGTCCATGCTTTGTTACGATACATGGATCCTATCTCGATTTCATGGCTTCTAACCATTTGTTGGAATATGGGCCCACCATTGCTTCTCCATAGCTCGTAGGTTCATTGTTGTCTAGCAACATGACATTCAAGACAGGATCACCGTACCACTCCGAAGCAAAGACGCTCCTTGTCATCCTCTGAGGTTCGGTAGTGACTTGATCTCAAGCTTCATGATCACTATCATAAGCTTCTACTTCAAGCGATGTAGGTGCCACAGGAACTTTCAGTGCCCTGCTACACACTGGTTGAAGTGATGGTTCAATAACCTCATCAAGTCTCCACCATCCTCCCACTCAATTCTTTCGAGAGAAACTTTTCCTCGAGAAAGGACCCGTTTCTAGAAACAATCCCTATTGCTTTCGGATCTGAATTAGGAGGTATACCCAACCGGTTTGGGTGTCCGATGAAGATGCATTTTATCCGCTTTGGGTTCGAGCTTATCAACCTGAAACTTTTTCACATAAGCGTAGCAGCCCCAAACCTTTAAGAAACGACAACTTAGGTTTCTCCAAACCATAGTTAAAAGCGGTGTCGCCTCAACGGAATTACGTGGTGCCCTATTAAAGTGAGTGCGGTTGTCTCTAATGCCTAACCCATGAACGATAGTGGTAATTCGATAAGAGACATCATGGTACGCACCATATCCAATAGGGTGCAACTATGATGTTCGGACACACCATCGCACTATGGTGTTCCAGGCGGTATTAATTGTGAAACAATTTCCACGATTATCTTAATTGCGTACAAAGCTCGTAATCTCGATACTCATCTCTATGGTCATATCATAGACATTTTATCCTCTTGTCACAATGATCTTTAACTTCACTCTGAAATTACTTGAACCATTCAATAATTCAGACTTTGTGTTTCATCAAGGAAATATACTCAACATCTACCGAATCATCTGTGAAGTCGAACATAACGATATTCACTGCATGCCTCAAGACTCATTGGACTGCACACATCAAAATGTGTTACTTCCAACAGGTTGCTACCTTGTTCCATCTTCTGAAACCGAGGCTTTTCAACATCTTGCCCATGTGGTATGATTTGCATATCTCAAGTGATTCAAAATCAAGTGAGTCCAAACGATCCATCTGCATGGAGTTTCTTCATGCGTATACACCAATAGACATGGTTTGCATGTCTCAAACTTTTCAAAAAGCGAGTGAGTCCAAAGATCCATCAACATGGAGCTTCTTCATGCGTTCTTTACCAATATGACTTACATGGCAAAGCCACAAGTCGATGGTACTATCATTACTATCTTATATCTTTTGGCATGAAAATGTGTATCACTACGATCGAGATTCAATAAACCATTCCTTTTAGGTGCTAGACCATTGAAGGTATTATTCAAATTAACAGAGTAACCATTATTCTCCTTAAATGAATAATCAGTATTACGACGGACATAATCCAATCATGTCTATGCTCAACGCAAACACCAAATAGCAATTATTTAGGTTTAACACCAATCTCGATGGTAGAGGGAGCGTGCGATGCTTGATCTCATCAACCTTGGAAACATTCCAACACATATCGTCGGCTCACCTTTAGCTAGTCTCCGTTTATTCCGTAGCTTTTATTTCGAGTTACTAACACTTAGCAACCGAACCGGTATCTAATACCACTGGTGCTACTAGGAGTACTAGTAAAGTACACATTAACATAATGTATATCCAATATACTTCTATCGACCTTGCCAGCCTTCTCATCTACCAAGTATCTAGGGTGGTTCCGCTTCGATGTCCGCTTCCTCTCATTACGAAGCACTTAGTCTCGGTTTGGGTTCAACCTTGGGTTTTTTCACTAGAGCAGCAAGCTGTTTTTGCGGTTTCATGAAGTATCCCTTGTTGCCCTTGCCCTTCTTGAAACTAGTGGTTTTACCAACCATCAACAATTGATGCTCCTACTTGACTTCTACTTTTGCGATTGTCAAACATCGCGAACACTTCAAGGATCATCATATCTATCCTCGATATGTTATAGTTCATCACGAAGCTCTAGTAGCTTGGTGGCAATGTCTTTGGAGAAACATCACTATCTCATCTGGGGGATTAACTCCCACTCGATTCAAGTGATTGTTGTACCCAGACAATCTAAGTACAAGCTCAACGATTGAGATCTTCTCCCTTAGTTTCTAGGCTAGAAAACTCGTCGGAAGTCTCATACCTCTTGACGTGGGCACGAGCCTGAAATCCCAATTTCAGCCCTCGTAACATCTCATATGTTCATGACGTTTCAAAAACGTCTTTGGTGCCTCAATTCTAAGCCGTTTAACATTACCGAACTATCACGTAGTCATCAAAACGTGTGTGTCGATGTTACATAACATCCACGAGACCATGTTCGAGGTCCAAAGACACCGAAGCGGTGCATTAAGGACATAAGCTTTCTTGACGACCGCATAATTGCTCATCACAACTTTCAACTATATTTTCTCTAGGAACATATCTAAACAGTAGAACTAAAGCGCCGAGCTATGACATAATTTGCAAAAGGGCTTTTGACTATGTTCGGGATAATTAAGTTCATCTAATGAACTCCCACTCGAGATAGACATCCTCTAGTCATCTAAGTGATTACATGATCCGAGTCAACTAGGCCGTGTCCAATCATCACGTGAGACGGACTAGTCATCATCGGTGAACATCTTCATGTTGATCGTGATCTACCATACGACTCATGCTCGACCTTTCGGTCTCTTGTGTTCGAGGCCATATGCGTATACATGCTAGGCTCGTCAAGTTAACCTAAGTGTTCCGCGTGTGTAAATAAAAGCTTACACCCGTTGTATGTGAACGTAAGAATCTATCACACCCGATCATCACGTGGTGCTTTGAAACGACGAACTTTCGCAACGGTGCATAGTTAGGGTTACCGAAGGTTGTTCGGAGTCCCAGATGAGATCCCGGACATGAGGAGGAGCTCCGGAATGGTCCGGAGGTGAAGATCGGTATTTTGGACAAAGGGTATTTGAGTCCGGAATTGTTCCGGGGGGACCAGGTGATGACCAGCGTGTAGAAAGGGGTTTTGGAGGCCCGACAAGCGTTGGGGGCCTTATGGGCCAAGGAGAGGGCACATCAGCCCACTAAGGGGCTGAGCGCCTCCCACCCCATCTCACGTAACACGGAGGTGGGGGCGCCACCCCTAGGGCAGCCGCCTCCCGGCTTGGGGGAAAGTTTCCTAGGGGTGGGGCGCCAAAACCCATCTAGGGTTTCCCCTATGGCCGCCCCTCCCCTAGGGAACCCTAGGCGCCTCCCCTCCTCCCTTCCCCTATATAGTGAGGGGAGAGAGGGCATCCGCACCCTTCCCTCGGCGCAGCCCTCTCCCTCCTCCAACACCTCCTCCTCCTCCGTAGTGCTTGGCGAAGCCCTGCTTGGGAGAACCACGAGCTCCATCACCACCATTCCGTCGTGTTGTCGAGAGTTCTCCTCAACTTCTCCTCTCCCTTGCTGGATCAAGAAGGTGGAGACGTCCCGGCTGTCTGCGTGTGTTGAACGCGGAGGCACCGTTGTTCGGTGCTTAGATCGGAATCAACCGCGATCCTGAATCGCCACGAAAGTACAACTCCTTCATCAGCGTTCTTGTAACGCTTAAAAGCTTAGCGATCTTCAAGGGTATGAAGATGCTCATCCTCTCCCTCTCTTGTTGCTAGAATCTCCATAGATTGATCTTGGTGATGCGTAGAAAATTTTGAATTTCTGCTACGTTCCCCAACATAAATGGAGGTCTAGAAACTTTTAACCGGATAGGAAACCACAAGGTAATTAAACACGGCTGCAAGATCGGGATCTGCGATGGAGTTCTCATAAACCATGATCCTCGTCGTAAGGTGCTGGCTTAGGTACACCACAGTGCTAACTGCCTCTACATACTCCACATAGATCTGTGCAGCCCATCTGCTACGCCCTGCACCACGGAGAGAAATCCGAGAGGTGGCATGCCCGCTTAGGGCATCTAAACTTTCATGCTTTGCGCAAGCTCGCGTCTCACGATATAGTTTGCCGCTTGCCGCACATTTCTCAGGTGAATCAATTGTGTGACGCATGCCTCGCCGGTAAGCAGCGCCGCACACCGTTCTCCAAGGAGGCGAAGTGGTGTGCTCCAAAGGCGTTGGACCTGGTACATGCCGATTTTTGCGGCTGGTCACGCCCACCAAACCCAGCGGAAAAAAGATATTTCTCCTCCTCGCCATGACCACGGCCTCTTCATGTGGCTGCTGATGCTCGAGGCAAAAGATGAAGCCGCGACGGCCATCCGTAGGTTCAAAGTTGGCATCGAAGTTGAGAAGAAGATGAAGCTACGCACCCTGCACATCGACCGAGGCGGTGAGTTCAACTCCAACGACTTCGCGGCCTATTGTGTGGAAACGGGTGTCAAGCGGCAACTCTATGTGCTCTACTCGCCACAGCAGAACGACATTCGGGTGGCGCATGGCCTGGAGTATGCTTAAACCCATGCCAATGATGTCGTGTTTCTAGGGTCCCAGTCGCTACGGCCGCTTTTCTCTTGAGCCGCTGGACATGTCGATTACGTTGCGCACATAAAGGTCACAAAGCCACAGACCAAGAAGCTTAATGGTAGAAGCATTCTGATGGTGTTTCTTGGGTATGAGGACTAGGGCAAGACATACTCCCTCTGTTTCTTTTTAATTACATGTAAGATTTGATCAAAGTCAAACTTTATAAAGTTTAACCAACTTTATAGAAAAAAATATTAACTTTAAGAGAAGAGGAGCTGAAATGGGCATTGCGTGCGAAAACAATGAAGGTTGTCCAAGGGGATGACAATACACAATTTTTTCATATGGTTGCAAATGGCAAGCATAGGAAGAAAAAAATTATACAGCTTGAGCAGGACGAGGGGACAATAGTGGGACATGAAAATCTGAAGGCTTACATTTCTAACTATTATAAAAAACTTTTTGGTCCCCCTAATTCATCTACGGTGTCCCTGGACGAATCTGTGATTGATGATATACCTCAATTACAGGCAGCAAAGAATGATGTTCTCTCTGCACCGTTTACTGAAAAACAGGTTTATCAGGCCATTTCCCAAATGAAGCCGAATAAAGCATCGGGGCCAGATGGATTTCCTGCTGAATTCTATAAGAAATGTTGGCATATTATTAAGATGATCTTATGCTTATGTTTCATGATTTTTTTATGGTCATTTGGAGTTGTTTCATCTTAACTTTGGGACGATCACGTTGTTACCTAAGAAAGATGAGGCTGTTCGAATCGAACAATTCCGCCCCATTTGCCTGCTGAATGTGAGTTTCAAAATATTCACAAAGGTAGGAACTAATAGATTGACACAAATTGCTCTTTTGGCAATCCAACCGAGCCAGACAGCGTTCATGCCGGGACGACACATACTGGAAGGGGTGGTCGTTCTACATGAAATGCTTCATGAGATCCACTCAAAGAAACTAGATGGGGTTATTTTCAAAGTGGACTTTAAGAAGGCGTACGATAAAGTAAAATGGCCTTTTCTTCAATAGGCAATGCGCATGAAGGGTTTTACTGAATCTTGGAGGAAGCAAGTTGATACTCAAGTCCAGTAAGGTAGTGTAGGAATCAAGGTGAACGACACATCGGTCACTATTTCCAGACACATAAGGGGTTACGACAAGGGGATTCCATGTCTCCTCTTACATTTCAATATTGTGGCAGATATGCTGGCCGTCATTATTGGCAGGGCCAAGCAGCATGGCCACGTAGAGGGTCTAGTTCCTCATCTTGTCGATGGAGGGGTTTCCATTCTACAATATGCTGATGACACTATCCTCTTCATGGAACATGACATGGCTAAGGCACGTAATATGAAACTTATCTTATGTCTCTTTGAACAATTGTCTGGCCTAAAAATTAATTTTCATAAGAGCGAGGTGTTCTGCTTTGGGAAGGCCAAAGACGAGGAACACAAATACAGACAACTATTTGGGTGCGAGTCAGGTGCCTTACCATTCAATTACTTGGGTATACCGATCCATCACCGTAAACTCTCCAATAAAGATTGGAAATGTATTGAAGAACGAATTGAAAAAAAACTAAGCTTCTGGAAGGGTAAGCTTATGTCATATGGAGGTCGGCTAGTCCAGATTAACTCAAGATCTTGACTAGTATGCCGATGTTCCTTACATCGTTCTTGAAGTTTGAAAGGAGTTATAAGCGTCTTGATTTCTTTAGATCACGCATTCTTTTGGCGATGCTGATGAGGCCAAGAGGAAATACCGTCTTCTTGGCGATGGGATATCATTTGCCGACCTAAAGACCAAGGGGGTCTCGGCATTGAAAACTTAGAAATCAAGAACAAATGTCTTATGAGCAAATGGCTCTACAGATCGAGACTGAGCCGAGGGTATGTGGTCTCAAATCTTGCGTAATAAGTATATCTGCATTCAAAAAACGCTAGCCCAGGTTACCATGAGACCGACTGATTCGCCGTTCTAGAAGGGACTCATGCGCACGAAGGACCTATTCTTTCGTAGGGCCAAATTCTTGGTTGGGGCATGTCAACAAGATCTTGGGAAGACACATGGCTAGGAGAGACGCCCTTGGCTATCCAATATCCTACACTCTATAATATTGTACAACGTAAGGAGGATTACGTGGGTACCGTCCTTCAAACAATTCCCTTGAACATCCAATTCGGGACGAGTGTTAGTTGGTGAGAGATGGACCGCCTGGATGCACCTGGTTCGGAGATTGATAGGAGTTCAACTCTCCGATCAGCCGGATTCAATACAATGGAAATTAACTACGAACGAAAGATTTATGGTGAAATCTTCTTATATGGATCTCATTAACTCGGGCCCCTTATCACGGTCGCTGCACATTTGGAAAGTTAAGATCCCTTTGCGTATTAAAATTTTCATGTGGTTTGTTCACAAGCAAGTGATACTCACCAAGGACAACTTAATTAAGAGGCGATGGGTAGGTTCTTCGCGGTGCTGTTTTTGTGATCATGACGAAACAATACAACACTTATTTATTGAATGCCCACTTGCCAAGTTACTTTGGAGAACGATTCATATAGCTTTTAATATTAATCCTCCAGTTGATATTGCGTCTTTGTTTGGGACGTGGTTAGCTGGGGTGGAGCAGATTACTGCGGCTCGTATTCAGATTGGAATATGTGCACTATTATGGGCTATATGGAACTGCAGGAATGATATGATTTTTAATAGACAACACACTTTAACTTTTTTGCAGGTTATCTTCAGAGCTACAGTTTGGATCCGTACGTGGTCCTTACTCACTCCTATGGACTCCAGGGAGCCTTTGGTTACTGGGTGCAACCAATGGGAGATGGTAGCTTGGGTTATCTTCAACCGGTTCGGATGGCGCTCGCATAACATGATAGGAGTCTAGAGAGCTTATATCCTTTTTATCTTCATTGTGCCAGTTGACATGGTTCGCATGTACTTTTCCTTTTTTTTATACTCTATTCTGCTCCGTTTTGTGAGCTATAAGACTCTTATGACGATTTTGGATTGTTAATAAGATGGCCGCATGCATCATCATGATGCAGAGGCCGGGGGTACGCATCCATTTCCAAAAAAAACTATATACAATACTAAAGTCTGCATGTTGAAGCTATACATGCCAAGAAGCTTGATGATATATAGAAGCGTTCTGATGGCGTTTCTTGGGTATGAGGACGGCGGCAAGACGTACAAGGTATTCGAGCACGTGTACGTGACAAGGGATGTCATCTTGGAAGAAGAGCAGAGCTGGGACTGGGGTGCCGACGCGTATGACGACGTCGACAACAGCCTCACGGTGGAGTACTTGGTTCCGGGTGTGCTGGCACCTACACATGAGGTAGGAGGACATGGCATGCCGGCCATGCTGCTGACGCCGCCTGGACCGGCCACACCGGTTGTCGGTGTCAAAACCGGCGGATCTCGGGTAGGGGGTCCCGAACTGTGCGTCTAGGCGGATGGTAACAGGAGACAAGGGACACGATGTTTTTACGCAGGTTCGGGCCCTCTCGATGGAGGTAAAACCCTACTCACTGCTTGATTAATATTGATGATATGGGTAGTACAAGAGTAGATCTACCACGAGATCGTGAGAGGCTAAACCCTAGAAGTTAGCCTATGGTATGATTGTTGTTCGCCCCTACGGACTAAAACCCTCCGGTTTATATAGACACCGGAGAGGGCTAGGTTACACAGAAGTCGGTTACAATGGAAGGAGATCTACATATCCGTATCTCCAAGCTTGCCTTCCACGCCAAGGAAAGTCCCATCCGGACACGGGACGAAGTCTTCAATCTTGTATCTTCATAGTCCAGAGTCCGGCGAAGGTTATAGTTCGCTATCCGGACACCCCCTAATCCGGGACTCCTCAAGAGCCCCGAACCAGGCTTCAATGACGATGAGTCCGGGCGCAGATTTTGTCTTGACATTGCAAAGGCGGGTTCTTCTCCAACTTCTATGTACCTGTTGAATAGTGTCCGCTTTTCATGAATGTTGTGCTCCTTGGCTTCCGCTACCAATAATGGCCGTCTTCCACGTGTCAAATGAATGTGAAAAGCCAGGGTGTTTTACTTTTACCCCCTAGCTGCGCCAAATAACCTGCCTTATAAAGAGGCGAGGATTTAGATCCGAATCACACCATCTCCCCTTCATGAGCATTCATCGGAGCGCATCTCGATGTAAAACCCATTCCATCATGGCCGGTCGACGCAATTCCTCCTCTCCGCCCTGCCAGCCCTCACGGAGATTGGGAGAGATGTTCCATCCACACGAAGCTAGTGACGCTCCAAACCAAGGGATTTCTTCCCCCAGCCTTCATGGTTCCGGTTCGAGCCAGACTCGCTACCTATAATGGCGGAAAGCAGGCGGAGAGCGTCCCAAATCCCTCCAAAGGAGAGCGGGTCTGCCTTGTCCCTTACTTAATAAGAGGGCTCGGATTTCCAATTCATCCGTTTTTCCGGGGCCTCCTGGAGTTCTACGGCCTCCAGCTGCACAACCTTACGCCTACCTCCATATTGCATATCACGGGCTTCGTAGCCCTTTGCAAGCTGTTCTTGGGCGTCGAGGCTCACTTCGCGCTGTGGAAGAAGCTGTTCTGCCTTGTGCCCCGTTCTCAGGAGGGGTCGATATATCAAGTGGGCGGAGCCGAACTATGGCACATTGCCGGGACCGGATATCTATCCGGAACCCCAAAGAAGGCATCCAAGACCGCCTTCGTAATGGTTTTATATAGAAGATGTCCTCTCGCCGGACCACTCGTGTGGATCGGCCTTCACAGGTTCAATAATGCTCCTTTGAAGAAGCGCCTAAGCTGGTGCCCACGGAGCCCTCAGAAGAAAAATGACAGGGACGTCCTTTACCTGATGAGCCGGATAAGATTACTAGCTCATTCCGGACTGACCATGATTTGGGTCATGGCCACATGCATCATGCGGGGGGTGCAGCTTAAGATAGGGGCCGCCCCATGTGGGACTTCAATGGGAGGATGATGCCACCCTTCTGACCGTAAGGGGCAGGATCGATTGCTGCTCGACGAAGGCCTTGTCCGCATTATACAAGGGAGAAGAGGAGGATTTCCTCCGCGTCAATCCACAGGGCGGATTTTCGATGTACGATCCTCCAAGCTGGGTAAGCGGACACTTCTTTATGCCCATCTGTTCCATATTCCCGTAGTCAGGTACCTTATTCTGTGATTTTGATGCAGGAATTGCGCCGGGCTGTAAAGGATATAAACAGCCCTCCTCCACAACCCGAGGATCCGGAAAGGTCCCTCGATCTGGCCTCCCAAGAGGATCCGGACATATCCGTGGAGCTGATCGATGGGGTATTTTACCAACTGAGCATCGACAATGCCTTGGTCGCCATTACGGCCGATTACCTTGTAATATTTCCAGCCTCACAGTGGCGAGACCAAAGTTCCAATACTTTGAAAATGATCCACCGCGCTTATCTTTGATCACCGTATATCAATGGTGTTTTGCAGGGGAGCCCTTGAGGCGGAAGGCCGAGCTGCGGTGGCTAGCCAACAAAGGGCAGCAAGGCTCAGAAATTTGAAAAGAAGTGCGGATCGGATTGAGACGCCGGCGCCACGGTATGGCATGCCGCCTTATTCCCGGGTTTTATTCCCGAAAGGTATACTAATGCTCGTGCTCTCTTCAGGAAAAAGAGCGCTCGCCGGACTATATCCGGAGAGGCTGCCAATCGAGCCTCCACCAGCCAGGTTCCAAAGCCAGGTCCAGAGGCGGGGGCGAACACGAGGCGTGCGTCGGACACTCCTCCGACAGAGGATGCCGACGAACTATCTCCCACCAATTCCGAGGTGGAGAGTGCCATGAATCACAGGCGTCGCCGGACTGTTCTTCATGACACATGTTTCTCCCAAGAGCCATTGGATGCCTTCTGTTGGGGAACGTTGCAGAAAATAAAAAATTTCCTACGGTTTCACCAAGATCTATCTATGAGTTCATCTAGCAACGAGAGGAAGGAGTGCATCTACATACCCTTGTAGATCAGCGGCGGAAGCGTTCAAGAGAACGGGATGATGGAGTCGTACTCGCCGTGATCCAAATCACCGATGACCAAGTGCCGAACGGACAGCACCTCCGCTGTTCAACACACGTCACGGAGCGGATGGCGTCTCCAGCGCCTTGACCCAGCAAGGAGGAGGGAGAGGTTGAGGAAGAAGGCTCCAACAGCAGCACGACAGGCGTGGTGGTGATGGAGTGGCGATTCTCCGGCAGGGCTTCGCCAAGCTCACGTGAGGAGGAGAGGTGTTGGGGAGGGAAGGGTTGCGCCTTGGATGTTGTATGTGCAGCCCTCCCTCGCCCCTCTATTTATAGGGAAGAGGGAAGGGGCGGCCCCTCTAGATGAGATCTAGAGGGGGTGGCGGCCAAGGGAGAGGGCTTGCCCCCAAGCAAGGGCGCCCCCACTGGGGTTTCCCCCAACCCCTAGGCGCATGGGCCCAAGGGGGATGCGCCCAGCCCTCTAGGGGCTGGTTCCCTGCCCACCTACGGCCCATGAGGCCCTCCGAGAGGTGGCCCCTCGGTGGACCCCGGAACCCCTCCGGTGGCCCCGGTACAATACCGATATGACCCCGAAACTTTCCGGTGAACGTATGACAACTTCCCATATATAAATCTTCACCTCCAGACCATTCCGGAACTCCTCGTGACATCCGGGATCTTATCCGGGACTCCGAACAACATTCGGTAATCACATACAAGTCTTCCTAATAACCCTAGCGTCACCGAACCTTAAGTGTGTAGACTCTACGGGTTCGGGAGACATGCAGACATGACCGAGACACCTCTCCGGTCAATAACCAACAGCAGGATCTGGATACCCATGTGTTGGGGAACGTTGCATAAAATAAAAAATTTCCTACGTTCACCAAGATCCATCTATGAGTTCATCTAGCAACGAGTGATAGGAGTGCATCTACATACCTTTGTAGATCGCGTGCGGAAGCGTTCAAGAGAACGGGGTTGAGGGAGTCATTCTCGTCGTGATCCAAATCACCGGAGATCCTAGCGCCGAACGGATGGCACCTCCGCTGTTCAACACACGTCTGGTCAAGCGTGGCGTCTCCTCCTTCTTGATCCAGCAAGGGGAAGGAGAGGTTGATGAAGATCCAGCTGACACGACGGACGTGGTGGTGGATGCAGCAGGCTCAGCAGGCTTCGCCAAGCAACTACGGGAGGAGAGGTGTAGTAGGGAGGGAGGAGGTGCCAGGTGTTGGGTGCGGCTGCCCTCCCACCCCCTCTTTATATAGGGACCCTGTGGAGGGCGCTGCCCTAGGAGATGGGATCTCCTAGGGGGCGGCGGCCGAGGGGGTGGAGTGCCCCCCAAAGGCAAGTGGGCGCCCTCCACAGGGTTTCCCAACCCTAGGCGCGAGAGGGGGGCCAGGGGGCGCACCAGCCCACCAGGCTGGTTCCCTCCCACTTCAGCCCATGGGGCCCTCCGAGATAGGTGGCCCCACCGGTGGACCCAGGACCCTTAGGTGGTCCCGTACAATACAGTGGACCCGAAACTTTCCGAAGGCCGAAACTCGACTTCCCATATATAATTCTTTACCTCCGACCATTCCTAACTCCTCCGTGATGTCCGGATCTCATCCGACTCGAACAACTTTCGGTTTGCTGCATACTCATATTCATACAACCCTAAGCGTCACCGAACCTTAAGTGTGTAGACCCTCACGGGTTCGGGAGACATGTAGACATGACGGGGACGGCTCTCGGTCAATAACCAACAGCGGGATCTGGATACCCATGTTGGCTCACACATGCTCCTCGATGATCTCATCAGATGAACCACGATGTCGAGGATTCAAGCAACCCCGTATACAATTCCCTTTGTCAATCGATTACGTTACTTGCGAGATTCGATCGTCGGTATCCCAATACCTCGTTCAATCTAAGCATTCGCAAGTCACTTTACTCAGATCAGTAATGCATGATCTCGTGACTAAACACTTGGTCACTTTGAGCTCATTATGATGATGCATTATCGAGTGGGGCCAGAGATATCTCTACGTCATACACGGAGTGACAAATCCAGTCTCGATCCGTGTCAACCCAATGACACTTTCGGAGATACACATGGTGCACCTTTATAGTCACCCAGTTACATTGTGACGTTTGGTACACCCAAAGCACTCCTCACGGTATCCGGAGTTACACGATCTCATGGTCAAAGGAAAAGATACTTGACATTGGAAAAGCTCTAGCAAGCGAACTACACGATCTTGTGCTATGCTTAGGATTGGGTCTTGTCCATCACATCATTCTCCTAATGATGTGATCCCGTTATCAATGACATCCAATGTCCATAGTCGAAACCATGACTATCTATTGATCAACGAGCTAGTCAACTAGAGGCTCACTAGGGACATGTTGTAGTCTATGTATTCACACGTGTATTACGATTTCCGGATAATACAATTATAGCATGAATAAAAGACAATTATCATGAACAAGGAAATATAATAATAATCCTTTTATTATTGCCTCTAGGGCATATTTCCAACAGCCTCCCACTTGCACTAGAGTCAATAATCTAGTTACATTGTGATGAATCGCACACCCATAGAGTTCTGGTGTTGATCATGTTTTGCTTTCATGGAAGAGAGGTTTAGTCAGCGGATCTGCGACATTCAGATCCGTATGCACTTTGCAAATTTCTATGTCTCCATCTTGAACATTTTCACGAATGGAGTTGAAGCGACGCTTGATGTGCTCGGTCTTCTTGTGAAACCCTGGGCTCCTTGGCAAGTGCAATAGCTCCAGTGTTGTCACGTAAGAGTTTGATCGGCCACGCATTGGGTATGACTCCTAGGTCGGTGATGAACTCCTTCACCCAAATTGCTTCATGCGCTGCCTCCAGAGGCTGCCATGTACTCTGCTTCACATGTAGATCCCGCCACGGCGCTACGCTTGCGGCTGCACTGCAGCTTCTTGCTCCACCATTCAACATATACACGTATCCGGTTTGTGACTTAGAGTCATCCAGATGCATGTCGAAGTTGGCGTCGACGTAACCCTTTCTGACGAGCTCTTCGTCACCTCCATAAACGAGAAACATGTCCTTAGTCCTTTTCGTGCCTTCAGGATATTCTTGACGGGTGTCCGGTGTTCCTTGCGGGATTACTTTGGTACCTTCCTACCAAACTTACGGCAAGGTTTACATCAGAGTCTGGTACACAGCATGGCATACATAATAGACCCTATGGCTGAGGCATAGGGGATGACACTCATCTCTTCTATATCTTACGCCGTGGTCGGACATTGAGCCGAGCTCAATTTCACACCTTGTAATACTGTGCAAGAACCCTTTCTTGGACTGATCCATTTTGAACTTCTTCAAAATCTTATCAAGTTATGTGCTTTGTGAAAGACCTATGAGGCGTCTCGATCTATCCCTATAGATCTTGATGCCTAATATGTAAGCAGCTTCTCCAAGGTCCTTCATTGAAAAACTCTTATTCAAGTAGGCCTTAATGCTGTCCAAAAGTTCTATATCATTTCCCATGAAAAGTATGTCATCTACATACAATATGAGAAATGCTACAGAGCTCCCACTCACTTTCTTGTAAACGCAGGCTTCTCCATAAGTCCATCAGCATGGAGCTTCTTCATGCGCTTGACACCAATGTGACCAAGGCGGCAGTGCCACAAGTATGTGGGACTATCGTTATCAACTTTACATCTTTTGGTATTCACACTATGAATGTGTGTAACATCACGTTCGAGATTCATTAAGAATAAACCATTGACCATTGGGGCATGACCATAAAACATATCTCTCATATAAATAGAACAACCATTATTCTTGGATTTAAATGAGTAGCCATCTCGAATTAAACGAGATCCAGATACAATGTTCATGCTCAAAGCTGGTACTAAATAACAATTATTGAGGTTTAAAACTAATCCGTGAGGTAAATGTAGAGGTAGCATGCCGACGGCGATCACATCGACCTTGGAACCATTCCTGACGCGCATCGTCACCTCGTCCTCCGCCAGTCTCCGCTTATTCCGCAGCTCCTGCTTTGAGTTACAAATATGAGCAACCGCACCGGTATCAAATACCCAAGAGCTACTAGGAGTACTGGTAAGGTACACATCAATTACATGTATATCAGATATACCTTTGGTTTTGCCGGCCTTCTTGTCCGCTAAGTACTTGGGGCAGTTCCGCTTCCAGTGACCACTTCCCTTGCAATAAAAGCACTCAGTCTCAGGCTTGGGTCCATTGCCTGACTTCTTCCTGGCAACTGGCTTACCAGGCGCGGCAACTTCCTTGCCGTCCTTCTTGAAGTTCTTCTTACCCTTGCCCTTCTTGAACTTAGTGGTTTTATTCACCATCAACACTTGATGTTCCTTTTTGATCTCCACCTCTTTGATTTCAGCATTGAATATACCTCGTGAATGGTCTTTTCCATCCCTGCATATTGAAGTTCATCACAAAGCTCTTGTAGCTTGGTGGAAGCGATCGGAGGATTCTGTCAATGACCGCGTCATCCGGGATATTGACTCCCAATGAGTCAAGCGGTTGTGTAACCCGGACATCTTGAGTATGTGCTCACCGATGTAATCATTTTCCTCCATCTTACAACTGTAGAACTTGTCGGAACTTCATATCTCTCAACCCGGGCATGAGCTTGGAAAACCATTTTCAGCTCTTCGAACATCTCATATGCTCCATGTTGCTCAAAACGCTTTTGCAGACCCGGTTCTAAGCTGTAAAGCATGCCGCACTGAACGAGGGAGTAATCATCAGCACGAGACTGCCAAGCGTTCATAACGTCTTGGTTCTCTGGGATTGGTGCTTCACCTAGCGGTGCTTCTAGGACATAATCTTTCTTGGCAGCTATGAGGATGATCCTCAGGTTCCGGACCCAGTCTGTATAGTTGCTGCCATCATCTTTCAGCTTGGTTTTCTCTAGGAACGTGTTTAAGTTGAGGGTAACGTGGGCCATTTGATCTACAAGACATATTGTAAAGATTTTAGACTAAGTTCATGATAATTAAGTTCATCTAATCAAATTATTTAATGAACTCCCACTCACATTAGACATCCCTCTAGTCATCTAAGTGAAAAATGATCCGAGTTAACTAGGCCGTGTCCGCTCATCACGTGAGACAGACTAGTCAACGTCGGTGAACATCATCATGTTGATCGTATCTTCTATACAACTCATGCTCGACCTTTCGGTCTTCCGTGTTCCGAGGCCATGTGCAGCACATGCTGGGCTCGTCAAGTCCCAACCTAAGTGTATTGTGTGTAAATCTGGCTTACACCCGTTGTATTCAAACGTTAGGATCTATCAAACCCGATCATCACGTGGTGCTTGAAACAACGAACCTTCATAGCAATTGCACAGTTAGGGGGAACACTTTTCTTGAAATTATTATGAGGGATCATCTTATTTACTACCATCGTTCTAAGTAAACAAGATGCAAAAACATGATAAACATCACATGCAATTAAATAGTAGTGACATGATATGGCCAATATCATACAGCTCCTTTGATCTCCATCTTCGGGGCTCCATGATCATCTTTGTCACCGGCATGACACCATGATCTCCATCATCATGATCTCCATCATCGTGTCTCCATGAAGTTGCTGCGCCAACTATTACTGCTACTACTATGGCTAACACGTTTAGCAATAAAGTAAAGTAATTTACATGGCGTTTCTCAATGACACGCAGGTCATACAAAAATAAAGACAACTCCTATGGCTCACGCCTGTTGTCATACTCATCGACATGCAAGTCGTGATTCCTATTACAAGAACATGATCTCATACATCACATATATATCATTCATCATTCATCACAACTTTGGCCATATCACATCACAAAACACTTGCTTTGCAAAAACAAGTTAGGGCGCCTCTAATTGTTGTTGCAAGTTTTACGTGGCTGCAATAGGGTTCTAGCAAGAGCGTTTTCTTACCTACGTGAAAGCCACAACGTGATTTGTCAACTTCTATTTACCCTTCATAAGAACCCTTTTCATCAAATCCGCTCCAACTAAAGTGGGAGAGGCAGACACCCGCTAGCCACCTTATGCAACTAGTGCATGTCGATTCGGTGGAACACATCTCACGTGGCGTACGTGTAAGGTCGGCCCGGGCCGCTTCATCCCACAATACCGCTGAAGCAAGATAAGACTAGTAGCGGCAAGGAAATTGACAACATCTACGCCCACAACAAATTTGTGTTCTACTCATGCAAAGAGAACTACGCGTAAACCTGGCTCTGATACCACTGTTGGGGAACGTTGCAGAAAATAAAAAATTTCCTACGGTTTCACCAAGATCTATCTATGAGTTCATCTAGCAACGAGAGGAAGGAGTGCGTCTACATACCCTTGTAGATCGCGAGCGGAAGCGTTCAAGAGAACGGGGATGATGGAGTCCTACTCCCCGTGATCCAAATCACCGATGACCAAGTGCCGAACGGACAACACCTCCGCGTTCAACACACGTACGGAGCAGATGACGTCTCCTACGCCTTGATCCAGCAAGGAGGAGGGAGAGGTTGAGGAAGAAGGCTCCAACAGCAGCACGAGGGCGTGGTGGTGATGGAGTGGCAGTTCTCCGGCAGGGCTTCGCCAAGCTCACGCGGAGGAGGAGAGGTGTTGGGGAGGGGAAGGGTTGCGCCTTGGATGTTGTATGTGCAGCCCTCCCCTGGCCCCTCTATTTATAGGGGAAGGGGAAGGGGGCCGGACCCCTCTAGATGAGATCTAGAGGGGGGCGGCCAAGGGAGGGGGCTTGCCCCCAAGCAAGGGGCGCCCCACTGGGGTTTCCCAACCCCTAGGCGCATGGGCCCAAGGGGATGTGCCCAGCCCTCTAGGGGCTGGTTCCCTGCCCTAACGGCCCATGAGGCCCTCCGAGAGAGGTGGCCCCTCCGGTGGACCCCGGAACCCCTCCGGTGGCCCCTGGTACAATACCGATATGACCCCAGAAACTTTCCGGTGACCGTGACAACTTCCCATATATAAATCTTCACCTCCGGACCATTCCGGAACTCCTCGTGACATCCGGATCTTATCCGGGACTCCGAACAATATTCGTAATCACATACAAGTCTTCCTAATAATCCTAGCGTCCACTGAACCTTAAGTGTGTAGACCCTCACGGGTTCGGGAGACATGCACGGACATGACCGAGACACCTCTCCGGGTCAATAACCAACAGCGGGATCTGGATACCCATGTTGGCTCCCACATGCTCCTCGATGATCTCATCGGATGGACCCACGATGTCGAGGATTCAATCAACCCGTATACAATTCCCTTTGTCAATCGATCGTTACTTGCCCAAGACTTCGATCGTCGGTATCCCAATACCTCGTTTAATCTACGTTACGGCAGGTCCCTTTACTAAATATCGTAATGCATGATCCCATGACCAGACACTTGGTCACATTGAGCTCATTATGATGATTCATTACCGAGTGGGCCCACCTCTCCGTCATACGGAGTGACAAATCCCAGTCTCAATTCGTGCCAACCCAACAGACACTTTCGGAGATACCCGTAGTGTACCTTTATAGTCACCCAGTTACGTTGTGACGTTTGGCACACCCAAAGCACTCCCACGGTATCCGGGAGTTGCACAATCTCATGGTCTAAGGAAATGATACTTGACATTTGGAAAAGCTCTAGCTAAACGAACTACACGATCTTTGAGCTATGCTTAGGATTGGGTCTTGTCCATCACATCATTCTTCTAATGATGTGATCCCATTATCAATGACATCCAATGCCCATAGTCAGGAAACCATGACTATCTGTTGATCAACGAGCTAGTCAACTAGAGGCTTACTAGGGACATGTTGTGGTCTATGTATTCACACGTGTATTACGATTTCCGGATAACACGGTTATAGCATGAATAATAGACAATTATCATGAACAAAGAAATATAATAATAACCATTTTATTATTGCCTCTAGGGCATATTTCCAACACCTTCAATTCGGGAGATGTGCACCTCCGTGCCGCTCAAAATGGTCTAGCCAGAGCCACGGAGCAGTATGTGAAAGACATATGGGTGAGAAAATTTGATGGTTATATATACCAGTAGCCCCCGAGACTTGAAATAGTTAGAATAACTGATTTAAGGATCGTTTATTATGCAGGATCTTACAAAAAAGAATACCCAACTGTCCCAGGAGCTGGAAGAGTGCAAAGCCCAACTTGAGGCTGCACTAGCCGCTGCAGGGGAGGCCAAGGAGACCCCCTCTGGTAATATACGCTTCGAAAGATAAGTATGTTGTGAAGTCTGGCGCGTAATATGCGTCGACAATATCATTACAGATGGCGCCGGAGTAGATCCGGACAAGCAACAACTCTTGCGCCGGTTAAAAGCCGGGGAGAGCATGCTTATGAGGTGAGGCAGGAGAAAAATAATCTCCAAGATGCCAACACCCAGCTGGGAGAGGAGCTCAAAGATGTTCGTGCCCAGCTGGCGGACTCCGTGAAGGAGAATCGTCGGATTCGACGCGACATTTTTAGTAAGTGCTTGAACGAACTTTGAAAAAGAGTTCGGCGAAGAAGTCGACTAACAGAGTTATGTTTGTAGGTATGCTCACATGTCGTCCTGCAGAGGAAATGCAGTTCTACGGGTGACCTTCTTCCGAGCTCTTACAACTGCTGCACGAGCGAAGTTCGGCAGGTGATGAAGGGCGTCGCCCAGGCCTTGTGGCCATCTGTCTCCCCCCGAAGGCCTTGGAGAGCTTGCGAGAGAGGCTTAAGGGAGCTGGCGCGGCGCTCCGATTATGGAAGATATCGGCCTGCCGTCAAGGTGCCGAGGGAGGCACAGGCCATGGTGAAGGCAGCGGTACACGAAGAGGTGACCCAAACCACATGGCCGAGGTCGGACCTGTGGGGCCTGATGGGAAGGAGATCCTGTGAGTTTAATGTACGGCCAAGTAGAATTGGCGCAAAGTATTCCCAACAGGATCGTAAACTAGACAGCCTATTAGATGGTATTGAGGAGGAATACACCCAGTCAATTTGACTATGTAATTTAAGATGACATGTAAAAAATGCCTTCTAGCCGGATTGTAGATCGTTTGTCATGGCGGACCTTTTCGCTTCAACCTCGGGACCCTATAGTCCGGAGTGTGTCCGAATACCATCACGGTTATGTAAGAACCGGGGTATGCGTGGAGACCAGGCGTAGGGGTCATTAGTGCTTTAACAGACAAGTGCCCAACTAGTTATGTTATATTACATGGTTAGTAAGAAACATCTTCCGTGAGAATAGTTCCATTAGGGGTTCCTTTCCACAGGAGGCATGCCTTAAAGTGCATGTCCGGACTGCGGAAAAAAGCGTAAAAGCATCTGGGGCGGATAAATAAATAAGTGAGGAATCATCTTTAGTTGACCGACCGAATATTCCCTTAAGAACGCTTAGCTTTCGCTTCACCGGTCTGAGGTACACATCCGGTTGACCAGCGGTAACAATCATGAGAGGTGCTCCCTTTACCACCTAGCCGAACAATCGGGAACGTAGGGGTAAGCACAGGAGCCAGGAAACCCAGCTTGGCCAAAACTTAAGTCATATCGATGCATATAATGGTGAATAAAAGGTACATACGGAAGCATTACACATGTGTTAGGCATAGGGCCCGTAAAATAAGCTTCTTGTTAAAGAAGCCCCCAGGTATAATGAGCGTGGATAGCGCGTCAAGTGTGTGCGAACAATGCGCGAACGAGCCTTTTAAAGGCTGTAAGAGAAAAAGAGGAAGAAGGAGAGAAATATAAGACAGCTAATGTGTAAAAAATAGACAGAGGAAAGAGACGAACTCAGAATCCGGCGCTAGGCGTAGAATCTTCGGAGACGGGCTGCGTTCCATGCGTTCGGCTCGAGTCGGTTATCTGATGCATCTCGCAGATGGTACGCTCCACCGGTCAGGACTTGAGTCGATAATAAAGGGACCTTCCCATTTGGGCTTGAGTTTGTCCTTTTTCTTGTCCGCAGGCGTAGAACTAATTCGGGCCAACATTGTAAGTTTTGGCCCGTGCTTCTGCTTTGATATCTTCGAGCCTGTTGTTGATAGAATGCGGAACGGGCTTTGGCCATGTCACGCTCCTCCTCCAAGGCGTCAAACTGTCCTGCCGATCGAGCTCGGCTTCTCTTTCTTCATACATGCGCACGAGGTGAGTCATGAATTATGTCGCATGAGGCAGAACTGCCTTCTGCGCCGTATACCATAAAGAATGGTGTGAATCCGGTGGTGCGATTTGGCATGGTCCGCAGCCCCCAGAGTACGGAGTTGAGCTCCTCTACCCAGTGCGTGTTAGATTCCTTGAGGGACCGCACTAATCTGGGTTTGATGCCGCTCATGATTAGACCATTTGCTCATTCGACTTGGACCGTTAGTTTGAGGGTGATAGATGAAGCATAGTCGAGCTTGATGCCCATGTTTTTGCACCAGAGTTTGACCTCGTCGGCCGTGAATTTCGTGCCATTATCAGTGATGATGCTGTGGGGGACGCCATAACGGTGTACGTCCCCTGATATGAAGTCTATCACTGGTCCGGATTCGGTCGTCTTAACAGGCTTGGCCTCTATCCATTTGGTGAACTTATCCACCATGACCAGTAGGTATTTTTGCTTGTGGGTTCCTCCTTTAAGGGGTCCAACCATGTCAAGCCCCCAGACCGCGAAGGGCCAGGTGATGGGTATAGTTTGGAGGGCGGTGGGTGGCATGTGGCTTTGATTAGCAAATAGTTGGCAACCGACGCATCGTTGGACCAAGTCCTGAGCATCTGCCCGGGCCGTCGGCCAATAGAATCCTGTATGGAAGGCCTTGCTTACCAGGGCCCGGGCTGCGGCGTGGTGCCCGCCGAGTTCGGCATGAATTTCAGCCAGAAGATTCCGCCCTTCCTCTTCGGAGATACACCTTTGAAGGACTCTGGTTGTGCTTTTCTTATAAAGCTCTCCCTCATGGACTTTATAGGCTTTAGATCGCCGCACTATGCAGTGTGCCTCATTTTGGTCCTCGGGAAGTTCCTGCCTAGTTAGGTAGGCTAGGAATGGTTCCGTCCACGGGGCAATGACTGCCATTATTACGTGGGCTGAAGATGTTACTTCATTGGCAGAGCCTCCAATTGTGTCAGAATGTTCGGTGTCGGGCAGTGTTGTTGGGTCCGGGCTGCTATTTCCGGACTCCCCTTCCCATGATACGGATGGCTTGAACAGCCTCTCTAAGAAGATATTGGGGGGGACGGCATCGCGCTTTGCGCCAATGCGTGCCAGGACGTCTGCCTGATTGTTTTCCCGGCCTATATGGTGAAATTCGAGCCCTTCAAACCGAGCTGACATTTTTAGGACGGCGTTGCGATAAGCTGCCATTTTCGGATCCGTGGCATCAAAGTCTGCATTTATTTGGGATATCGCAAGGTTCGAGTCCCCGCGCACCTCTAGGCGTTGAATGCCCATGGATACTGCCATCTGGAGACCATGTAGAAGGGCTTCGTATTCGGCTGCGTTGTTGGAGTCCGTATACATTATCCAGAGTACGTATTGAACTGTATCTCCTGTTGGGGACGTCAGAACGACGCCAGCCCCCAGACCAGCCAATATTTTGGAGCCGTCGAAGTGCGTGATCCAGTTGGAATATGTGCCTTACTCTTTAGGGAGTTTGGCTTCAGTCCATTCGGCGACGAAGTCGGCCAAAACTTGCGACTTAATTGCTCGCCGTGGCTTATAGGTTATGTCGAACGGGAGGAGCTCAATGGCCCATTTGGCAATCGGCCCGTCGCGTCATTGTTGTTTATAATGTCATTAAGAGGTAATGCCGGAGGCTACTGTTATCGAACACTCTTGAAAGTAGTGTCGAAGCTTCGGGATGCCATAAACACCGCCAGACGCTATCTTTTGATAATGCGGATACCGTGACTTGCATGGAGTGAGGACAGTGGACACATAGTAGACTGGTTTTTGAAGGGGAAACTTGTGTCCGTCCGTTTCTCGTTCGACAATGGGCACCGCGCTTACAACTTTATGAGTTGCGGCGATGTATAATAGCATTGGTTCACCCATCTTGGGCGCGGCCAGGACCGGGTTTGTTGCCAATATGGCTTTTATTTCTTCGAGTCCGGCCGTGGCGGCATCCGTCCACTCGAAGTGTTCGGTGCGCCGGAGGAGGCGATAGAGGGGTAATGCCTTTTCTCCTAGACGGGAGATGAAGCGGCTTAGAGCCGCCACGCATCCGGTCAATTTTTGTATTTGTTTGAGGTCCTTTGGGATATCCAATTGTGACAGAGCTCGGATCTTGGCTGGGTTTGCTTCAATTCCTCTACCGGACGCAATGAAGCCCAAGAGCTTTCCGGGTACCAAAAACGCATTTTTCCGGGTTAAGCTTGATGCCATATGCTCGGAGATTATCGAATGTGAGCCTCAAGTGCGTCTACTAGAGTTTCGACGTGCTTGGTTTTGACGACCACATCGTCTACGTATGCCTCCACTGTTGTGTCGATCTGGTTTGCCAGACATGTCTGAATCATGCGTTGATATGTTGCAACGGCGTTTTTGAGCCCAAAGGGCATTGTGTTGAAGCGAGAATGGGCCGTATGGAGTGATAAATGCCGTTATGACTTGATCAGGTTCTGCCATCTTAATTTGATGGTAGCCAGAGTATGCGTCGAGGAAACACAATGAATCGTGTCCTGCAGTAGCGTCGATAATTTGATCGATGCGGGGGAGGGGGAAGGGATCCTTTGGGCAAGCCTTGTTGAGGTCCTTGAAATCGACACATAGGCGCTAGGATTTGTCCTTCTTGGGTACCATCACCAGGTTTGCTAGCCAGTCTGGATGTTCTATATCTCTGATGAATCCGGCCTCCAATGGTTTGGCTAGCTCCTCTCCCATGGCTTGTCTCTTAGGTTCGGGGAAAGCAGAAAGAGCCTGTTTGACTGGCTTGAATCCTTTTAGGATGTTTAGGCTGTGCTCGGCTAGCCGGCGTGGGATTCCTGGCATGTCTGAAGGGTGCCAGGCAAAAATGTCCCAATTTTCGCGTAGGAATTCTCGTAGTGCGGCGTCTACATCAGGGTTTAATTGTACCCCAATGGAAGCCGTTTTTGTAGGGTCCGTTGGATGGACTTGGAATTTGACTATTTCGTCTGCTGGTTTAAAGGAGGTGGACTTGGATCTTTTATCGAGTATCACATCGTCTCTGTTCACCATCGAGCGAGCGATCAGTTCCTCGGCCGCTAGGGCTTTGGATAGTGCCTCAAGGGCTAGTGCGGCTGTCTTATTTTCGGTAGCAGTGCTATGTCCGGGTCACTAGCAAGAGTGATGATTCCGTTGGGCCGGGCATTTTGAGCTTCATGTACCCGTAATGGGGTATAGCTTGAAAAATTGTGAATGCCTCTCGCCCTAATAGAGCGTGGTATCCGCTGCTGAAGCAGGGGCCACTTGGAACGTGACCTCTTCGGACCTGTAATTATCCGCGTGCGAACACCACATCCGATGTGATTTTACCATGCAGCTTCGCTTCCGTGAGGATTATTCCTCTAAAGGTTGTCTTTGCTTCGCTCAATGCGGCTCGATCTATTTCCATTTTTGAAGGGTTTCTCATAAATGAGGTTCAATCAGCTGCCACCGTCCATGAGTACCTTGGTAAGGCGAAGCCGTCCACTATTGGACTGAGGACCAATGCTCTTTGGTGCTCGGGCTGTTCGGAATTTAGGTTCATCACTGGCATTAAAGGTAATAGCCGTGTCACTCCATGGATTTATTGTTGCTACTTGGTAGACTTCGGTGAGGCTGCGGAGTGTTCGTTTTCGCATATTGTTTGATGCGAAAGTCTCGAAGACTGTTAATACCGTACTGGTATCCTTGGGCTGGTGCTCTGTGGATGCTGGGGTTAGAACCTCCTCGCCGCTTTTGGCCACCTGCCGGAGTATCCAACATGCTCTAAGGCTATGAGTTGGTGTAGCACCCTCTGTGCTATGAATTTTACAGGGTCCATTGAGCCACCCCTCCAGTACGGTTCCATGCCCCGTGGGGTTTTTTGTTTTTGGTGTTTAACACAGGTGATTGGCGATAATGCACCCTTTTGTTTCGGACTGGGTTTGTATTCGGGGCCGGATTGTCCCAAATCTTACTTCGGTTTTCCAGGCGCTTTCCATCGCACAGTACTTTCGTACTATGAACACCAAGTCAGCAAAGCGTGTAATTTCACGGTGACTTATGGCGTTGAGGATTCCCATGTCCGTGCAATTATTGCAGAAGAATGAAATTGTGTCTTCCTCGCGGCAGTCCTTTATCCTGTTCATAACCAGGAGGAATCTGGCCCAGTAATGATGTACTGTTTCTTCGGGCTCTTGCCTAATATTGGATAGATCGCCTATGTTCGGGTGGGTGGGTGGAATTAGATCCGAAACCCCACCCAATCTGAGTCTCAAGGGCCAAGGAGTTTCCGAACTCGGAAGCTTGGATTCTTGGATGTTATCCACTGAATCTAGCCTGTTGCCTGACTCTAAGTTCAGGTCTTGAGTGACGTCCTCCCATCCATGGTATCCGGCTTGGAGGGATTGGGAATCCGGACATAGTTAGTCCTTAAGATAGATGAGGGGTCGCCACTGTTCCTCCACCACATCAACGTGATGGGTGACCTGGGGAGAGTTAATCTCTCTCAGATCGGGTTTATGCCTGATCTGATCATAGTCTGTAGCGACTCCCAGGGCGGCGATGCGATCCAAGAGCTCGTTTAAAGAAGAGAGCTCCATCGGATCTAACTTCTTTCGGCGAGTTCGAGTTAGCGTGAATATTGCTTTTGATGACCCGAGAAGTCATCGTCGGTAGCGGCCGAGCAGCGGTCATAAGAAAACCGCCTAGCCGGAGAGTTTGGCCGATAGCCAAAGCTCCTTTAGCAACAGAGCCGTCTTTAAAGACGGGATGAGGCATCCTTCCTGATGGCGACAGCACAACGGAACTCTCAATGAAAGCACCAATGTCGGTGTCAAAACCGGCGGATCTCGGGTAGGGGGTCCCGAACTGTGCGTCTAGGCGGATGGTAACAGGAGACAAGGGACACGATGTTTTTACCCAGGTTCCGGCCCTCTCGGTGGAGGTAAAACCCTACTCCTGCTTGACTAATATTGATGATATGGGTAGTAAAAGAGTGGATCTACCACGAGATCAGAGAGGCTAAACACAAGAAGCTCGCCTATGGTATGATTGTTGTTAAACATACGGACTAAAACCCTCCAGTTAATATAGACACCGGAGAGGGCTAGGGTTACACAGTCGGTTACAATGGAAGGAGATCTACATATCCGTATCATGAAAGCTTGCCTTCCACGCCAAGGAAAGTCACATCCGGGCATGGGAATGAAGTCTTCAATCTTGTATCTTCATAGTCGAGGAGTCCGGCCGAAGGTTATAGTTCGGCTATCCGGACACCCCCTAATCCGGGATTCCCTCACCGGTCACGTCGCAGATGGTATCGTCCAGGCCAGTCGACGCCTCTCCAGCTTCGGGAGGTGTAGCGTTTGTCACTCCACCACCAGACGCCTCACCAGCACCACCCGGAGACGCCTCGTCGGCGATCACTGGCGAATCTGTTTGACAACACTGGCGAGGTCGAGCTGGAGGTTTGACAAACTCTACCCGACGGTCGGCGACGAGATGGTTAACTTCGCGGAGGCGGAGCCGCCTGATAGATGGTGCCGTGCGACGCTCAAGGAAATGGGCTCCATCAAGGAGAACGTGACATTGTCTCTAACTAACCTCCGTACAGGACACTGTCCGATCAGATTGAAGTGGGTCTTCAAAGTAACAAAGGGACGCTCCCAAAGGCTACGTGCAACGCGCCCGGGTGGACTTTGATGAAGTATTTGCACTGGTGGCGCGCTTGGAGTCTGCCCGCCTGTTGCTCGCTCAGCTCTCGCCATGACTCATGAGCGGGAGGTGCACCATATGGACGTAAAGCCTGCGTTCCTCAACCATGTCCTCGAGGAAGATGCCTACGTCGAGCAGCCGCCAGGCTTCGTGGTCAGGGGGCGCTAACATCAGGTGCTGAAGCTTAACAAGGTGCTCTACGAGCGTGGACAACACCCTTGCCCTGCCCATGGAATTTTAAGCTTGATGATAGCACTCTGTTGCAACTCGGCTTCCACCGGAGCGAATCCTGTTGGCGCAGCTGGACCTAGCACTCGACGGCGATCACCGGAGACACGACCAGAGAGGGAGAAGACCAACACAGAGGATTTCCGGACGCACAAACACCGTGCCGCACAGACGGCTTTACTGTTTTTTCTCCTCGAGCATGAACTCGATCCGGGCAACGAGTACACAGGAGGGGGAGGGGTTTTATACCCGCGCGCACTGACACGCCAGGCCGCGCTTCGACGCACCCTCTCACCCACTTGCCACGTCCCGCGCACGCACGCGATCGCCGCGGCTGATCCCTACGCCCGACGCGCTCACCTCTCCCTAGTCTTTCGCCAACAAACCCACACACGCACGCACGCACGCTCCCTCGGGCACACACGCACACACCCGAGCCTGCCACGGGCCGGACCCGACGCGCCCAGCGCGCGCGCGTGCGAAACTGCCGTGGCTTATTGCCTAACGAATCCGAACACGCTGTCTCTGTCCGTGGAGAGACAGCCTTGCTAATGGTTGGAGTATATGTCAATGATTTGTTGATTATAAGCGCTCATCAAGGCGATGTTGATCGGTTCTTCAAGCAGGAGATGCTCATGCTCTTCAAGATCCTCGGCAGGCTAAGCTTTTACGTCGGCATCGAGGTTCATCTAAGGCAATGGCTTCATCACCATGCATCAGGCTGTGTACGTGGCAGGCACCCGCTTCCATGGCTCCCGGTACAAGGTGGCCAAGGCGAAGCCGAAGCTTCACGGATTCAGTTCAGTGATGCAGATATGGGAGGAGACATATATAGATGATAGCAAGAGCACATCGGGAATGTTGTTCTTCTGCGGTTCCTCCCCGATCAGCTGGCAGCCTCAAAAGCTGCCGTGAAGACGGAGTTTTCATAGCTGCCGTGACTGCCGGTGTTTGGATCGGCCGTCTTCTCGGTGACTGCCGGAGTTTGGATCGGCCGTCTTCTCGATGATCTATTGAAGGAGGGCCCTTTCTAGGCTGAACTTAGCGTCTACAACAAATCTGCCATACAACTTTGCAATAACCATTCAATAGATCACCGAGAAGACGGCCGATCCAACCTCAAGTATATAATAGTGCATTTTTGGAGAATATATAAAGTATATAAAGCATGTTTTTTTTTGACAAAATTTGCACACAATTTACAAAAAACATGTTTTTCTATATTATGCAAGAATAGGTATATAATAGTGCATTTTTCGGGAAAAAGATGTTTCCTAAGAAAGAATGAATTAGTGGCATTGATATTAGTAAACTTAAAAATGAATTAAATTTTTACACATAATAAAAATAATTAAGTTTTGTAAGGAAGAGTGAATTAGGGGCACTGGTATTACCCTTTAAGAGAAGACAGAACTTGCACACAACTTTGCATTGAAGCTATACCTTTTGTAATATGCAAAGAATAAGCATATAATATTGCACTTTTACACTCTAGTATAATTTACACACATATTGTATTGTACTTGAGTGTATATGTTCACACTCGCCCAACATCCAGAAAATACCAACATAGCAGAAGAAAACCGAATGGAAAAGAAAACATAAACAAAAGGAAAACTAATACAAATAGAAAAAAATAGGGAATGAGTAACGGGCTTCAAGGCCAATAGAGAAATCTTCAGCCCTGGAAGCCATGATAATTGACAAAAGAAAAAAAACAGCCCAAATCTTGACAAAAAAAAATCAAAGGTTAAAAAATTGACTTACCCAATAAATTTCAGGCAACTTACATAGTATTCTTCTGAGACTAGTAAGCGTGCACGTGCAACGCACGTATCCTAATAAAATACACTAAAAACATGAACTTTCATCTCTGTTTTTAGCAGAACATTTTAATGTGTGTCACGCACAATGATTTGAATGCAATAATTTACTTTAGATTAAGTCATAAGTCTTGTTTGACCGGTGAAAGACTTTCATTGTTGAAATGTTGTGATCCCAAAATTCCAAAAACAAAATGAAAAAACCCGCGCATGTAACACACGACCAACACACGTGTCTTCACATAAAATAACGATGACATATATATATATATATTGTAATTGTTACTTATTACAAAAATACTTAAAAATAAAAACTAAGGAACATTATCTAGTAATCGCTATTTGATGATGATCCTCTCTGGAAGGTCCATCTTTTGATCCGGTTTATGATGCTTCGTTCTAAGACCGGGATATTGTTTAAAACTTCATTCTCTTCATATTTCAAAATATGAACCAAAAATCGCTTCCTCAGTTCAAAATCATCCTACATATGCATTATATAACATTGTTATTAAAAAAGTGTAACGTGTGTAGAAATGAGCATGGTGCCAATACTTACCTTGGGTACTGGAAAATGTAGCGTCTCATCGTACATGAGTGCATTAAATTGAAAACCAAATAACCAGACAGGGGACTGCATGTATGAAATGTTACATGCAAGATGAATGAATCAATTAAGATTGTGATGTATTGACAAGATTCATACCCGTATGAGTTTGTGGGAACAGCAGGAACTTTGCATCCCCATATCAAAATGTCGTCCTTGAAGGCAGGGTTTGCAGCTTGGAGTGCAAGGTTTAGATTGTTGGCCATAGTTTCAAGTATATGCTTTCCGAAGTGGGTATTGAAAGCGGGTCCAAAATAGAGACAACTTTTTATGTTGGTCCAAGACAAACAATAAAAATAACCCAAGAATATCACGAGGCAATAAAATCTACAATGATACATACATGTATTTAAAAATACATCAATTATTATCATTCAAAAGACCAAATAAACAATAAATTTGAATTTAAATCTTACCGTATCACATTCTGAGATATGATACTCATTGCTGTCAGGCCAGCTATCAAACAATTGTGCCAACATAGCGATGTCCATACCGTCACGTTGACTTGGGACTCGTGCATAGTGGGACATGGACTATAATATTGCAAGAAAATATTAGTAGAATGAGGCAAAATGTAAAATGTGATTAAAATAACTTACACAGAATCGTAGATCCATATAGTGTACTGGGACGTCTCTAGCAAGCTGGACGTCGTGGCACGCATAGTATCCTCACAGCCATGTTAAAACAATCAGCATCCATGTACTCATCATCTTTTAATATGTTCTTTAATTGTCTTAAGTTTAAACTAATAGGGTAAGGCTGAGAGCTTTTCACCCATTCGCTCCTGTGAAATGGGAATTCTGTCATTATACAAGAGTAATAGGAACAAAATTGAATTGCAAAAATGTGTCTTACTCTAGCATCGGGACATCATCGACCATGGTGATGAACAAGCAAAGTTCATCTATTAAGTAAATGCGTTTGTTGGAATGATGACAGGCCAGCGAAAGGATAAATGATTGCGAGATGAGCTCAACTTGTGACGATGTGTTGGATGCTTTAGGTTTGTTAGGAGGTCTTTCGACAATCATACAATCAGTAGGATCCGTGTTGATTTCATCATCATCCAAGTCTCGGTTTCTTATATTGTCATCATTGAATTCGAGTCGACTAAAATGACGGCTAATTTTGTTCTAAAATCTGTCATGTGAACCTAAAATGAAGTAGTAATAAGACTTAGTTTTCAAATAATGATACAACACAAAATAATTAGTATCATGATACGATGCAAAATATACCTGTTCAGGAGTGTCGGACAAACTATCTCCCGTGAAGTACTCCATGTAATTTAACATCCAGAGACCACAAGACCACCTTGATGATAAAGAATTTTTGTTATGCTTAATAACAAAAATATTAATAAAAAAATAGTATCATAAAATGATGATGACTGAACCACACTATCATACCAGATACGCTCGTAAAAAAAGAACTAAACAACGTTTGCCGCTAATATAAATCAAATGACCAAAGGGGCTATCAATAAAATAACTAAATTTCTAACCCATATATTTTTATATATAAATCAAATGAACAAAATGGTTATCAATAAAAATGAATTTGTGAATGCATAATTATTTTGAGAGGAACCCATATAATTATTACTTCACCGAATGGGTTGTCGATCATAGATACAAAAATCAAACAAAAGAGACACGGCCGATGATCCATTTGGTCGATGTACTATTTTAATCTGGGTGGGCGTAATTATGTGATAGAAAGCAACCAGAGGTCAGATTGCAAAATAGAAAAAAAAGCAACCAAAGAAACACTAATAAGGAGCAGCCGGTGAAAAGTATAAAATAAAAAAAGAGCAACAGGAAGCCGTCAAATGCACTATCACTATCTCGATCTCTCTAGTACTTACTCACTTTGCGTTATCCACTCCTCACTTCTTCCTCCCCCAGCCGCCTCCTCTGTAGCACGGCGCCTACTCTGCAGCACACTCCCGGCACGACGTCGGCCGCTCCCCCCCCCACCCCCCACCACCACCACCACGGCCTAGCCCCGTCTCCTCCTATCCCCTCCAGGGCCTCGCCCCGTCTCCTCCTATCCCCTCCAGGGCCTCGCCCCGTCTCCTCCTATCCCCAGCACGGCCTCGCCCCGCCCCCTCCTCTCACCACCGCGGCCTTGCCTCGCCGCCAACCCCGCGGATCTTTACTGGATCGACTCTGCCTCCATCCTACTGCCCCGGAGGATATCGAGATGTGAGCTGGTCAACACAATTCGGGAGCAGGCATATCGAATTGGATCGAGATCCAGTCGTCATCAAGTCGCTCTGGGAAGGAGTTACGCAGCTCACAGACGTCGTGCTCTACAGGATCAGCCTAATCTCTCTGTCAGCCGCTGTTGTTGGCTTGCAATAGACCAGACTATTTCCAGAGGTCAGTTCATCTATCCTCAAGTAGGCCTTGTCTCCATTCCTCTGCTTTTCATGCAGCTTCAGTTTGTACACTTAGTAAAACACACTTCCTGACCAAATGATGGACAATAACTCTTCCAGGTACCACAAAATGGTTGATTCAAAGTTCGCACTATTTATATCATAGGTAATGGTAATAGCAGTTTCAGTTCTTGTTCTTGATCTCCTGTATAGAGGCTGTTATTTTTACATTGCTTCTTCTAATTGCAGGATGGTACAAATGGAGAAAAATATCTTGCCTGGAGCTATACCCAAATAATTTATGCAGGTGTGGAAAGAAACACTTGATCTATGCTCAATTGCCTAATAGTATAACAGAACACGCCTCTGCTTCTTCTCCTGTAATATTGCTAGCATAGCTGATACTTCTCCTGTAATATTGCTAGCATAGCTGATAAGTACAAGTTAATGCGTGACTGCTAACTCTATTTAGCCCTATGAGTGAATAAAAAGATTGAAAATCGTGCGCATTTTTTTATATGCAGCCCAATGAAGTGTATCGCCTTGAGCTCCATTATTTAGGCCAGATCTCATGAGATGTGTTGTGAAAATTGCATTGGCATACAATAAGGTAAATAATTGCATTGGCATACCAAATCTCTTGAACAAATGTGATTCAGGAATGCTATGAGTGATAAAATAAACATAATAACATACCAAATGTGCCTGTTAAGCATAAATGCGATGAGTTATAGTAGGAGGCGTACCCATCCGTCTGAAGACTGCTCTTAGTATATTCTTCTCTTTTCCATGTTGTAACATCTAGATCAATCCACTTATCGGATTTTAATTCCATGTGCTTGGATGCATATTTGAATAAATCCTCTAGTCCTTCTAGCTGTTGTAGCAACAAATGGAAAAAGTATAAGCATCACAAGTGAGAAATAAGAAAAAGAAGGTTCTTAGAAAAGATGGGGGAGTAGGACTAAGTACTAACCGTATCAGTGAGGTCCTTGCGGCTCATGTATGGGCCTAGCGAAGTGAGCACTTGAACACATTTTTTCTGGCATTTATAACACATAAATACCAGTGAATGTCGTCCATGTTTATTGGTAAGTATATCTGAAAAATGATTATTTTAGTTGTAGAAGTATGTGGACCTAAATCGGTCGTTCTTGCTGTAATTCATAGAAATATTTAGAAAAGTAAGACTAACCATATCGCTTTTCCAAATACGCTTTGGCTCTGTTTAATACCCATGCTGGTGCAGCATCCATGTCATCTGAGGGCAGGTAGCTACCGATCTTCATCATCTTAGAGATGCATGCATTCTCTAAGAACACACTTCCACCTGACCTTACTTGTAGATGCTCCGTAAAAATCATGCAATTTATGTACGTGTTATGACCTACAATTAAAAGTATGCATCATTATATTAGATGACACATACTTATAATCAAATAGAATCTTCATGTCCTAATATACTTACTTAAGTCGCCAACCCATTCTTTGGGAGATAGAAGAGATACTAAATGTCTTTTTTCAGAAATGCGTCATGATGCTCACTAAATTTCTTTCTTTACTTGGTTCGGATCTGATTTTTTCTATAACGGACCAATCATCGCCCAGTGCAGGCATAATCTGTCACGATGGCCATAATAACATTTAATGATAATGAACACAAAAACAATAATATAGCAGTACAAGGACATCTCCAGGTTTTGTTCTATGCCTTGTGGAGAAACAACATAGTCTTGTGCCTTCTTAGGCTTGTTATGTTGTCGTGTATATGTTTCTTTATCTGCACGTGCATTGTTAGCTCTCGTCCTCTATAGTTTGAAGCCCTTCCGTGCGGGTGTTTGTGCCAATTTATCGTCCTCGATTGCCACCATTTGTTGACTTGTTTTAGTTGTGGGATTTCTGAAAACAATATTAAAAGAATTACCTGTTTGTAGGAAATAATATAATTATAATAGTTTTGGAAGAAATAGTTGGAAAAGGAAAGTCACATTTGTATGTTCAGAATCTTTGGCCTCTCTGTTTGCTATGTTTTCTTCAAGAATAGGTGTATATTCTGAGCTCTCCGTGCAATTATTTTTCCTCCACTTCATTATTGTTGGGTATTTCACTTGATTCGTCATCTCTCGGTAGCTGAAACACATGGTAGTATAATATTATAACAGATAGAATATCTTTTTATATGATATTGTACTAAAAAATTACAAAGTGCTCTGTGGCGTTAGAATTAGAATAGTAATGACATGTGAAAAGAAAACTTGCCTCCGTGGACTCGGGATATGTATCCTCCTGTACGGTCATCACCTCATCAATATGCATATTCTCTGTATCCTCCATAGTAGAGTCTTCTTGTATCACCTGTGCCGACTTATAGTTTGTATCCTCGTGTTTCTTTATCACCTCTTCAACCTGCATATTATCTATATCCTCATCCTTTGCTACCTTGTTGATGTCATCCTAAAAACCCAAGTATGACACTTTAGGCAGGAAACCTTGCATAAAAGAACAGAGATATAATATGTCTTTACCATCTCGATAGCATGGACAGTAGTACCGGATCTGGTTGGAGATTGACTCGCATGGGGCACCGGTGACGGAGGCGTAGACATGGACGATGACGGTGCTTCACCAAGGAGCAGATGTATGCGGCTCGGTGGAGAGACTTGTTGTGGAGGTATGTTGGGATGCGGATGAGAGATCGCGAGGAGGATGGAGGAGAGGTGAAAGTAATGGTAGCAGGCAATATAAGGCAGAATCGTGAGAGAAAGGAAACTACTATCGCGATAATTGGGGACTCCTGATTGCTATCATCCCGGATTTTCCTGAGGCCCAGAATCTTATCTTGTGCTTTTTATACTCACACAAAATTATTAGAGTTATTTTCATGGTACATTTTATATGCATAAATATTGTGATTGGCCCACCTTCCTTCTGTAATCGTGGGCTTAATTCGAAAAAGGCACACCCTTTTAATATTTGAGAAACTAATTTTTCTGTTTCATTTGAAATTCAGCTGTTGTATGGTGGTTGCCTTCTTGTACATGAGCTTGCATTGCGGGAGATCACGACTTGTTATTTTGAATTCTTTTGGTTCATCACATGATCCTTCAAGCCAGCCAAGGGAGAGATCAGTGAAGAGGTGAAGTAGAAAATGCTGCGGAATAGGAGGCATATCTTCAACTGGTTTGATGCATGTTGGAAGAGGTATTCTCGCCTAACGTGGTTATCCACCAGTTTAGTGCATTACCACGACTTATATTCTTTTATGAATATTGTATGCATTATTCTTTTGATTTTGTTTCTAAAAAAGAAAGCATGTGAGCTCGTGTGCTATAGATCCGGGAACGTCCTATTTGCAACATAGTAGTAAAAGCAGCCTTTTAACTTCAATATATTCCAGGAATATCAGTCTTTTGCAGTTTTCGTTACAAGTAGATCATATAACATCTCACTTAGGCATTCAAGAATATATTCCAGGAATCTCAGTCTTTGCAATTTTAGTTACAAATATATCATAGAGCATCTCACTTGGGCATTCAAGAACATGTTTAACAGAAAGTAATTTTGAAGGAAAATGTAGATAGTACAGGATACAACACAAAGCGTTCCTTATTATGTATGATCGACACCATGTCGTGTAGCATCATTCGACCATGTTATTCTCTTCCAAATAGGTTTACAAGTTGCACATGTGGAGACCAGTAACCACAACAAAGCCTCAATTCTCCTGAACAAGAATATTTCTCAAACCTGATCAACAAAAAATGTGTTATGATTAGTGCATGACATGAGATACGTCTACAAAAATGATAAGCTTGTAAGGAGCTAGTTTCATAAGCTGGTTTTGAAAGCGAACATAGTATGTGAAAATAAATAATGGAATAATGCACCTGCCTCATCTCTCCAAAACATCTCTATAGACAATGTTCTTGGTGCTTTTCCCGGATTTATCAACATCCTTGTGTGGCTTGGCCAAAATCCATGTCGTCTCTCTCGACACTCCTCTTGACAATGCAACATATAGCTGCCCATGTGAGAATACTGGCTCGGGAAGGTAAATGCCGACATTTGGGATGGTCTGACCCTGTGCCTTGTTAATTGTCATGGCAAAACTCAGGCGGATGGGGAACTGTTTTTCTCTTAAGTTTGAAAGGAAGTGAGATGTCCTCACGAGGGTGACATAGGGATCCTAGGTATAAACACCCTCTTTCCAAAGCATGTCTTTGACCACCAACAATCTCCGCATCGATTGCATTATCCTGAAAGGCTCTGATCATAAGCCGTGTTCCATTGCATAGACCATTATGAGGGTCGAGGTTCCGGAGCAGAATGACTGGACAGTTGACCTTTAATTTCAAAACATGCGGGGGCAAGCCATTTGGTGTGATTGAGTTCAAAAATCAATGGTGTAATTATTACGCAAGTCATCCTCAATTGAATCAAAACTATGGTATAACTTTTCTTCACCGAAACCTAGAGATCATTTTGTCATTCAGGTCATCGACATGATCGTTCTTGGTTGAAAGAATAGCACGATACACTCATGTACTCTCTCGATCTAGCATTGGCCTGCAAAGATGGGAAGACATCTTGATGAGCATGTTAATAGCTTTTTCATCCTCGGTATAGCCAATGACAATGTCGTCAGGGAGACGGACATAGTCGTCGCCAATTGTCTCTTCAGTTCCATTGCCTATCCTTAGGAGGTATTCCGAGAACCAAGGATCAGCCTGTGCCCGCATATTGCGTGTGAGACGTATCTTGCGGGTCTTCTCCCAAAGATAGGATCTCAAAAGTGTAGCATCCGTTATTTGTGCTCTTGTCCCACGTGTCACAACGGGTAGGACCTGCCTGAAGTCACCACCAAAGACAACAACCTTTCCTCCAAAGCGGCATAGAACATTCCATTATATCCTGTAGTGACCTGTCAAGCGTCTCAACTGCTTGTCGTTTTGTCATAGCGACTTCGTCCCAAATTATAAGGGCCTTTGTCTAAACAACTCCATTTGTACCACTCTGCTTTGTGAAACCGCACATACTGTTGTCGGTGAGCTTGATTGGAATTTTGAACCGGGAGTGTCTTTGTCGTCCTCCGAGGCATTATTGACGCTGCAATACCGGATGTAGCAGTTGCAATCATGATTTAAGCCCATGGAGCGCACCTTTGCTAGCAATGCCTTGTACAAGTCGTCTTCCCGATTCCTCTGGACCATCAACAAAGAATATCTGGCTTTTTTGTTCATCACATGATCCATTATGTCATTGAAACCAGCTAGTTGCTCATTGTTCAAACTGCTAAATAGATCTAGATGTTACGTGTCCGCGGTGATTTGCCTCTCCTCTGTTACCTCTCTCTGTACTCCATCATAAGAACCATCGGTCTCAACCAGATCCGGAAGTCCATAGCTCTTAATATCCTTTCCCATGGATTGCAACATATCCCTAATATCTCGAAGGACCATCTGCTCAAGTACCGACTCATTGGATTCATTACATTGTAGTCCTCACACATTGATGGTAGATGTTTATCCCACAATTGTCGGATTTCTGTTGCCTCGCAAAATACCAATATAGTTGCAAACAACCGTCTTAGGGCAGAAGGCATCTGAAATGTGGCTGCCTCTGTCATGCAATCATCAAGAGTCTTATGCGTGCTCATGAGGCCTAAGTGCTCACATGCCTCTCTGAAGGAAGTGCATAGGTTGCCATTTACTGTTTTTAAATCATCAAAAGAAGTGGCACCTCGAACATGGCTTAGCAGCACACGCAAGTAGTACCTCTCTCCTTCAGCAGGGTGTGCATACACAAGTCTTCCAATCTGTGATCTGTTATTTCTTCTCTTCTGCCACTTCTTTTTTCCTGCTATCCATCTATAATGCTCTGGAAACTCTCTGTACAACAATTTATGTGCTTGCGGATTCCTCCGGTTCATCTCAAAGTACTCGGTAAGCATGGACCTGGATGAAGATGGTCGAGCGACAACATCTTCAAGATTTTCACCAGCTTTAAATGCAATTGTATGCATGTTCGGCAAATGAAGCTGGAGCTGCAGCACCGATGGGTGACACCAAACATTTTGAAACCAAAAATCCTGTAAATAGCCTCTGGAGGAGATACGTGGCGATGCATCCCTATATTGTCGGATTTCATTGATGATTCCACCATCATTGATTATGTCCTGCTTTCGAATGCAAAGGACGTCCGATCATGGCCTTTATAGATGTACTTGAACAAATACTTGACTGCCTTGATGCTCGAAAGCATGCTTCCACATTAATGTGGCGGTTGTATCGCATAAGCAAAGAAGGGTTGTAAGGACCACCCATCTATTGTCCAAATTAGCTCCTCTGATCCTAACTCCACGCCCATCGTCCCTCCTCCGATAGATGGGATAAGAGTCTTTCCCTTGTTGTGTGGCATCACAAAAATCTCGCGGATAATGAAACCTACACTGTCCCTCAATCATGCAAGGACAACTCTTTTTCAACTCACCACAGGGTCCGTGCAGCATGTGTTTGATGACCAGGTCATGTAGAACGGGGTGTTTCTCTTTGTCAGGTATCTCTGCAGATATCACCCGATCATAGTCATCTGGGGATGCTAACTTGCTGTTTGTTTTCATGATTAAAAGTATATGCTCATGAGGAAGGCCTCGTTTACGAAACTCCGTGACATGTACATAAGCTGCGACTTCTCGAAATGCTTACCCTTAGTTAGCAAGTCCATCATATCTCGTTGTTTAGCCTTGTATACTCTTGCCACAAGGTGCAGGCGGTCTTGTGGCAGTTGTCCAGGCATCAGATTATGGGTTATCTCCTCCCAATAGGGATTGCAAGTCATCGTAATAAAATAATCCGGTTTACCCCACCGTTGGACTATTGCCATCGCATCCAGCAACCTCCGCTGCATGTCGCGATCACCACCAGGAAACGTACGTGGAAGCACGATTCTCTTGCCAATTCGATCACCACGTGACTCGCCGGCAACGATGGTGTCAACAAGACCCTGTAAGAGTATACAAGGTTGTGGAAAAGGTATGATTTTCAAAATGTTATTGTATTACGATGTATTGGAATAAACAAAGCACCATACCGGTAGAGATCAGCTCGTATAACTTTTTGATTTTCTGGCTTTGAGTACCAGTCCAACCTCATAGTCTCAATCTTGATATACATATCAACCGCCTAATCGTTGGAAAAAGGCGCCCACCAAACAAGATGATGTTAAAAAGCTTCTTCCTGACCTGTAGCTTGAAGCAGTAGTACTCCCTTGCACTAACAAATTTCCTGGATTGTGTTGCATTGACCTCATTGTCACCAAAATCCTCATCTTGGATATCCTCATTATCATCTACAATATTGAAAATAAATACCAAAGAGACTGGCTGGACTCATAATGACTGACAACATAAGATTTGCTCTAGAATATAAGCAATGATGATTTGGTACTGCATGTAGATCGATCGCTTGGCCTTCATCTGGCATAAAATTGCCAACTTGTTCCCTTTCATTAATTAAATTATCATCTGTTTGATAGGTGAACCAATTCATAAGTTTCATATTCATTTTTTATTCACAAAGATAGCAAGTATAGAGAAACAATTTAATAATGAACACCATACCTGCATGTAAACCAAGGACCGGTCTTCTTCTTACGGCACAAAGGTGCCAACATTCCCTTCCATTAATCAAGTTTTGATCTGTTTGATAGGTGAACGAAGTCAAATGTTTTATTACTCTTCTTAAAGATAGTAAGTAGATAACAAATTAATAATGAACATCATACCTGGATGTAAATCAGAAGGTGCGGTTTTCTTGCGGTCCAGAATTATGCTACCTGGAAATTGGGTGGTGTCATCGGGGCACTGAACATACGGCATCCAACGATTCCAACCAGTCTCCCCACGTGGGAAAAATAGTGGATATGACAATGGGTCATAGCACCCATAATGCAACTCTAATATAGAGTGGTCGGTCTCCTTTTTGGCATGCACGACAACACTCCTGTCAAAAGCAGTTATGTGGGTCGCTCCTTCAACCCATATCGCTGCCACACGAGAAGTCGTTGGGGCATTGTACCCTACGTTGATCCAACTTGATATCTGTGTTTAGTGAGATCTTGTACTCATCTAGATTCGGAACAGACCCAAGGCTCTTGAAAGCACATGCATAAGGGTTCTGCTCTAGTATTCCCAGAATTTTCCGTATGAGATCTATATCTAGATCTGGAGACCTATTAGTCCTGTGCACCAAGTTATGATCTGTATCATAAATATAGAGTTGCAAATGCCTAGGGCCATTATCAGCCGGCACCAGCTCATCAAGAGCATGGTACAACCCCCACAAGCACGAAAGGTATATCGCCGGTTCCTGCAACAGTGCTTACACGACGATCAAGGGTGACTCCAAGACTTGTGAATGAGAAGTGAGAGTTGAAATACCGAATATTGTCTCGAAAATGTTTAGCATCGTCATCACGTTGACTTGTGAACAACCGTTTCAACTCGTCTGGGACCTCGGGAGTAAACAAATCTACTTTCCCCTTTCTGCAACAAAATGCAGGTCCCTCGTATTGAAACCGCAATGCTCCACAGTGGAGACAGTCCCTAACTTTTCTAAGGACATGGTGATTTTTGGGAAGGTTAATGTAAGACCTATCATGTGGATCATTTGTTGGTGTTCCATCGATTTTCAACGTCGTTCAACTCGGTAGGATTCAAAGTCAACATCTGGATTGGAATATGAAGATTAATTAATATTTTGTTCTGCAGAAAAGACAGTATTATACTATATATTGAAACTCATGATAGCAATATGGTACCTTGGTGGGCGAACATCCTAGCTTCTTCATCAGGCTCAACATATTCAGTTTCAATAAGATTTTCAACTCCCAAGCAGTCTATATAGTAGACAATACATTAGTTTGAAATAGTTATAAGATATCCCAAAATAAACATAGAACCGTAAATGCATTAATGTGTACCATCCATATTTGTTGTGTTGCCATCGGCTCCGGTATTCCATATGCATCATCGTCGTGGTCGTTGCCTGACAACATATGTTGCAAAATGGGCAAGTATCAGCGTTGAATGAAAGGTATGAACCAAGAAGTAGTCAATGAAAGCACCATTATAATTGTTGACTTGATTGTGTCCACGTGAAGGCGCACTGACTATGTTGTCTCGCCTCATCCTCCTTCCAATGGTTTCTCTCAGGTACATATCATTTGTGTGTAGCCAATCACAATCTTCATCAGCTACAGAAACATCGAGTGAATCTCAGTTAGGAAATCTAAGATAAGAAATACAGTGTTTCATGTAGATGGCATCACCTGTATCAGATTGGTTTTGTTCTCGGTTGTAAGCACTCAGTAGATTTGGCTGCCTGACGTTTGTCACGTAGGCTTTGCAATATATCTTCTTTATGTTGCTCATACCGGGCATTTTCCCTCTGCCTCTTCAGTGCTTGTTTTTCTTCTGTATAGTAAGTGTGAATTAGGTTCAAGACAACTTGAGCAACATAGGTTTATACTATGTACGATGTATGTGTGCATTATGTATGATTGTAAATATGAGCCAGAAATGATTACCATACGAACTGCTGCATCTGTAGGCTTGAAGTGGCGGTCGTAATACAGTCGATTGGGAGGACTCAATGGAAGAGTTAATATTATTAACATTTTTCCTTGTTAGAGACGCGATGTCTGGTGTTGTTAGTTCACATGGACCATGGAGTGGAGCCTGATCACTCATTACCACATCAACAGGTATGCCTGCATCAAAATTGTAATAACAAATTCAGTTCTTTGACCACGAGAAAATCCGGTAGTATGTCTGGATGTAGGAGAACACATGACCTTCCACAACTGGTGTGTGTCGTTGCTGGGTGATAGCAGACTGCGCACTGGGCATCCCCACAGTGTCAAAACCTGTCGCAAGGGACTTTTAATTAACATGTCTTTAGATGTGATTAATGAAATGTATGATAAAGAACAGAGAAAATTGAGTAACCAGGCGACATGGCCACGGGTGGCTTAGGCAGAGTGTTGGTTCCATTTAAAATAAGCGGGCATAGCTTTCTTACGATCCCTTGCCTCCTTTGTTTTTTCAATATTGCATCCCTGTTTAGTGCATACCTCTCCTTTCCCTCTGTCTCTTTAGTTCTTTTGGATCTGTTTTTTGACCTGCGAGGCAATAACATAGTCGGTACTTACATGATCTTAGTAGCTAAGAGTAGGTGATATATGTATTTACCTGAATTGTCGTTGTTAAATCCAGGTCCCGAAGGCAGTACGTACCCCACTACGCTGAGATCCGGAAATATTGTCTTCTCAATGGCTCCTGTTTATGGAACACTTCTGGAACCCTGCCTGAACTCAGTGTGCTATGCAAATCATGATGAAGTGTAAGTATAAAATTACACGTTGTCAGATGAAAAGAGCAATTCATTGTCTTATGTCTGTCGAAAAGACGTGCAAATTCAGTTGATCTAACCTATGCACTGGCAGGTTCGGCAGTAGTCATATGTATTGAAGATGTTGCTAGCTACTGAGGTGATGACACGGAGGTAAGGCAGCGCCACGGTCGAGGACACATCGCTGACACCGGGCGAGGGCGGCGTCGTGACGACGGCGTATTGAGGAGAGTTAGGGCTGCAAGGCGGGTCGAGGGCGTCGCGGAGACCAGGGCGAGGTCGCGTGCCAAGGGCGGCCAGGCGAGGCGGGCGGAGCGAGGACGGCGGGACGGCATGCCGACGCGAGGTTCGTGGCGTGGTGGCGTTGATTGCGGAGATACGGCATTATTCGCTGGATGGAGTTGTCATCGTTGGGATGTGTAGGAGCCTGGACGTGGGAGTCTGCCGGCAGAACATTTCATTACAACCGTCGATCTGTTTGTATTCTGGTTGATGAAACGTGGACAGTTGGATGGTAGTTAGTGGGTATGATCGGACGTCTTGGGTAATCCTGTGTGCACTTTTTCGTGTGGATGTAGGGGAAGTAACGTTTGGTCTTTTAATAGTAGTATAGATATAGATATAGATATAGATGTGCACAATATAGCAAATAGAAACTGCTGATCCAATCCTCAATGTTCTAGACTCCTAATTTTAATTTTATTTCATTTTTTTTTTTGTGAAAGAGTAAAGTAAAAAATAGCAATATGTTTTTCGTCTTTTTCGGCTCTCATTACATGAAATACTTACAACTCCAAAAATCAAAACTGTACCCTGCAAGCCACTCAAAAAATGTAAAACAGCTCAGCGCTGCTGGGAACTTGGAGAGATTGCTATTAGTGCAACAACAAGCAGCTCCAGGTCCATCTCAGCGACAATTGCATGCCAGCGATGGGATCGTGTAAACAATTTTTCCCTCGGCCTTTTCCGACACCGTACCCATTATTTCAATATATCATAGTGCACTCTAAAACCCATAATGCTTACAACAAAGGCACAATATCTATGCATACAACAATAGTGATTGCAATCTGAAAAGTAGGTAATCAAGCATACATCCAACATACGCCACTGTAGTCTTATATAGCATGATCCCGTTTACACTTGTTTTTGCGCAAGTGCTAAGATCCCGTTTACACTTGTTTTTGCGCAAGTGCTGGGACAAGAATGAGATTTTCCTTGCGACCCACTGTGACACCGAAGGACTCTGTCATATTGATTTTTACTGTCCCTGCAGGTAGATCCCAGTTGAAGTGGAACATGAGGTTTGCCAACATTATCTCAACAGTGGCCATTCCAAAGTTCATACCTGGGCACACCCTTCGTCCAGTCCCAAAAGGCAAATAATGAAAATTGTTTCCCATGTAGTCAGGAATTATGGTGCTTCCAACATTTTCCATGAAGCGCTCGGGCATGAACTTCTCTGCGCTCTCCCAGTAGGCAGGGTCCCTTGATAGAGCCCATCCATTGATGATCACACGGGTACCAGATGGTATGGTGTATCCTCTATGTCATGATCGGCCGTGGAGAGGTGGGGCACGAAAGGCGGCACAGGACTGTGTAGCCGGAGCGTCTCTTTGATAACACCCTTCAGGTAGATCATACCACTCAGATCCTCTTCTTTAACCATTTCCTTCCCCTCTGCTACGCTCCTCACCTCAGCTTGGAGCTTGGTCAACACCTCTGGATTTTGGATTAGCTCAGCCATTGCACAATCCAGCACTATGAATGATGTGTCCGTCCCACCTATGAACATGTCCTGCAAAAATAGAGACCACCATTTTTACATGTCAGTATATCAGTTTTGTTTAATTTATATGTATCCAAATATGCGGTTATTTAGTATGACATGCATACCACCAACACGGCCTTGACGTTTTCTCTCGTGAGGTTGTACTCTTGTTGAATGGAGAGCAACACATCGATGAAATCTGTCTCGCCGCCTTGTTTGATTTCATGGTCCAACATCGTGTTCTTGGCATGGTCGTTGATGATCTCATCAAGCAAGTCATCCCATTTCTTTTTTATTCTCTCCGCCCTAGCACACACCATCCTTCTTACCACGTCCAGCCTTGCCAACTTGGGGAAGTAATCCTCCAGGTTGAACCCACCTATGAGCATCGAGCTAGTCTCTACCAGCTCGCGGAATAACTCGTTTCGACCGCCACCTCTGAAGGACTTGCCCGACACAGCATGACAAACAATATCAGTGGTGAACGAGCTAAGCAGCTTACTAAGGTCCACTGCAGCGCTCCTGGCGGCTGCCTCGCGGATCCTCGCCATAGCGTGTTGTACCTGTCGATCATTCAGCCATGGATGAGTGGAGAGAACAATAGGGTCAGCGTATACCATGAGTTGCAAATTTTCATACCCGAAAACAAAGTCAACACTACTTGGAGCTCAGTAACCACCACAAGGCTAAGTTTGTCTTGCAAAAATACTATCACGATATAATTTTTCTGTCCATATTAATAGAAAAATCTTGTTCTTAGTGACATATTGCAGAAACTACTACTCAGAAACCAATTACCTCTTTTTCACGGGCGAGACGGTAGGAGCCAACTTTCTTGGAACTGAGAAGATGTGTTGCAACAATCTTTCTTATCTGGCGCCAGTGATCCCCGTATGGGGAGAAGGCCATATCAGTTGATCCATAGAAGAGGACGTCAGTCATGGCGGACTGTACCCGGGACGCAAACGCATGGTCGTGCGTGCGAAGAACTGCCATAGCTGCACGAGCGGACGACACAATGAGGCTGGGGACGGCGCCAAGGCGTAGAAGCATGACATCGGGGCCATGCTTGTCGGCGAGACTGCGGAGGGAAATGTGGGGCAGTGAGCCCATGAGGTGGAGGTGGCCGATGAGAGGTAGCTTGTAGGGAGGCGATGGGAGTCTGTCGAGCAGCTTGTCTGCTCTCCTTGTGGTTGTCGTGGACGTGGCAAACCGAAGGATGAGGAGGAGGAGGACAAGAGGGCATACGATGAGCACAAGGACTTCATGCTCATGGAGACTGTGAAGAACTTGAGCCATGACTAACTAGCTTGTTTATTGTATTGAGCAAACTTTCTAGCAAGCTAGTGCGATGGCTTGGTGTTTGATTTTCCTCGTAATTTATAGCCCAAGTGCTGCTACTATTTTATAGTTTTTCTTGAGAATTCCTAAAGTATCATTTCTGTTGTCCTCTCATGATTTCTCTAGTGGACGGAAACATCTCCTCTGTGATAATTTATAGCCCAAGTGCTGCTACTATTTCTACAGTTTTTCTTGGTGTTTGATTTTGAGATAGACGAAGTGTCACACAAGCATCTCGTAGTGGACGGAAACATCTCCTCCCACCAGACATCGCCGGAAAGTCTCAAATATCCAAAAAATACAAGCACCAATGTTAAGTTTAGAACTCAAACTCTAATGGATTAGGAATACTATTGTCCTCCTAATCTTTCAGTTACGAATTAGCTCGCGAAATTGGTTTGGAGTTGATTCCCTCCTTGTGCGTCACAGAGAAATCCAATTTATGTATCGCACATGCGACGTCATATCAGATGTTCTACCATTGATTGAATGCCTGGATGGAATCACAAAACATCGGATGCTTGAACATAGCTTTTGTTTTTAGTGTACCATGTCTGTACTTCTGAGCTTCTTTCTTCGGTTGCTCTTAGGTGCCCCAAAAACAAATGAAGCTACAAGAAAGAACCTCTTCGCTCTGGCTTGTGCCCCAATCTGACTTCTCTTCCGTCGGGCTAGCTCACCAAGGCCGGCCATAGGCCTTGTTTGGATACCCTAACTTAGTTAGAGGTTAGAGTTGGTTTCTAGCCCATGACTAACCCTGAACTAACTTTCTGAACTAACTTTAGCCAAATAGGTGTTTGGATGATAGGGTTAGATTGATAATAAATGAGGAGAACTAGCTCCAATTAGCACCACTTGGGTGGGAATAAGTTTTTTGGGTGGGTTAGATGCAGCTCAAACTAGCCCTCATCTTTGGGTATTTAAGAGTTATTTAAGCCCAAACTAGCTCAAACTAACTCTAACCAATGAATCCAAACAGGGCCATAGTTATATTAAGAAGGCAAACGATTAAATACGGTTGGCCGCCCGAAGCTTCGAGTGGGCGGAGTGCACATCGTAGGATGTAGGCAGATCCTACACTATGGCTAGCTGCGCCCCGCGAAATTCTTTTGGAGAGCACTTGCTGGTGGCCCCCCATGAGCCATCCTTTTTCTTCCCCAATTAGCCTGCAGCTTACACCACACGCCATGGACTTGAGGAGCTGCAAATAGCGCCCAGGGAGGCTACAACCCACGAATGCCGAGCTTGGCGACCGCGATGGGCTCAGCGACGAAGGAGATATTTTGCTAGGACCAGGGCTCAAATTTGCTGGAACCGGCGAGCCGAGTTGCTGCGGGCTGCGGCGGCGAACAATGATGATTTTTTTTCTGTAACCGTTGTCGGCGTTTGCTACGACCGGCAGGTGGTTTTGCTGCGATCAGCAACCTAGGGAGGTACCGCCGCCACTGGAGCTGCGTCCCGTTGTTAACCAGAGTTGTGACCATCACCATATTGACCGCAACCTGTGGGCGCTCGGTGTTGCTTGCGTGGAGCCAATGAGAAACGCATGGCAGGCAGTGATCGCCGGCGAGGGCGGTGACTGGTGTCGCGGGCGGCGAACCGGCGGCGTTGGAGGCGGTGCTTCGAGGTTGCGCGTTCGCTCGTCCATGGTGGGTGCCGACGGCATCGTCGGATTTGTTTTTGAGAGATAAAACGACATGAGAAGCCTCAATCCAACGGCCATACTTGCATGCATCCAACGCCTGTGCGGTGACGGGCCAAAATTTGGCCCTGCCGACAGGCGGCTAGCAATGACCTGTTAACAAACAATTCGTAACATGCTACTCCAAACTAATGCAAACCACCAACCTTTCGACACTACATGTTGTACGAGGATAGTGGCAGGGGAGGAGGCCATGCATAGTCTCAAACAAATTGGTAAAATTTGATCGCTACCAGAAGCAGGCGTTAAGTTCCTATCAGCTACCTGCTACCTCGTCCAGGAGTCAAAAGTTGTCCAGCTCCAAATATACTACTTTCTTCATTTCACAATATAGTGCGCCCGCGCTTCCTGAGGTTCAATTTTGACCCTAAATATAATTATCGAAACCGACTGCGGCGGGAGCAAAAATTATCCCACTGAATTCGTATTTTCGATATGAATTCAGTGATATATTTTTTTCTCCCACCATAGTCGGTCTCGTTGGTTAAATTTAAGGTTAAACTTGAATCTTAGGAAGCGCGGGCGTAATATATTATGGAATGGAGGGGGTACTACGCCCCCGTACGAATCTTTCGTATGATATAGCTACATAACAAAGAGCATATTATTGATGTAGCTATAATAATCTGTGCTCTGTTGTACGGGGAGATTCTTGTGCAAACCTTTACAAAATTCCTAGTACTAGACTACTAGTTTATACTAGACCTAGATGGCTACTGTGTCCACATGGTGGCCGATCAAATGCAGATCTCAAGAGACATTGGAGAATGCGTACATGATTTATGAGATCCACTCGGCATTATTTTATGCATGATTGAGTACACTAACATGATACATGCATGTGTGGGGTGAGTATGAAGGATGGTTATATTAGACATTTGAAATGATAATGTCGACTGATAAATGATGTATGGAGTACTTGTTTCGTCATAGGTAATTTAATAAATTGATACGCTCAACCCAGTCAGTGAGCCAACTACTGAAACAAAAATACAAATTAATACATCCCTTGAAATATAATATAAGGTGCCTTGGACATTAACATGGTCTACAAGGTTGTGTTTTGAACATTAATTCTTACGGAAGTATGTTACATCAAATCAAAGTAAGTATGACCAAAAGAATATATGTCATGACAGATCAATTGGTTTTGATACTGTAATTATCGGTAAGTATTGTTTAACAATTTTCAAAATAGTTAAAAGTTTGGTTTCCATAGATGCTAGCCTTACTTGAAGACATGGAGCGGTTAAATTACTTGGTCTTAGGTAGATTATCGTTGTCATTCCCAGCTTCACATCGAACAAAGTCTACTCGAGATTTACCCATGACTAGATATCACACTATGTAGCTAAATTTTCAAAAAAAAGGAAGATAGTTTCTCCCCTTCCGTTTACATCCACAAGCTTGTTGCTTTCACAACAGAAAAATGGAAGTGTTGGTCACAAAGAATTACGTTGCAGATTCTGAACTTCGCTAATGAAAACCGGATATATAAGTAGCCCTACATACATTTGCAGGCGATTCGCCGACCACGTGGTGGGCCGAAGTGGGGTCGTCATCCTCTCCGGACGGCGAGCACGAGGAGAAGGGTATCTACGTCGAAGAATGGCGCCGCATCTTCCCGACTGCGGCGACGACGGCCATGAAGAGGAGGAGATCGGTGTCGAAGAATGGCCGCATCTTCCCCGACTGCGGCGACAACGATACAAGGCCAGACCCCAAGATCGGTGGTATGAAGCGGGCCAAATGGATAGCACTCTATAATAGTGATTAGAGTTTATGTTTAGGTTGAGTTTAACCCTAAGTTTAATTTAAATAGAATCTATGTTGAACTTTATGCAAGTTTCAGTCGAATATATGTACATTATGTCAAATTTCAGTTATTTAAATCGAATATATTTTGAACTTTATGCAAATTTGGTTTTTACTCCGTTATATAGGGGATCGGTCAGAACTGCTCTAACCAAGTCTATACTTTTGAGCTCTTTCTTTGGATGCCTTAGGTGCCCCCAAAACAAATGAAGCCACAAGGAGAACCTATTCGCTTTTGTGACCCAATCTGATTTCTCTTGCATCGGGCTTGCTATGAGCACGCACCTTTGTCCCTACAAGCTGATTAATTAGCTTACCAAGGCGGGCCATCGTTATTTTAAGAAACAATTCATAAAGGACCTCAATTAATCCCGGACGTTCGGATTTCAAGCATGTTATCTCAAATATTTTTTTGATGGCAATTTTAGTTGATGCGAGGTGGCAATTTTAGTTGTTAACACATGGCAACTTTGTCCCAGTACGTTTTTTTGTCAAAAAATTGTCATGTTTGTCAACCTCGCCTAAACTAAAGTTTCCATGAAAAAAGTTCGGGTTGCCATGCTTAAAATCCGAACGTTCAGGGTTTATCAATCCCGTTCATAAAATACTCAACCGTTCGACACCGTATGTTGCACGAGGATAATCTTTGGCAGAGGAGGAAGCCATAGTCTCAAACAAATTAATAAATTGGTACCAGAAGAAGGCGTTAAGTTTCTATCAGCTATCTTCTACCTCGTCCAGGAGTCAAACGTTGGTCAGCTTCAAATTATACTACAAGCTCCCATACGAATCTTTCGTACTATGATATAGCTATATAACAAAGAAACTATTAATGGTGTGAATAATCGCGAGTGGACATTTTTTTGATAAAGAGTATATATTAATATCGCGAAGATACCAATTACACCCAGCCTATGCAACAACGCAATGCCCTATTGACATGACGGATGCACACACCAAAAAAAGAAGAAGAAACCAAAAAAGAAAGGTTGCATAAGAGAGAGAGAGAGAGAGAGAGAGAGAGAGAGAGGGGTTCGTCTAGGGTTTGTCCCAACATTGGAGGCTGGCAAACTCTACCTGGTGGTTGCCAACGAGCTGGTTAACTTTGCGGAGGCGGAGTCGCCTGACAGATGGCGTCGTGTGACGCTAAAGGAAATGGGCTCGGTCGAGGAGAACGCGGCATGGTAACCTCCCTACAGGACATTGGCCAATCAGATTGAAATGGGTCTTCAAAGTGAAAAAGAATGCCGCCTGCGAAGTAGTGCGGCACAAAGCCGGCGATGTTGATGGGTTCAAGCAGGAGAGGCTCATGATGCTCTTGAAGATGAGTGACCTCGGCAGGCTAAGCTTTTACCATGCATCAGGCTGCGTACGCTGCCAAGATCCTTCTAAAGGTGCACTTGAAGCTCTACAGGTCAAGCATCAGCCTGCTAGCGGATGCGGCGCTTTACCAAAGCCTTATTGGCATGCTCCACTACCAAAGGTTCGTGGATTCAGTGATGCAGATATGGGAGGAGACATAGATGATAGCAAGAGCACATCGGGAATGTTGTTCTTCTACGGCTCCTGACCTCGGCTGGCAGCCTCAAAAGCCGAAGGTCACTCTCTCACCATGCGAGTTGGAGTGCATAGCTGCCGTGACGGCTGCCTGTTAGGGAGTTTGGATCGGCCGTCTTCCGGGTGATTTATTGAAGGAGGACCCTCTGTAGGCTGAGCTTCGCGTCGACAACAAATCTGCCATACAACTTTGCAATAATCATGTGTTCCACGATCGAAGTAAGCATAATAGCACATTAATTTTAGGTACCACTTCATTCGTGACTGTGTGAATAATGGTATGATTGCAGTTTATTATATCATTACATAGGAGCAGCCTCACAAAATCGCTCGGACATGTGCGCTTCTAGGAGCTGCGCACGCAAATTGGCATCGTCGAGATCATGCAGTCGAACATCTAGATTAGGGAGATTTCACTGTTAAGTTTTAGTAACTCTAGCTGGTCATCTACTTTCGAGTCGAGTTTTCAGTTAAGTTCAGTCAACCATCGCGAGCTCACATATTGTGTGTATGCCGCCTTGGATAAGTATAGGACTGACAGTCCTTCATCCATAAATGACAGCTCACCTTGTCCAATCATGTGTTCTTCTTCAGCACAGATGCCGGCTGCATTCAAAATTTTGCTCTTATAGTATCCAGTACACAACAAAAATTAATACAGAAAAGAACTGAGAGTCCATTCAGTTTTTAAAAATATTCAAGCTAGGTCTGTCTTTTCCCCGTTCAATGGACTAAATTACGGTAGTATAGAGAGGTTAACTATTTCTACACATATAAAACTGCAAGGAAAAACATGAGTATATTATACTCCATATAAAGTACGTACACCATTTGTTTTTGCGGTTGCGTAGTGTCATTGATCTGCCCACTTAGCTAGGAATCCAAGCACTCGATGTCAGGGAGGACTGTAAAAATCGGCCGAAATCAGGATATACGTATTAGAGGTAAAATAAGAAGATCTTTTGGATTCTAAGAAGTAATTATGGGATTTTCAGTTATCCACATATGTTTTTTTCTTCAAACTATTATGTTTTTTTGATACCATTTATTGAATTCAAACCTATTCTGTTTGTTTCACCATGTTGGTCACCAGCTCACCATGTGCACGGAAGAAGAAAATCAATTGTAAAAACAATAGCCTGATGTGAAACCTGCCCCTAACTAACGCACACGGATCTAGGGCGACTTACATATCCGATTTTCGTTAGCAAAGTTCAGAATCTGGCAACATAAATTCTTTTTGACCAGCACATCCATTTTTCTGCTGTAAAATCAACAAGCTTGTGGATGTAAATGCAAGGGGAGAAACTATCTTCCTTCTTTTCTTTGGAAATTTCGCTACATAGTGTGATATATCTAATCATGGGTAAATCTCGAGTTGACTTTGTTCGGATGTGAAGCTGGGAATGACAACGATAATCTACCTAAGACCGAGTAATTTAATCACTCCATGTCTTCAAATAAGGCTAGCATCTATTGAAGCCAAACTTTTAATTATTTTGAAGATTGTTAAACAATACTTACGGATAATTACTGTATCAAAACCAATCGATCTGTCATGACATATATTCTTTTAGTCCATACTTACTTTGATTTGATGTAGCATACTTCCCTAAGAATTAATGTTCAAAACACCCTTGTAGACCATGTTAATGTCCAAGGCACCTTATATTATATGTCAAGGGGTGTATTAATTTGTATTTTTGTTTTAGTAGTTGTGCTAAGTAGCCATGACACTGACTGGGTAGATTAGTGTATCAATTTATTAAAATTACCTATGACGAAACAAGTACTCCATACATCAGTCGACATTATCATTTCATTGTAACCATTCTTAATACTCAACCAACACATGCATGAAACATGTTAGTTTACTCAATCGTGCATAAAATAATGCCGAGTGGATCTCATAAACCATGTATGCATTCTCCAATGCCTCTTGAGATTTGCATCTGATCGGCCACACCATGTGGAGACACAGTAGCCATCTAGGTGAAGATCAAACAGAACAAGTATAAACTAGCTAGTAGTCTAGTACTAGGGATTTTGTAAAGGTTTGCACAGGAATCTCCCCGTACAACAGAGCACAGATTATTATAGCTACATCACTGATAGGCTCTTTGTTATATAGCTATATCATATGAAAGATTCGTACGGGAGCTTGTAGTAGTATATTTGGAGCTGGCCAACTTTGCCTCCTTGACGAGGTAGCAGGTAGCTGATAGGAACTTAACGCCTTCTTTTGGTACCGATCAAATTTTATCATTTTGTTCGAGACTATGGCCTCCGCCCCTGCCAAAGGTTATCCTCGTAAAACATGTGGTGTCGCAAGGTCTACGGTTTGCATAAGTTTTGGAGTAGCATGTTATGAATTTGTTTCTTAATAGGCCAGTGCTAGCCGCCGGTCGGCCGGCCTAATTTTTTGCCGGTCATCGCGCAGGCGTTAGATGCATGCACGTATGGCCGTTGGATCGGGGCTTCTCATGTCGTTTTCTCTCTCAAAATCAAATCACGCGACGCCAGCGGAAGGCTACTTGCAGGCGCTACGTGGACCGAGTTGAAAATCCTGAACTGGGGGAAGCAATTGCAATGCGTCATCCGCTGATATTCGCAAAGGAAGCTGGGTTCCAGAATATCATGATGGCATCTGATTGTTTGACCTTGGTTACCAAAGTAAAGAGCAATATGGCTGATAGATCTCATATAGGTGCCGTTGTGTTTGATATCAAAAGTAGGGCCTCAAGCTTCTTATCTTGTAAGTTTATTCATGTAAATCGAGTCTGTAATGTGGCAGCACATGTTCTGGCGAAATCAGCAGAACATGATGTTGGGTCCTGTTGGTATAACGAGGCTCCTGAAATTATCAGGACCATTGTGTGTACTGAACAATTAGCTAAATGAATGAATGATGCTGCCCATTTAAAAAAAAAACTGTCTAAGTTACAACCAAACTATGAACAGCCTCAGCCGCCCGAAGATTCGGCCGGCCAGCAGTATTTAGTCGTTTTCCTTTTTAATACAATGATGGCCGGCCTTGGTGAGCTAATTAATTAGCTTGTAGGGACAAAGGCGCGTGCTCATAGCAGGAGCGAATAGGTTCTTTCTTGTGGCTTCATTTGTTTTGGGGGCACCTAAAACATCGAAAGAAAGAAGCTCAAAAGTACAGACTTGTAAACTAAAAAAACAGTTTTGCTAACGCACATCTAATATCATAAGTGTTTCATATTTAAGTTCTATGTCATTGATCTTATGTGAAGATTCGTGTCTTTTATACTTGATTGAGTCACTTAGATGTGTAATAATTAGAGCACATCTACCCTAGACACACACCAAAAAAAAAGTTACAGGCTTGGTTAACTAGGTTATCTTGTAAACTTGATTTCTCCCCACGTATGTTCAAGCATCCGATGTTTTGTGAATCCATCCAGGCATTCAATCAATGATAGACCATCTGATGTGACCGTGGCATGTGCGCTACATAAATTGAATTTATCTATGACGCATAAGGAGGGAATCAACTCCAAACCGATTTTACAAACCAATCTATGGTTGCATGATTAGAAGGACAGTGGTATTCTTAACCCATTAAGATTTGAGTCCTAGACTTGATGTTGGTGGTCGCATTTTTTTTGAATTTATTTCATGTTTTTTGGCGATGCTCGTTCAGTGGGAGGAGATGTTCTCGTCGACTATAAGGAGCCTCAAGGAGATGTTCGTGCAGTGGCATCCGCCCGAAGCTTCGGGGGCGTGCATTAATAAGAGTGAGTGTATGCTCGTGTATGTGAGCGACTTTGATTGTACTGTGTTAAAGAAAACTCCAACCAATTTCCACTAGAGAAATCATCACACCGGACAACAGAAATGATACTTTGTAGGAATTCTCAGGAAAAACTATAAAATAGTAGTAGCACTTGGGCTACAAATTACGAGGAAAATAGAACACTAAGCCATCGCACTAGAAAGTTTGCTCAATACATTAAACAAGCTAGTTAGCCATGGCTCAAGTTCTTCACGGCCTCCATGAGCATGCGTCTCCCCAAGTCCTTGTGCTCATCTTCTGCCCTCTTGTCCTGCTCCTCCTCATCGTTCAGTTTGCCACATCCATGACACACAAGGAGAGCAGACAAGCTGCTCGACAGACTCCCATCGCCTCCCTACAAGCTCCTTCTCATCGGCCACCTCCACCTCGTCGGCTCACTGCCCCACATTTCCCTCCGTAATCTCGCCGAGAAGCATGGCCCCGATGTCATGCTTCTACGCCTTGGCGCCGTCCCCAGCCTCGTTGTGTCGTCCGCTCGTGCAGCCATGGCAGTTCTTCGCACGCACGACCATGTGTTTGCGTCCCGGGTGCAGTCCGCCATGACTGACATCATCTACTATGGATCAACTGATGTGGGCTTCTCCCCATATGGGGATTACTGGCGCCAGATTAGAAAGATCACAGCAACACATCTTCTCAGTTCCAAGAAAGTTGGCTCCTACCGTCTCGCACGTGAAAACGAGGTAATTGGTTTCTGAGTACTAGTTTCTGCAATATGTCACTAAGAACAAGATTTTTCTATTAATATGGACAGGATTTTTTTATATCGCGAAAGTATTTTTTTTCAAGACAACCTAATAACGAGTTTTGAATATATTAATCGTCAAACATAGAGAAGAAGTTTGACTCCGCGGTTGATATATTGTCGACTAGAGAGGCTACTACTAACAAACCTTGTTGTGGTTAGTGGTTACTGAGCCCCAAGTAGCGTTGACTTTGTTTTTCTGTATGAAAATTTGCAATTCATGGTATGCGTTGATCCCTATTGATCATCCACTCATCCATGGCTGAATGATCGACAGGTACAAGACGCTATGGCGAGGATCCGCGCGGCAGCAGCCAGGAGCACTGCAGTGGACCTTAGTAAGCTGCTTAGCTCCTTCACCACTGATATTGTTTGCCATGCTGTGTCGGGCAAGTCCTTCAGAGGCGGCGGTCGAAACGAGTTGTTCCGCGAGCTGGTAGAGACTAGCTGGATGCTCATAGGTGGGTTCAACCTGGAGGACTACTTCCCCAAGTTGGCAAGGCTGGACGTGGTAAGGAGGATGGTGTGTGCTAGGGCGGAGAGAATAAAGAAGAAATGGGATGACTTGCTTGATGAGATCACCAACGACCACGCCAAGAACACAACGTTGGACCATGAAATCAACCAAGACAGAGAGACTGATTTCATCGATGTGTTGCTATCCATTCAACAAGAGTACAACCTCACCAGAGAAAACGTCAAGGCCGTGTTGGTGGTATGCATATCATACTAAATAACAGCATGTTTAGATACATATAAATTAAACATTACTAATATACTGACATGTAAAAATGGTGATCTCTATTTTCGCAGGACATGTTCATAGGTGGGACGGACACATCATTCATAGTGTTGGATTGTGCAATGGCTGAGCTAATCCAAAATCCAGAGGTAATGACCAAGCTCCAAGCTGAGGTGAGGAGCATAGCAGAGGGGAAGGAAATGGTTACACAAGAGGATCTGAGTGGCATGATCTACCTGAAGGGTGTTATCAAAGAGACGCTCCGGCTACACAGTCCTGTGCCGCTCTTCCTGCCCCACCTCTCCACGGCCGACTGCGACATAGAGGATACACCATACCATCTGGTACCCGTGTGATCATCAATGGATGGGCTCTATCAAGGGACCCTGCCTACTGGGAGAGCGCAGAGGAGTTCATGCCCGAGCGCTTCATGGAAAATGTTGGAAGCACCATGATTCATGACTTCAAGGGAAGCAGTTTTCATTATTTGCCTTTTGGGACTGGGCGAAGGGTGTGCCCAGGTATGAACTTTGGAATGGCCACTGTTGAGATAATGTTGGCAAACCTCATGTACCACTTCAACTGGGATCTACCTGCAGGAACAGTAAAAATCAATATGACAGAGTCCTTCGGCGTCACAATGGGTCGCAAGGAAAATCTCATTCTTGTCCCAGCACTTGCGCAAAAACAAGTTTAATCGGGATCATGCTATATAAGACTGCAGTGACCGTTGGATGTATGCTTGATTACCTACTTGTCAGATTGCAATCACTATTGTTGTATGCATCGATATTGTGCCTTTGTTGTAAGCATTCACTCGCAAAAAAAAAAGTTGTAAGCATTAACATATGGGTTCCAGAGTGCACTATGATATATTGCAATAATGGGTACGGTGTCGGAAAAGGCCGAGGAAAAAGTTGTTTACACGATCCCGTCACTGGCATGCAATCGTCGTTGAGATGGACCTGGAGCTGCTTGTTGTTGCACTAATAGCAATTAATCTCTCCAAGTTCCCAGCAGCGCTGAGTTGTTTTAAATTATTTGTGTGGCTTGCAGGTACAGTTTTGATTTTTGGAGTTATACGTACTTCATGTAATGAGAGCCGAAAAGGACCAAAAACATATTGCTATTTTTTACTTTTTACATTACTCTTTTACGAAAAATATAATTGGAAATAAAAGTATGGGAAAATTTAGGAGTCTAAGAGCATCTCCAGCCGCCTTTAAGACCCCGGCGTTTTTTAGCGCCCGGCCTAAAAATCGGCCCAGTCGCGCCCCCATGAGTCCGTTTTTCGCCGGGTTGGGCCGAAATAACAGCCGGCACACCCAAGCCGAACCCGGCGCGCCGGGGGCGCCGGCACAAGCGAAAAGGCCCCGGCGTTTCTTTCCGCTTTGCCCCCGGCTTCCCTCTCATTCTCTCCATTCCTCCGCCTTAATCTCCTCCTCCTCCTCCCAGCGGCCGCCATGCCGCCCGAAAAATCGTGCTCCCCAGCGTCGCGGCAGCTAAATCCGCCGCCGTCGCCCAGCTGAAGCAGAGGAAGCCGAGGGCGCCGCCGTCCAAGCCACCGGGCATGTCCAACGCCGACTGGAGGGCGGAAGTTCAGCGTCGGGAGGCTGTCACCACCGACCGGCGGAACAGGGCCAACGCCAAGAAGGCCCGGGACAGCGCGGCGCTCGCGGCTGCGGCTGCGGCGGATCAAGCGGAGCGCTCGGCCGAACAAGCCGAGGCGGCTTGCGTGGGGATGATAAATCCACCCAGTGGCCACGCCCAGTACGCGCCCTGGAGCCAGCAAAGTGTCGGTTCTCCGGCCGGCTTCTCGTCGTCACCGCAACCCTGGGAATGCACGCCATCGCTGGGCTACGCCGATGGGGACGCACACGGTGGGTTCAACCCCAACATCATCTTCCCCCATGGTCACCCGGCCCAGCGCACGCCCTCGCCCGCCTTCGCCGGCGTGCAGTACCCTCGATAAAACTACTCACCGCCGGCCTACGCGTTGTCCCGACGCCCCCTCTCCGCCGTGGTGCGCTGCCCTTCTGACAAGCTTCCACGTCGCACCTCGCGACACCGACGCGACCAAAGCCGACATGGACGACATCATCACGGCAGGCTCGGCCGCCGCCGCCGCGTCCCCCGGGTTCACTACCCAGGACGACACGATGGGCCTCGACGGCGACATGGATGGCGAGCTCGAGTACGGCGAGGAGGAGCCGGACGAGCAGGAGGAGGAGGAGGAGGAGGAGCCGACGCCGGTTCCGGCGAGGAGACGCAATAAGAAGAAGAAGAAGAAGAAGAAGAAGAAGAAGAAGAAGAAGAAGGGGGCGGCCAGGACCGGCGAGCCGCGCATCAAGTGGGCGTCCAAGGAGCAGGAATGTCTCGCCGAAGCGTGGAAAGTCGTCTGCCTCGACCCAATCACCGGCACGAACCAGAGCATCAAGACGTATTGGGAGCGCATCAAGGCCGAGTTCGACGAGCGCAAGCTCGTCGACCCCTACTTCAAAGGCGTCTACATGCACCGCGGGTCGAAGGCAATGGCGAACCATTGGGGGCTCATCCAGTCGACGTGCAACAAATGGCATGGGATCGTCGAGGAGATCGCGGCTCGCCTGGAGAGCGGCACCAACATTGAGGATCAGGTATGGCATGCCGGTCTCCCACTCTTTCTCGCCGTGTGCGCCCGCCAACTGTTTTTTCCTCGGCCTAGCTGCTGCGCATGTTCGCCATGTATCGCCAGGACAGCAGCGACCAAGAATTCAAGTACCTCCATGTCTTCAAGCGGATCGAGAAGTGCGAGAAGTGGGCGGATGTCCGGCGCACCCTTGCCAAGGCCAAGGAGACCTACAAGCGAGACAGCAGCGACGCCAGGCGCAGGCGGCAGGCGCTGATACGTCTCCGTCGTATCTACTTTTCAAACATTTTGCCCTTGTTTTGAACTCTAACTTGCATGATTGGAATGGAACTAACCCGGACTGGCGCTGTTTTTCAGCAGACTTTCCATGGTGTTATTTATGTGCAGAAACAAAAATTCTCGCAATGACCTGAAACTCCACGGAACGTCATTTCAGAAATAATAACAAATCCTTGCCAAAGATGAAGAGCAGGGGGGTCACACCCTGTCCACGAGGTGGGCGCCCTCCCCTAAGGTCGCCCCCTACCTCGTGGGCCCCTGGAGCTCCTCGGCGCCAACTCCAACTCTATATATTTGCTTTCGAAGAAAAAAATCAAGGAGAAGAAATCATCGCGTTTTCACGATCTGAGCCACCGCCAAGCCCTAAAACCTCTCGGGAGGCTGATCTAGAGTCCGTTCGGGGCTCAGGAGAGGATTAAATGCCGTCGTCATCATCAACCATCCTCCATCACCAATTTCATGATGCTCACCACCGTGCGTGAAGTAATTCCATCGTAGGCTTGCTGGGCGGTGATGGGTTGGATGAGATCTATCATGTAAGCGAGTTAGTTTTGTTAGGGTTTGATCCCTAGTATCCACTATGTTACGAGATTGATGTTGCTATGACTTTGCTATGCTTAATGCTTGTCACTAGGGCCGAGTGCCATGATTTCAGATCTGAACCTATTATGTTTTCATGAATATATGTGTGTTCTTGATCCTATCTTGCAAGTCTATAGTCACCTACTATGTGTTATGATCCGGCAACCCGAAGTGACAATAATGGGACAACTCCTGGTGATGACCATGGTTTGAGGAGTTCATGTATTCACTATGTGCTAATGCTTTGTTCCGGTACTCTATTAAAAGGAGGCCTTAATATCCCTTAGTTTCCATTAGGACCCCGCTGCCACGGGAGGGTAGGACAAAAGATGTCATGCAAGTTCTTTTCCATAAGCACGTATGACTATATTCAGAATGCATGCCTACATTATATTGATAAATTGGAGCTAGTTACATGTCACCCTATGTTATGATTGTTACATGATGAACCGCATCTGGCATAATTATCCATCACTGATCCAATGCCTACGAGCTTTTCCTATATTGGTTCTCGCTTATTTACTTTTCCGTTGCTACTGTTACAATCACTACAAAAACACCAAAAATATTACTTTTGCTTCCGTTACTTTTGTTACCGTTACCACTACTATCATATTACTTTGCTACTAAACACTTTGCTGCAGATACTAAGTTATCCAGGTGTGGTTGAATTGACAACTCAACTGCTAATACTCGAGAATATTCTTTGGCTCCCCTTGTGTCAAATCAACAATTTGGGTTGAATACTCTACCCTCGAAAACTGTTGCGATCCCCTATACTTGTGGGTTATCAAGACTATTTTCTGGCGCCGTCGCCGGGAAGCATAGCTCTATTCTTGGAGTCACTTGGGATTTATATCTGCTGGTCACTATGAAGAACTTGAAGGCAGCTAAGACAACAATTTATCCCTCAACTACGAGGGAGGTGAGGAACTGCCATCTAGCTCTGCACTTGATTCACCTTCATTTTGAGTAAGCTTACGACACCTAAACCTGCTTCTCGCTATTCGCTTTGATATATGCATGTTATTGATAATGCCACTTCTGCTATGCATGATACTTATGATGAAACTACTTCTATGCTTGGTACTACTGTGCCCCTTAGTGAATTTCTTGATGAACAAATTGCTAGGGCTAGAGAGAAAGAAATTATTGAAACTGATTATATTGATGAAAGTGATGATGAAGATATACTGTTATTCTTGAGGGTTATGTTTTTGATATGGAAGCTTACGCAGCTATTTTAGCTTGCAAAGATAGATATGAGCTCAAGAGGTTATTAGTTAAATGGAATAAGCAATCTCTTAAAGATAGAATGAAACCTGACCCTGCTTTTGCTACTTCACCTATTTGTGTTGCCGATAAGGATTATGAATTCTCTGTTGATCCTGATATAATTACTTTGGTTGAATCTGATCCTTTTCATGGCTATGAATCTGAAACTGTTGTGGCACATCTTACTAAATTAAATGATATAGCCACCCTGTTCACTAATGATTAGAGATCTACGCTACTTTTATATCCTTAAAATATTTCCGTTCTCATTAAAGGGTGATGCTAAGATATGGTTTAATTCTCTTGATCCTGGTTGTGTGCGTAGTCCCCGGGATATGATTTATTACTTCTCTACTAAATATTTCCCTGCTCATAAGAAACAAGCTGCTTTGAGGGAAATATACAACTTTGTGCAAATTGAAGAAGAGTGTCTCCCACAAGCTTGGGGAGGCTTCTCAAGATTACTTAATGCTTTGCTGATCATCCTCTTAAGAAGAATGAAATACTTGATATCTTTTATAATGGACTAACCGATGCTTCCGGAGATTACACGGATAGTTGTGCTGGATTACATTTTCGGGGAAAGAACACTAGATGAAGCTGAAATTCTATTGAATAATATGTTGACAAATGAAAACAATTGGACACTTTACGAGCCAGCTCCTGCTCCAATTCTTGAGCCTATTCCTAAACCAACTCCGAAGAGAGGTGTTCCATTTATCAGTCCTGAAGATATGCAAGAGGCAAAGAAATCTATGAAAGAAAAAGGTACTAAAGCTGAAGATGTTAAGAATTTACCTCCTATTGAAGAAATACATGGTCTTAATTTACCGCCTGTTGAAGAAACATATGATCTTAATCCATTACTTATTGAAGAACTCCTGGTCTTGATTACCCGACACAGGTAGTAAAGGTAAATTCTCTCTATAGATTTGATGAAGGTGATATTCCTCACTATAAGTCTGCCAGACAATGCTTAGAAGAGTTTGATAATTTTATTGTCAAACAAGAAAATTTTAATGCTTATTTTGGTAGAAAATTGAAATACAATTCCGATATGCTTAAACACTTGGGTGATTATATGGCTAATGTTAGAGGTGAACTTAAACTTGTTAGCAAACATGCTTCTATGGTTACCACTCAAGTAGAGCAAGTACTTAAGGCTCAAAATGATTTGCTCAATGAAATGAATAGTAAGAAAAATGATTATGCTGTTAGAGTGGCTACTAGAACTGGTAGAATGATTCGGGAACCTTTGTATCTTGAAGGCCACCCTAAGAGAATTGAGCAAGATTCTCAGAGAAATAATATTGATGTACCTAGTTCTTCTAAAAGGAAGAAAAAGAAAAATAATAGGACTTTGCAAACCTCTAGTGAACCTATTGCTGAACCACCTGAGAATCACAATGATATATCTATGTCTGATGCTGAAACACAATCTGGTAATGAACATGAACCTAGTGAAAATGTTAATGATGATGTTCCTGATGATGCTCAACCTAGTAATGATAATGATGTAGAAATTGAACCTGCTGTTGATCTTGATAACCCACAATAAAAGAATCAACGTTATGATAAGAGAGACTTTGTTGCTACGAAACATGGTAAAGAAAGGGAACCATGGGTTCAGAAACCCATGCCTTTTCCTCCCAAACCATCCAAGAAAAAGGATGATGAGGATTTTTAGCGCTTTGCTGAAATGATTAGACCTATCTTTTTGCATATGCGATTGACTGATATGCTCAAAATGAATCCTTATGCTAAATATATGAAAGATATTGTCACTAATAAAAGAAAGATACCGGAAGCAGAAATTTCCACCATGCTTGCTAATTATACTTTTAAGGGTGGAATACCAAAGAAACTTGGAGATCCAGGAGTACCTATGATAACCCACAAGTATAGGGGATCGCAACAGTTTTCAAGGGTAGAGTATTCAACCCAAATCTATTGATTCCACACAAGGGGAGCCAAAGAATATTCTACAGCAAAGTGTATCTACAGCAAAGTGTTTAGTAGCACAGTAATATGATAGTGGTGGTAACGGTAACAAAAGTAAAGACAGCAAAAGTAAATATTTTTGGTATTTTGTAGTGATTATATGATAGCAGCGGAAAAGTAAATAAGCGAAGACCAGTATATGGAAAACTTCGTAGGCACGGATTAGTGATGGATAATTATGCGAATGTGGTTAAGTCATGTAACAGATCATAACATAGGGTGACACAGAACTAGCTCCAATTCATCGATGTAATGTAGGCATGTATTCCGAATATAGTCATACGTGCTTATGGAAAAGAACTTGCATGACATTTTTCCTACCCTCCCGTGGCAGCGAAGTCCTATTGAAACTAAGGGATATTAAGGCCTCCTTTTAATAGAGAACCGGAACAAAGCATTAGCACATAGTGAATACATGAACTCCTCAAACTATGGTCATCACCGGAGTGGTCCCGATTATTTTTCACTTGAGGGTTGCCGGATCATAACACATAGTAGGTGACTATAGACTTGCAAGATAGGATCTAGAACTCACATATATTCATGAAAACATAATAGGTTCAGATCTGAATTCATGGCACTCGGGCCATAGTGACAAGCATTAAGCATAGCAAAGTCATAGCAACATCAATCTCAGAACATAGTGGATACTAGGGATCAAACCCTAACAAAACTAACTCGATTACATGATAAATCTCATCCAACCCATCACCGTCCAGCAAGCCTATGATGGAATTACTCACGCACAGCGGTGAGCATCATGAAATTGGTGATGGAGGATGGTTGATGATGACTGACGGCTGACGAATCCCCTCTCCGGAGCCCGGCGGACTCGGATCAGCCCTCCCGAGAGAGATTAGGGCTTGGCGGTGGCTCCGTGTCGTAAAACGCGATGATTTCTTCTCTCTGATTTTTTTCTCCCGAAAGCAAATATATGGAGTTGGAGTTAGGCGTCGGAGGGTCTCGAGGGGCCACGAGGTAGAGGCGCGCCACGGGAGGCGCGCCCCACCCTCGTGGACAGGGTGTGGGCCCCTGGTCTTCATCTTTAAGCGAGGATTTTTTATTATTTATTCTAAGATGTTCCGTGGAGTTTCAGGTCATTCCGAGAACTTGTTTTACGCACATAAAACAACATCATGGCAATTCTGGCGATAACTTGACGTCGATCCGAGTTAGTTCCATTCAAATCATACAAGTTAGAGTCCAAAACAAGGGCAAAAGTGTTTGGAAAAGTAGATCTGACGGAGGCGTATCAACTCCCCAAGCTTAAACCCTTGCTTGTCCTCAAGCAATTCAATTGACAAACTGAAAGAGAAAAAGAAAAACTTTTACAAACTCTGTTTGCTCTTGTTGTTGTACCTATGTCAAGCCAGCATTCAGGTTTTTAACAAAGATTATAACTAACCACATTTGCAATAATTCTCAGGTCTCATGTTTACTCATATCAATAACATAATCAGCTAGCAAGCCATAATAATAAATCTCGGATGACAACACTTTCTCAAAATAATCATAATATGATATAACAAGATGGTATCTCGCTAGCCCTTTTACGAGACCGCATAAAACATAAATGCAGAGCACCTTCAAAGATCAAGGAATGACTAGACATTGTAATTAATGGTAAAGAGATCCAATCATAGTCATACCCGATATAAATTAACGATAATGAATGCAAATGACAGCTGTGCTCTCCGGCTAGTGCTTTTAATAAGAAGGTGATGACTCAACATAAAAGTAAATAGATAGGCCCTTGAGAGGAAGCGAGGATTTGTAGAGGTGCCAGAGCTCGGTTTTGAAATAGACATAAATTATATTTTGAGCGGCATACTTTCATTGTCAACATAACAACTAAGAGATTACGATATCTTCCATGCTAAACAAATTATAGGCGGTTCCCAAACAAAATGGTAAAGTTTATACTCCCCCTCCTCCACAAGCTCGAAACAACGAGTGCCTCCAACATTACGGGTCCCAGGGGGAGTTTTGTTTGCAATTATTTTGATTTAGTTTGCATAAAGCATGGGACTGGGCATCCCGGTGACCAGCCATTTTCTCGTGAGTGAGGAGCGGAGTCCACTCCTCTTGAGAATAACCCGCCTAACACGGAAGATAAGGGCAGCCCTAGTTGATATATGAGCTATGCGTGTTGGGGAACGTAGCAGAAATTCAAAATTTTCCTACGTGTCACCAAGATCTATCTATGGAGAAACTAGCAACGAGGGGAAGGAGAGTGCATCTACATACCCTTGTAGATCGCTAAGCGGAAGCGTTCAAGTGAAGCAGGGTTGATGGAGTCGTACTGCGTCGTGATTCAGATCACCGATGATCAAGTGCCGAGCATACGGCACCTCCGCGTTCAACACACGTACAGCCGGTGGCGTCTCCCATGCCTTGATCCAGCAAGGAGAGAGGGAGAGGTTGAGGAAGACTCCATCCAACAGCAGCACAACTGGCAGGCGTGGTGGTGGTGGAGGAGTGTGGCTATCTGCGAGGCTTAGCCAAGCACCCTGAGAGGAGAAGAACTTGGGAGAGAGGAGGGCTGCACCAAAGGCAAAAGGTGTGTTTGAGAGGCCCTCCTACCCCACTATATATAGGGATCCCAAGGGGTGCGCCAGCCCCTAGGAGATCCAATCTCCAAGAGGCGGCGGCCGGGGAGGAGTCCTCCCCCCCAAGGCACCTAGGAGGTGCCTTCCCTTATGGGAATCTTCCTTTGGGGTTTCCCCTTCACCCCTAGGCGCATGGGCCCTAGGGGAAGTGGCGCCCCAGCCCACTTTGGGCTGGATCCCTTCTCACCTCAGCCCATGGGACCCTCCGGGATAGGTGGCCCCACCCGGTGGACCCCCGGGACCCTTCCGGTGGTCCCGGTACAATACCGATGACCCCGAAACTTGTCCCGATGGCCGAAACAGGACTTCCTATATATAAATCTTTACCTCCGGACCATTCCGGAACTCCTCGTGACGTCCAGGATCTCATCCGGGACTCCGAACAACATTCGGTAACCACATACAAACTTCCTTTATAACCCTAAGCGTCGCCAGAACCTTAAGTGTGTAGACCCTACGGGTTCGGAGACATCTGAGACATGATGACCGAGGCGTTCTCCGGTCAATAACCAACAAGCGGGATCTGGATACCCATGTTGGCTCCCACATGTTCCACGATGATCTCATCGGATGAACCCACGATGTCAAGGACTCAATCAATCCCGTATACAATTCCCTTTGTCTAGCGGTATTGTACTTGCCGAGATTCGATCGTCGGTATACCGATACCTTGTTCAATCTCGTTACCGGCAGAGTCTCTTTACTCGTTCCGTAACACATCATCCCGTGATCAACTCCTTGATCACATTTGTACCCACATTATGATGATGTCCTACCGAGTGGGCGGAAGATACCTCTCCGTTTTCATGGGTGACAAATCCAGTCTCGATTCGTGGCAACCCAATGACACTTTCGGAGATACCTGTAATGCACCTTTATAGCCACCCGATTACGTTGTGACGTTTGGTACACCCAAAGCATTCCTACGGTATCCGGGGTTGCACAATCTCATGGTCTAAGGAAAGATACTTGACATTAGAAAAGCTTTGGGATCACGAACTACACGATCTGTGCTGGGCTTAGGATTGGGTCTTATCCATCACATCATTCTCCTAATGATGTGATCCCGTTATCAACGACATCCAATGTCCATGGTTAGGAAACCGTAACCATCTATTGATCAACGAGCTAGTCAACTAGAGGCTTACTAGGGACATGGTGTTGTCTATGTACCCACACATGTATCTGAGTTTCCTATCAATACAATTATAGCACGGATAATAAACGATTATTATGAACAAGGAAATATAATAATAACTAATTTATTATTGCCTCTAGGGCATATTTCCAACAATGCGAGCATGCAAAACAGAATGATTATTTGAAAGTTTAGAGTTTGGCACATAAAAATTTACTTGGAACGGCAGCTAGATACCGTATATAGGAAGGTATGGTGGACCCATATGGAATAACTTTGGGGTTTAAGGGATTGGATGCACAAGCAGTATTCCCGCTTAGTACAAGTGAAGGCTAGCAAAAGACTGGGAAGCGACCAACTAGAGAGTGACAACAGTCATGAACATGCATTAAAATTAATAAACATTGAATACAAGCATGAGTAGGATATAATCCACCATGAACATAAATATCGTGAAGGCTATGTTGATTTGTTTCAACTACATGCGTGAACATGTGCCAAGTCAAGTCACTTAAATCATTCAAAGGAGGATACCAACCCATCATACCACATCACAACCATTTTAATAGCATGTTGGCACGCAAGGTAAATCATTATAACTCATAGCTAATCAAGCATGGCACGAGCAACTATGATCTCTAATTATCATTGCAAACATGTTTATTCATAACGAGCTGAATCAGGAACGATGAACTCATCATATTTACAAAAACAAAAGAGGTTGAGTTCATACCAGCTTTTCCCATCTCGATCAGTCCATCATATATCATCATAATTGCCTTTCACTTGCGACCCGAGCAGTGTGAATAATAATAAGAGTGCACGTGCATTGGGCTAAACTGAAATATGCGAGTATTCAATAAACAGGAGAAGACAAGGCAATATGGGCTCTTGGTTAAATCAACAATGATGCATATAAGAGCCACTTCAACAATTTAATCATGGTCTTCTCCTACTGACCCCCAAAGAAAAGAAAAGAAATAAAACTATTTACACGGGAAAGCTCCCAACAAGCAAAAGAAGAACGGGAAATATTTTTGGGTTTGCTTTTTAATTACTACAGTAAAGAAATAAACTACTTCTATTTTTTTTTTTGGTTTTTCTTAAGGTTTATTAAACACACAAGAAGAAAGCAGGAAAAGGAAAATAAACTAGCATGGATATTACAGTGAAAGAGTATGAGCACCGAGATCTAGCAATGAGTGTGTGTGAACATAAATGTAATGTTGGTGAGAAATATGTACTCCCCCAAGCTTAGGCTTTTGGCCTAAGTTGGTCTATTGCCAGGGATAGCCTGGCGGATACCCGTAGGTGTAGCTGGGGTCATACTGTGATGCAGCGGCTATCGCCTCCTGAGCTGCAGCGTGGCGTCGAGCTGCCTCCGCTCTTCTCTCGTACTCATCTGCCTCCTCTCTGGTAATAATATATCTTCCTTTTGTCTTTCCTTCGAGCTTCGGCTCGATGTGCCCCTCAAAAGTCTCTTCATTAATTTCTGAAATAATCTGAAATTTTTAGTAACTTCAAACAAAAGTGAACCAACTTCAATAAAATTGATAGCAACTACTCCTACAAGTGCCTAGAGCCTATATCAAGCATTAGAACTACTTGGAACCATATAAATTTGACATGCAAGCTCAAGAACATGGTCACCTATGCAGCACAAATTTGCAAAGAATGAAGCACTAGAACAAAAACTAATTGGACCAATGGAGGAGTCACATACCAAGGAACAATCTCCCCAAGCAGTTTTATAGAGGTGCTTTGAGTAAGGAGATCGAAAATCACAGCAAAAGTGGCTGGAACTCGTGCTTGAGTTGGTTTTTCGGGTTTGTGTGAGGCAGAGGAAGAAGATGGGTGCAGGGATAAGTGGAGGAGGGCCACCATGGGCCCACGAGGCAGGGGGCGCGCCCAGGGGGTAGGGCGCCCTCCACCCTCGTGGCAGTGTGGCAGCTCCCCAGTGATTTTTGCACTATAAATCCTCAAATATTCAGAAAAAATCATATTAAATTGGCATGGCATTCTGAGGACTTTTATTTTCGGTATATTTTTATATTGCACGGATAAGTCAGGAGACGGACAGAAAAATACTATTTTACTTTATTTCTACTAAATAACAGAAAATATAAATAGGGTACAGAAGGTTGTGCTTCTAGTTTCATCCATCTCATCCACTAACAAGGTTGATCAGGTCTTGTTAACAAACTCATTCCGACTAACATGGAACCGGAGAAATTTCGAATAACACTAGGTTACCTCAACGGGGATATGGACGTCCCCAATAATAAGTATATCATATTTCTTCTTGACAGTAGGGAGAGGAAATTCAAAACCTCCAAATATAATCGATGGAATTTTTCCAATAGAGTTGATACTATAAACTTGAGGTTGTTTCCTCTGAAAGTGTACCGTGTGCTCATTACCATTAACATGAAAAGTGACATTGCCTTTGTTGCAATCAATAACAGCCCCTACAGTATTAAGGAAAGGTCTTCCAAGAATAATAGACATACTATCATCCTCGGGAATATCAAGAATAACAAAGTCCGTTAAAATAGTAACGTTTGCAACCACAACATGCACATCCTCACAAATACCCGGCGGTATAGCAGTTGATTTATCAGCCATTTGCAAAGATATTTCAGTAGGTGTCAACTTATTCAAGTCAAGTCTACGATATAAAGAGAGAGGCATAACACTAACACCGGCTCCAAGATCACATAAAGCAGTTTTAACATAATTTCTTTTAATGGAGCATGGTATAGTGGGTACTCCTGGATCTCCAAGTTCCTTTGGTATACCACCCTTAAAAGTATAATTAGCAAGCATGGTGGAAATTTCAGCTTCCGGTATCTTTCTTTTATTTGTAATAATATCTTTCATATACTTAGCATAAGGATTTGTTTTGAGCACATCGATCAATCGCATACATAAAAAGATGGGTCTACTCATTTCAGCAAAGCGCTCAAAATCCTCATCATCCTTTTCTTGGATGGTTTTGGAGGGAAAAGGCATGGGTTTACGAACCCATGGCTCTCTTTCTTTACCATGTTTCCTAGCAACGAAGTCTCTTTTATCATAACGTTGATTCTTTGATTGTGGGTTATCAAGATCAACAAGCAGGTTCAACTTCTACATCATTATCATTACTAGGTTGAGCATCATCATGAACATCATCATTAACATTTTCACTAGGTTCATGTTCATTGCAGTTGTGTTTCAGCATCAGACATAGAGATATCATTTGGATTCTCAGGTGGTTCAGCAATAGGTTCACTAGAAGCTTGCAAAGTCCTATCATTTTTCTTTTTCTTCTTTTTAGAAGAACTAGGTACCTCAATATTATTTCTATGAGAATCTTGCTCGATTCTCTTAGGGTGGCCTTCAGGATACAAAGGTTCCTGAGTCATTCTACCAGTTCTAGTAGCCACTCTAACAGCATAATCATTTTCTTACTATTCATTTCATCAAGCACTTCTTTCTGAGCTTTAAGTACTTGTTCTACTTGAGTGGTAACCATAGAAGCATGTTTGCTAACAAGTTTAAGTTCACCTCTAATATTAGCCATATAATCACCCAAGTGTTTAATCATATAAGCATCTTGTTTTGTCTACCAAAATAAGCATTAAAGTCATCTTGCTTAAACATAAAGTTATCAAACTCATCCAAGCACTGACTAGTAATTTTAGTAGGAGGGACTTCAGCTTTATCATATCTGTAGAGAGAATTTACCTTTACTACCTGTGTCGGGATATAGGGATCAGGAGGTTCTTCAATAAGTAATGGATCAATATCATAAGTTTCTTCAACAGGCGGTAGATTAAGACCATGTATTTCTTCAATAGGAGGTAAATTCTTAACATCTTTAGCTTTAATACCTTTTTCTTTCATAGATTTCTTTGCCTCTTGCATATCTTCGTGACTAAGAAATAGAACACCTCTCTTCTTGAGTTGGTTTAGGAATAGGCTCGATAATTGGCACCGGAGCTGGCTCGGGGAGGTGCCCAATTATTTTCATTTGTCAACATATTATTCAATAGAATTTCAGCTTCATCCGGTGTTCTTCCCTGAAAAGAGAACCAGCACAACTATCCAGGTAATCTCTGGAAGCATCGGTTAGTCCATTTTAAAAGATATCAAGTATTTCAGGTTTCTTAAGAGGATGATCAGGCAAAGCATTAAGTAACTTGAGAAGCCTCCCCCAAGCTTGTGGGAGACTCTCTTCTTTAATTTTCACGAAGTTGTATATTTCCCTCAAAGCAGCTTGTTTCTTATGAGCAGGGAAATATTTAGCAGAGAAGTAATAAATCATATCCTGGGGACTACGCACACAACCAGGATCAAGAGAATTAAACCATATCTTAGCAGCACCCTTTAATGAGAACGGAAATATTTTGAGTATATAAAAGTAGCGCGATCTCTCGTCATTAGTAAACAGGGCGGCTATATCATTTAATTTAGTAAGATGTGCCACAACAGTTTCAGATTCGTAGCCATAAAAGGATCAGATTCGACCAAAGTAATTATATACGGATCAACAGAAAATTCATAATCCTTATCAGAACACGGATAGGTGAAGTAGCAAAAGCAGGGTCAGGTTTCATTACGTCTCTAAGAGATTCTTTGTTCCATTTAACTAGCAGCCTCTTAAGTTCATATCTATCTTTACAAGCAAAAATAGCTGCGAAGATTCCATATCAAAACATAACCCTCGAAATAACGAGCATATTTTCATCATCGTATTCAGATTCAATAATTTCTTTCTCTCCAAATTTCTAGCAATTTGTTCATCTAGAAATTCACCAAGAGGCACGATAGTATCAAACATAGAAGTAGTTTCATCATAAGTATCATGCATAGCAGAAGTGGCATCATCAATAACATGTGACATATTGGAACGAATAGCAGAAGCAGGTTTAGGTGTCGCTAGCTTACTCATAACAAAAGGTGAATCAAGTGCAGAGCTAGATGGCAGTTCCTTACCTCCCCTCGTAGTTGAGGGATAAATCTTTGTCTTAGCGTCTTTCAAGTTCTTCATAGTGTCCAGCAGATATAAATCCCAAGTGACTCAAAGAATAGAGCTATGCTCCCCAAAGCAGTGCGGAAAAAGGTCTTGATAACCCACTAGTATAGGGGATCGCAACAGTTTTCGAGGGTAGTGTATTCAACCCAAATTTACTGATTCGACACAAGGCGAGCCAAAGAATATTCTCAAGTATTAGCAGCTGAGTTGTCAATTCAACCACACACCAAACTTAGTATCTGCAGCAAAGTGTTTAGTAGCACGGTGATATGATAGTGGTGGTAATGGTAACAAAAGTAAAGACAACAAAAGTAAATATTTTTGGTATTTTGTAGTGATTGTAACAGTGGCAACGGAAAAGTAAATAAGCGAAGACCAGTATATGGAAAACTCGTAGGCACCGGATTAGTGATGGATAATTATGCCGGATGCGGTTCGTCATGTAACAGTCATAACATAGGGTGACACAGAACTAGCTCCAATTCATCGATGTAGGCATGTATTCCGAATATAGTCATACGTGCTTATGGAAAAGAACTTGCATGACATTTTGTCCTACCCTCCCGTGGCAGCGGGGTCCTATTGGAAACTAAGGGATATTAAGGCCTCCTTTTAATAGAGAACCGGAACAAAGCATTAGCACATAGTGAATACATGAACTCCTCAAACTATGGTCATCACCGGGAGTGGTCCCGATTATTGTCACTTCAGGTTTGCCGGATCATAACACATAGTAGGTGACTATAGACTTGCAAGATAGGATCTAGAACTCACATATATTCATGAAAACATGATAGGTTCAGATCTGAATTCATGGCACTCGGGCCCTAGTGACAAGCATTAAGCATAGCAAAGTTATAGCAACATCAATCTCAGAACATAGTGGATACTAGGGATCAAACCCTAACAAAACTAACTCGATTACATGATAAATCTCATCCAACCCATCACCGTCCAGCAAGCCTACGATGGAATTACTCATGCGCGGCGGTGAGCATCATGAAATTGGTGATGGAGGATGGTTGATGATGACGACGACGATGAATCCCCCTCTCCGGAGCCCCAAACGGACTCCAGATCAGCCCTCCCGAGAGAGATTAGGGCTTGGCGGCGGCTCCGTATCGTAAAACGCGATGATTTCTTCTCTCTGATTTTTTTCTTCCCGAAAGCCAACATATGTAGTTGGAGTTGGTGTCGGAGGGTCTCCAGGGGGCCCACGAGGTAGGGGGGCGCGCCCCCACCCTCGTGGACAGGGTGTGGGCCCCCTGGTCTTCATCTTTGGCGAGGATTTTTTATTATTTATTCTAAGATGTTCCGTGGAGTTTCAGGTCATTCCGAGAACTTTTGTTTTCTGCACATAAAACAACATCATGGCAATTCTGCTGAAAACAGCGTCAGTCCGAGTTAGTTCCATTCAAATCATACAAGTTAGAGTCCAAAACAAGGGCAAAAGTGTTTGGAAAAGTAGATACGACGGAGACGTATCAACCTACTATACCATGCTCCATTAAAAAAACTATGTGAAAGCTGCTTTATGTGATCTTGGAGTCGGTGTTAGTGTTATGCCTCTCTCTTTATATCGTAGACTTGATTTGAATAAGTTGACACCTACTGAAATATCTTTCCAAATGGCTGATAAATCAACTGCTATACCTGTCGGTATTTGTGAGGATGTGCCTGTTGTGGTTGCAAAGCGTTACTATTTTAACGGACTTTGTTATTCTTGATATTCCTGAGGGCGATAGTATGTCTATTATTCTTGGAAGACCCTTTTTGAATACTGCAGGGGCTGTTATTGATTGCAACAAAGGCAATGTCACTTTTCATGTTAATGGTAATGAGCATACGGTACAGTTTCCGAGGAAACAATCTAATGTTCATAGTATCAACTCTATTGGAAAAATTCCATCGATTATATTTGGAGGTTTTGAATTTCCTCTTCCTACTGTCAAGAAGAAATATGATATTCTTATTATTGGGGATGTGCATATCCCCGTTGATGTAACATAGTGTTATTCAAAATTTCTCCGGTTCCATGTTATTCGGAATGGGTTTGTTAACAAGACTTGATCAACCTTGTTAGTGAATTCCTTTTGATGAGCATGAGATGGATGAAACTAGAAGGCACAACCTTCTGTACCCTCTTTCTACTTTCTGTTATTTAGTTTAAATAAAGTAAAAATGATATTTTTCTGTCTATTTTCTGATTTATCAGTGCAATATAAAAATACCCCGAAAATAGAAGTTCTCCAAATGCCCTGAAAATGAAATATGATTTTTTTTCTAGAATATTTGAGGATTTATGGAACTGAGAACACAGCAGGGGGGTCAACCACCTGGGCACGAGGGTGGAGGGCGCGCCCCCCTGCCTCGTGGGCCCACGCTGGCCCTCCTCCACTTATTCCTGCACCCATACACTCCTTCTTCCTCCCACAAACACCAATATCCAGCTCAAGCACGAGTTCTAGCTCACTTTGCTGCGATTTTCGATCTCCTTGCTCAAAGCACCTCTCACAAAACTGCTTGGGGAGATTGTTCCTTGGTATGTGACTCCTCCATTGGTCCAATTAGTTTTGTTCTAGTGCTATATTCATTGCAAAATTGTGCTGCATAGGTGACCATGTTCTTGAGCTTGCATGTCAAATTTATATGGTTCCAAGTAGTTCTAATGCATGATATATCCTCTGGGCACTTGTAGGAGTAGTTGCTATCAATTTTGTTGAGCTTGGTTCACTTTTGTTTGAAGTTACTAAAAATTTCAGAAATTTTTCAGAGGAAGAAATATGCTTAGGAAAATGTTCCAAGGTGGTTCTTCAAGGAAGCAAGGACCCAGGCTTGCAATGCGTGATGCTGATGACGAGCCACCAAGAGACGCTCCTCTGCGGCCTTGTGAGTGGCCTTCAGAAAATTTTATGGATCGGCGGGGAATCAAAAGAGGAATTTAACGCATATTTGCGTAACGCCGATCTTGTGAGCTTTGAGGCAGACAAATGCCCCCAGTACCATCATCTCACTAGTTCATTTGTGAGGAGGTTTGAATTTTCATCTTCACATAACTCTCCAACTGTCATGTTTGATCTTTATGAAAAATCTTATACCATGGACTTGGAGGATTTTACTTCTGCTTGCAAACTTCCACAATGGGGTAGTGCTAGTGATCCCCGTAAATCTGAATTTAGAGACTTTCTTACTGGTATAACTATAGGGGAATCTAGAGATATAGCACAAGCTACCATAGGGAGCATTCACTTTCCTGCTATACATTATTTTGCTCTCTCCATAGGTAGGTGCATAAATGGTAAGGATGAAGCATGTCATATGTGTGTGCCTGACCTCAGTATTCTTCGGAGTGCTGTGTTAGGAGACCAATCTTATAATATGGGAGCCATTGTTGCACGTAGGTTGCATCATAATAGATTTAATGGAGATTTCTTTGAAGGAATATATGCAACCCGTTTAGCTGATTTTCTTGATGTGGATGTTCGTGAGGATGATATGGAGTTGCCTCCTACCTATTTAGATTTTAATTCTATGGTCTACCACCAGTTTGTCGAGAGGAATGGATCACCTCTCTAGTACCGACTAATCTTTGATAAACGGCGTGCTGTCCGTATTACTCTCCTGCTCCTGCCTTCTTTGATTATCGAGGCAAAGGAAGATATATTATTACGTAGAGGAGGCAGATGAGTACGAGAGGAGGGCAGAGGCAGCTCGCCGCCACGCTGCAGCTCAGGAGGTGATAAACGCCGCATCGCAGTACGATCCCAGCTACACCTACGGATATCCACGAGGCCATCCTTGGCAATGAACCAACTTAGGCCAAAAGCCTAAGCTTGGGGGAGTACGTATTTCCCACCGACATTACATTTATGTTCACACACACTCATTGCTAGATGTCGGTGCTCATACTCTTTCACTGTAATAACCATGCTAGTTTATTTTCTTTTTCTTGCTTTCTTCTTGTGTGTTTGTTAAACTTTAAGAAAAACCAAAAAAAATTAGTAGTAGTTTACTTTTCTTGCTGTAGGAGTAATAACTAAAAAGAAAATCCAAAAATATTTCCCGTTCTTCTTTTGCTTGTTGGGAGCTTTCCCGTGTAAATAGTTTTTATTTCTTTTCTTTGGGGGTGATAGGAGAAGACCACGATTAAATTGTTGAAGTGGCTCTTATATGCATTATTGTTGATTTAAAAAAGAGCCTATATTGCCTTGTCTTCTCCTGTTTATTGAATGCTTGCAGATTCCAGCTTAGTGCAATGCACGTGCACTATTATCATTTTACACACCGTTCGGTCGTGCAAGTGAAAGGCAATTATGATGATATATGATGGATTGACTGAGATGAGAAAAGCTGGTATGAACTCGACCTCTCTTGTTTTTGTAAATATGATGAGTTCATCGTTCCTGATTCAGCTTATTATGAATAAACATGTTTGCAATGACAATTAGAGATCATAGTTGCTCGTGCCATGCTTGATTAGCTATGAGTTATAATGGTTTACCTTGCATGCCAACATGCTATTAAAATGGTTGTGATGTGGTATAGTGGGGTGGTATCCTCCTATGAATGATTTAAGTGACTCGACTTGGCACATGTTCACACATGTAGTTGAAACAAATCAACATAGCCTTCACGATATTTATGTTCATGGTGGATTATATCCTACTCATGCTTGCATCCAATGTTTATTAATTTTAATGCGTGTTCATGACTGTTGCTGCTCTCTAGTTGGTCGCTTCCCAGTCTTTTGCTAGCCTTCACTTGTACTAAGCGGGAATACTGCTTGTGCATCCAATCCCTTAAACCCCAAAATTATTCCATATGAGTCCACTATACCTTCCTATATGCGGTATTTACCTGCCGTTCCAAGTAAATTTGTATGTGCCAAACTCTAAACCTTCAAATAAACATCCTGTTTTGTATGCTCGAATAGCTCATGTATCAACTAGGGCTGCCCTTATCTTCCATGTTAGGCGGGTTATTCTCAAGAGGATTGGACTCCGCTCCTCATTCACGAGAAAATGGCTGGTCTCCGGGATGCCCAGTCCCATGCTTTATGCAAACTAAATCAAAATAATTGCAAACAAAACTCCCCATGGGTCTGTTGCTAGTTGGAGACACTCGTTGTTTCGAGCAAGTCATGGATTGATGCTTGTTGGTGGAGGGGGAGTATAAATTTTACCATTCTTTTTGGGAACCGCCTATAATGTGTGTAGCATGGAAGATATCGTCATCTCTTAGTTGTTATGTTGACAATGAAAGTATGCCGCTCAAAATATTATTTATCTCTATTTCAAAACCGAGCTCTGGCACCTCTACAAATCCCTACTTCCCTCTGCGAAGGGCCTATCTATTTACTTTTATGTTGAGTCATCACCCTATTGTTAAAAAGCACTAGCTAGAGAGCGCAGTTGTCATTTGCATCCATTACTATTAATTTATATTGGGTATGACTATGACTGGGTCTCTTTTACCATGAATTACAATGTCTAGTTAGTCCTTGATCTTTAAAGGTGCTCTGCATTTATGTTTTGCGGTCTCAGAAAGGGCTAGCGAGATACCATCTTGTTATATTATATCATGATTGTTTTGAGAAAGTGTTGTCATCCGAGATTTATTATTATTGCTCGCTAGTTGATTATGCTATTGATATGAGTAAACATGAGACCTGAGAGTTATTGCAAATATGGTTAGTCATAATCTTTGCTAAAAACTTGAATGCTGGCTTTACATATTTACAACAACAAGAGCAAACAGAGTTTGTAAAAGTTTTTCTTTATCACTCTCAGTTTATCAACTGAATTTCTTGAGGACAAGCAAAGGTTTAAGCTTGGGGAGTTGATACGTCTCCGTCGTATCTACTTTTCCAAACACTTTTGCCCTTGTTTTGGACTCTAACTTGCATGATTTGAATGGAACTAACCCGGACTGACGCTGTTTTCAGCAGACTTTCCATGGTGTTATTTATGTGGAGAAACAAAAGTTCTCGGAATGACCTGAAACTCCACGGAACGTCTTTTCAGAAATAATAAAAAATCCTTGCCAAAGATGAAGACCAGGGGGCCCACACCCTGTCCACGAGGGTGGGGGCGCGCCCTCCCCCCTAGGGCGCGCCCCCTACCTCGTGGGCCCCCTGAAGCTCCTCCGACGCCAACTCCAACTCTATATATTTGCTTTCGGAGAGAAAAAATCAAGCAGAAGAAATCATCGCGTTTTACGATATGGAGCCGCCGCCAAGCCCTAAAACTCGGGAGGGCTGATCTGGAGTCCGTTCGGGGCTCAGGAGAGAGATTCGTCGCCGTCGTCATCATCAACCATCCTCCATCACCAATTTCATGATGCTCACCGCCGTGCGTGAGTAATTCCATCGTGAAGCTTGCTGGGACGGTGATGGGTTGGATGAGATCTATCATGTAATCGAGTTAGTTTTGTTAGGGTTTGATCCCTAGTATCCACTATGTTACGAGATTGATGTTGCTATGACTTTGCTATGCTTAATGCTTGTCACTAGGGCCCGAGTGCCATGATTTCAGATCTGAACCTATTATGTTTTCATGAATATATGTGTGTTCTTGATCCTATCTTGCAAGTCTATAGTCACCTACTATGTGTTATGATCCGGCAACCCCGAAGTGACAATAATCGGGACCACTCCCGGTGATGACCGTAGTTTGAGGAGTTCATGTATTCACTATGTGCTAATGCTTTGTTCCGGTACTCTATTAAAAGGAGGCCTTAATATCCCTTAGTTTCCATTAGGACCCCACTGCCACGGGAGGATCGGACAAAAGATGTCATGCAAGTTCTTTTCCATAAGCACGTATGACTATATTCGGAATGCATGCCTACATTATATTGATAAATTGGAGCTAGTTCTGTGTCACCCTATGTTATGATTGTTACATGATGAACCGCATCCGGCATAATTATCCATCAGCGATCCAATGCCTCTGAGCTTTTCCTATATTGGTTCTCGCTTATTTACTTTTCCGTTACTCTTTGTTACAATCACTACAACAACACCATAAATATTACTTTTGGTTCCGTTACTTTTGTTACCGTTACCACTACTATCATATTACTTTGCTACTAAACACTTTGCTGCAGATACTAAGTTATCCAGGTGTGGTTGAATTGACAACTCAACTGCTAATACTCGAGAATATTCTTTGGCTCCCCTTGTGTCGAATCAACAATTTGGGTTGAATACTCTACCCTCGAAAACTGTTGCGATCCCCTATACTTGTGGGTTATCAGCGCCCCGAAGGCAGCAAAGGGGCCAAGAAGGGGAAACTGTTGGAAATATGCCCTAGAGGCAATAATAAATTAGTTATTATTATATTTCCCTGTTCATGATAATCGTTTATTATCCATGCTATAATTGTATTGATAGGAAACTCAGATACATGTGTGGGTACATAGACAACACCATGTCCCTAGTAAGCCTCTAGTTGACTAGCTCGTTGATCAATAGATGGTTACAGTTTTCTGACCATGGACATTGGATGTCGTTGATAACGGGATCACATCATTAGCAGAATGATGTGATGGACAAGACCCAATCCTAAGCCTAGCACAAAGATGCGTAGTTAGGTATGCTAAAGCTTTTCTAATGTCAAGTATCATTTCCTTAGACCATGAGATTGTGCAACTCCCGGATACCATAGGAATGCTTTGGGTGTACCAAAGCGTCCTGGCAACGAATCGGGTGGCTATAAAGGTGCACTACGGTATATCCGAAAGTGTCTGTTGGGTTGTACGAATCGAGGCTGGATTTGTCACTCCGTGTAAGCGGAGAGGTATCTCTGGGCCCACTCGGTAGGACATCATCATAATGTGCACAATGTGACCAAGGGGTTGATCACAGGATGATGTGTTACGAACGAGTAAAGAGACTTGCGGAAGCGAGATTGAACAAGGTATCGGGATACCGACGATCGAATCTCGGGCAAGTACAATACCGCTAGACAAAGGGAATTGTATCACGGGATCGATTGAGTCCTTGACATCGTGGTTCATCCGATGAGATCATCGTGGAACATGTAGGAGCCAACATGGGTATCCAGATCCCGCTGTTGGTTATTGACCGGAGAACGTCTCGGTCATGTCTCGCATGTCTCCCGAACCCGTAGGGTCTACACATAAGGTTCGATGGCGCTAGGGTTATAAAGGAAGTTTGTATGTGGTTACCGAATGTTGTTGAGTCCCGGATGAGATCTCGGACGTCACGAGGAGTTAGGAATGGTCCGGAGGTAAAGATTTATATATGGAAAGTTGTTGTTCGGGTTAGGAAAAAGTTCGGGTTTTTCGGTATTGTACCGGAAGCTTCTGAAGGTTCGGAGGATTCGGAGGGGTCCGGAGGTCCGTAAATTGTTCCACCACGTCCAATACAGTAGCATGGGCTGTGAGGGGCGCCCTAGCCTTAATGGGCCAGGGCACCAGCCCCCAAGGCCCATGCATGGGAAGGGGAAAACCCTAAAGGGGGAGGCCTCCACTTGACTTGGGAGGCACTCCTCCCCCCTTGGCCGCCCCCCCTAGATGGGATCTAGGGCTGGCCGCACCCTTTGGGGTGGGAAACCCTAAAGGGGGCGCAGCCCCCTTTCCCCCTATATATACTTGAGGTTTTGGGGCTGCGGATACATGAGAACTTCTCCCTCTATTGGTGCAGCCACGCCTCCTCCTCCTCCTCTCTCCGTGGTGCTTGGCGAAGCCTGCAGGATTGCCACGCTCCTCCACCACCACCACGCCGTTGTCAGCTCTTTGGATGGAGTCTTCCTCAACCTCTCCCTCTCTCCTTGCTGGATCAAGGCATGGGAGACGCCACCGAGCTGTCTGCGTGTGTTGAGCAGCGGAGGTGCCGTCCGTTCGGCACTAGGATCTCCGGTGATTTGGATCACGGCAATCTGACTCCTTCAACCCCGTTCTCTTGAACGCTTCGCTTAGCGATCTACAAGGGTATGTAGATGCACTCTCCTTCCCCTCGTTGCTTTGGTTTCTCCATAGATAGATCTTGGTGACACGTGAAAATTTTGAATTTCTGCCTCGTTCCCCATGGCTCTGTTGACTTCGGCTACAGCTGCGTGCAGGAGTCCATCAAGCATTGCCTCGCTGACGCACAGGCCCGGACCGCCCTGCGTGAAGAGAAGACCGAGGCGCGGTGGTCGGCGTTGATGACGAGCAGCGCCGTCAAGCTCGACCTACTCCGGACCAACGTCGCCGCGAAGAAGAGGAACACCGACCTGGCTTTCCTGGCGGGCGAACATGCTCGAAAGCAGCGACGAAGCGATCAAGGCGTGGTACTTGGCGGGCCAGCGGCCTCATCTGAACCGATTGCCGTCTAACGGCGCCGCCAACTCCCACGCCCACGCCGACGACGCCGCCAAGCCAGGCGATGATGCCTCCATAGCGCCCAGAAGACAAAAGCGGCGCCAGCGCCGCCCGGCCACGAAGCAGCTCCGACACCGCCAAGCCCGCGCACGCCGACTCCGTCTATGCCGGAGGCCGACCCCGCCGTGTGATGCGTAGCACGCGCGTCCTTTCTTTTTTGTATGCCGAACTTTTCATTCGATCGCCGAGCTATGGCAAGGTGATGATCGCCGACGCTGTGATCGCCGGACTTGTGGCGTTTTTTGTGAGCGGAAAAGACCAAGTTTGAATTTTCCGCGGCTTGGGGAGCGGCGTCTGGGGGGCGTGGCTGGGAGCTAGGTCGCCCCCAGGGGCCAAATTAGCGCCAGTTCGCCCCCAGGCCGCTCGTTTTCGGCGCCCTGGGGTGCGAACAGCTGGAGATGCTCTAAAACATTGAGGACTGGCTCAGTAGTTTCTATTTGCTATATTGTGCACATCTTAGAAGAATACTATGTAAGTTGCCTGAAATTTAAACTTGGGTAAGTAAATTTTTTAACTATTGATTCTTTTGTCAAGATTTGTGCTGTTTTTTTCCTTTTGTCAATTTTCAGGGCTTCCGGGGCTGAAGATATTTCTATTGGGCTTGAAACCCGTTACTCATTGCCTTTTTTTTTCTATTTGTATTAGTTTTTCTTTCATTTATGTTTTCTTTTCCATTCGGTTTTATTTTTCTATGTTGATATTTTTGGGATGTTGGGTGTGTGTAAATATATACACACAATTACTATACAATAGGAGTACGTGTGTAAATTATAGTAGAGTGTAGAAATTTAATATATGCTTATTCTCTGCATATAACAAAAGGTACAATTTCAATGCAAAGCTGTGTGCAAGTTCTTTTTCTCTTGAAGGGTAATACCAGTGCCTCTAATCCATTCATGAAAAATCCAGTATTATATATTCTTGCATAATATAGAAAATCACATTTTTTTAGTGTAAATTGTGTGCAAATATTTTCATTATTTTTATTTCTTTTTCTTTTTCTTAAAGGGTAATACCAATGTCACTAATTCATTCTTGAAGGTTTTTCTGGGGTTTTTTTTTTTTTTGAATTCCCACGTATCAAAGGACCAGGCTCAAAGTGAGAGTATGCATTTATGCATGTGCGTCGACCGGCCAGAAAGAGAAAGCCCTTGGACAGAGCACGCGCGAGGGAAAACAAGGACACGCTTATGGAGGAGACGGTCGCACGTGGGGAGCACCTGTGCAGGTGTGAACGTGTGTGTTGATCCGACGGGGGACTTTCCAACGTGGTTGATCGAAGGGTCAGGGAAGAGTTGCGCCAACGAGATAAGTGACTGACCTACATTTTAATTTCAGTGAGTTGATCCCTTAGGGCATGGAACCTGCTGCCCGCGGAACAACGTAGGATGGGAGTCAGGTTAAAACTAAAAGCGATAACCCTACATGCAGTGGCGAGCAAAGTTGGACGGGCCGGTACAAAGGAAGGCCAACTATTTTTACCCACATGACCCGGTTTACTCTCAATCCTAGTACATTCTACTCCCTCCTTTCCAAAATATTTGTCTTTCTAGAGGTTTCAAATGGTTACCACATACGGATGTATATAGACATATTTTAGAGTATAGATTCATTCATTTTACTCCGTATGTAGTCATTTTTTAAAATCTACAGAAGGCATAAATATTAAAACAGAGAAGATCTACTACTCATAGCTCCGCCCGTGTAGCATGCAGAAGAACCGGCCTCTTAAGGTGTGAAAGCTGGTAGAAAGGAGACAAGGAAAAAAAAATACAAGAGTTGAAAAAGGAACTGATTTTTTTTTTTTTTGGAAATCTAAGATGCTCAAGGTTTCACGTGCATGTAAAATTCCATGACGAGATAGCATGCATGGTGTTCTACTCCCCCCGATGCTCCTTGGAAACATTTTCCAAGCCCTGATATTATAATAGAGTTCCCCGATGTCATATCGCAATGAAATTTTACACACCTAGAACACGGAAAAAAAATATATGAGACCAGGTCTCACGGTTAGCAGGTGAGACCCGTCCTGATGATTAACACGTGACATTCACAAATCACAAAGCATCTAATCTCTCTCCCCCCTGATTTTAAATGGGGGGTGGGGATGCTTTGTGATTTACGAATGCCACATGTCAATCATCAGGATGGGTCTCGTGTAAGACCCGATCTCATAGAATTCTTTTCCCCTAGAACACAGTATCTGATGCCATATCACCATGAAATTTTACACAACTAGAACACATTATCTTTCATCTTCCATAGCAGGAGCAGATGAGAGCTCGGGCTCCGAAACGCCGTTAATTCATATCTCCACCTTTTTAATTCTCATCCAACAAATATTGTGGACGCACAATTGCTGCAACCAGTGGCATTATTATATCACTGTTGCTTCTGAGAAATTTCCTTTCTTGCTTCTCCAACTGGACCGGAAGCAACAACATTTTCACACAGTACAAGGCCGTTCCAAATATGACTGATCCACACTTCTTGGAACCCCAATTCACGCAACATTTCACATACTAGAATTCAATAGCACAGCCCAGTTTTCGGATTCCCAAACAAGTCTTAAATAGATCAGCAAGATGTAGACATCAAACACCAAGTATTACAAAAAGGAAAGGACCCATCCACACACTCGAGAATATCATGATCCCAGGGGCACACAAAATAGATGGCCTTGCATTTTTCTTTTAATTTACAACATCACGTCTATGGTGTAAATAAGAACAATAAATCCAAGTTAGCCCGCTTCAGACTCGAACACTGCCGCAGAAGCAACAACGGTGATCTTCGTCCTGGCGACAAAACACACACGGTTGAAGTCAGAGGCCATCGCCAGTTCTTTTCCCGCCTAGCGGCGCATCGGCCTGGTTAGCATCCCGCCAGTGGGGATTTCACTGCAGAGTTCCACATTGCAGCGTAACAAAATCAATCTACCTAGAAGTTCCTTCCTCTGTATTGCTGCTGCTGCATCTCCTGCAAAAAAGATTAATAAGACACGATCAGAACGGACAGTTTGCATCTCCAACTTAACAGAGCTGGGGTGTACAACATTTCATTTCAAAAGAGGCATGTATGTTGGCTTACAGGTGCATAATAATAGACAGGGCGGGTCTGTCCCATCATCATTTGCTGCCCATACTGCAGATAAGAAAACAAAGTTACTTAGCACGATGGTAGAGAGCATCAGTAATCTCGAGGCATCAGCTTATATGCAATTAGTCAGTAATTCAGCACCCAGGCATTAGACCTGAGGGGGAAATGAATGACTACTATATAACAGCATGGAATGGTAAACTCATGGTCCAAACAAAGGCAATTAATAAACACCACTGTGTAACATCAACATAAGTAATAACTATATAAACCAAGAGAACCCAGCATAGTGAAGAATGCATAGTGAAGTTCATTTCACGTAAGCTGCCTCACCTGTTGCCCAGAAGGATGCATGTAACCCTGGGGAGAAGATCCAGGCTGAGTATTGTAAACAACAGGCTGTCCCCCATACGCCTGTGGGAACTGCAATATAATTACCATAGTGAGGTACAGCAATTACAGGCATAGTTAGCACAAGAAAAAGTTGTAAAAATCACTGCCAATGCACCAGAAGTTAATACAGCCTTTTTACAAGGGGACACAAAATAGATTGTACAATGTTCAAGAACCGCCACATAATTAATAGATAAAATGTAATCGCGTCATTTTACAATGTATACTGCATATTGGTTCAACTGAAAGCACACTTGGAAACATAACCTAGATATTCTTTTCTACAACCAGCACACACATCACCTAGAGCCTATGTGTGCCTTGGAAAGCATGGAGTACTGCAATTAAGAAAAGCTTATCAATAAAATCTACTGATAAGCTTTGGTGCCAGATTAACTGTTTGGCTGATTAGCCTGTGAACTTTTCACTGCAACTCTTCACAAATTTTGGGGGGGCTATAAACCAACAAATATGTTCATAACTGAGACAACTATACGACTCCAGTAATCGCATCACAATGCACGCTGATATTAGGTATATAAAATGCACGCTGATATTTGGTAAGATATTAATTGCACGTTGATACTCACTCCGTCCCGAATTACTTGTCGCAGAAATGGATAAAAATGAATGTATCTAGAACTAAAATACGTCTAGATCAACCATTTCTGCAACAAGTAATTTCAGACGGAGGGAGTATTAGGTAAAATATTAATTGAATGCTGATATTTGGCAGAATATTAATTGTGTGGCAGATTTCATGGGATGGTGTTAAGTCTAAACTTGTTTATAACCAGTGACAGTGGTGAGTAACAACAGCATTAAACATGTTTGGTGCTAAACATTGGGGTGATCATTGTTTTTAAGGCGTCCCTAAGCGATGCCTAGGCGTCAGGGCGCCCCCAGGAGCCAAGGTGTCGGCCGCCTTAGATAGGGCTGGGAGGTTCAGGCGGGAAACAGAGATCTGGGAGGGAAGAAAAGGGCGGGAAAGTCTGTTTTGGCGCCAACAGTTACTAGCAGGGAGAGAGAGAGCTGTAACCAGTTTCAGTTTCCCCCCACCCCCACCTCAGGCTGGATCTGAGCTTCTCCCCCTCCTCTACAGCAGCTTCCCCCCTCCTCTCCGGCAGATCCCCCCCCCCCTCCTCTCCTGCAGTTCCTCCTCCCCCTCCTCTCCTGCAGTACCTCCTCCCCCTCCTCTCCTGCAGCTTCTCCCTCCTCCAGGACAGCAAGCAAGCAGCACCTCTCCAAGACAGCAGGCAGCAGCAAGCTGTGTATGGCTGTATGCCTAGTTGCCTACCAAATTCTACTTAATTCACCTTACCGCCTTAAAAACAATGGGGGTGATATAGACCATCGGATCAGCATGGTTTGATGGCCGTGACCGTTTTGGTTCTCCGGCCTTCCTGCTTTTATAGGTGTAGAAGATGCATCCATTTGAATTCAAATATTGCAACCATTTTACATAAATGGTAAGTAACTTAGGAACTATCAAAAGAAGTAGAAACTCACCCCCATGCCAACTGGTAAACCAGGTCCAGTAGCCCCCATGTTATTAGGATAATAGTATGTTGCATCAGGCGCTGGAGGATGATGTGGCCTCGGAGAAGTCAAGGGAGTGAAACTCTTAGCATTAGGGTTCAATTTGAATTCCTGGTACGGAAAACCAATAGTCAGTGCACTTGGCACAGGCGACCAACAAAACACCCAAGCAAAAAACATGGCCAGATATGATACACATATCTACATTACATCCTGACCTTAGCATTTGGGTTCAAACTTGATTTGTCTGAGCTAAGAGATCCCATCGAAGAACTTGGTGATAAGCCTGGAGCAGCACTCGCAGCTGAGTTTGCAGCAACACGCTCGGATGTTAATGGTGTAGAACTGCCAGGTCTTTGAGAAGAATTCGCATATTCAGGCGCAGAAGGAAGTTTGCTGGGTAGAGTCGAATCTTGTGCCAAACCATCTGATGACTTGTTTCCTTGGCCAGAAGATGAAGGCTCAGATGCACGCGACCTTGAAGGTGCCCCTTCCAAATCTGTCACAAGATCACAAAAGTATCATACAATCTGCTGCTGAAAACAATTCATGGAATTTAGAATGTTGAAGCTGAAAGAATTTAAAACTAACAAGGCCACAAATTTTTTCCATAAAAAAATATGAGCATCATTTCATGGTAAAGGGAACCAAGGGTTGTAATTGGTATTATTGTCGTCGTTGAAAAAATAAAATAGAACTATCAATAAAAAAATGATAAGATCAACAACAACAATAAACAGTAGATCTAAATCTTCTCCCTCCATCGCAAAATGTGCATGCAATCAAAGAAGCTCCGACATTTGCAGCTGCCAGAAGTATAATCCACCTGGCATGCTCTAGTTAAGAAATGATTCCATTTAAATTGTAGCATTACTTGTTACATACATGACTCGATCAAATTTATGTACTGACTAACAGGACACTATCTATCCCTCCGTTCCTTTATATAAGGTGTATTAGTTTCTTATAAAGTCAAACGAGGGCATGTTTGACCAAGGTTTTAGAAAAATATATCAATATCGACAATACGAAATTTATATCATTTGAAACATCATGAAAAGTAGTTTCATATTTTATCTATTAGGTATTTCAGATGTTGCTATTGTAGTATATAATCTTGGTCAAAGATTCAACTAGTTGACTTGCACGGAAATCCATACACCTTATATTCTGGAAAGGAGGGAGTACAACACAACAGAACAATACATTGTGATATTTTCTTGGCCCATTCAACTACATCTCACAAGAGCCCAAAGTAGCACACAGACGCGTAAAATCAAGAATAACCAGACCTAGCAGCTAACACATGAAACCGATGTGACAACAATACATTTTAAACAGGTAAAGAATAAATTTATTAAACTTCCAAGTTAGGCAGAATTTACTGCTCACCTTCAGAAATCAGCGGCCTACCCCCTTCAGGTAACTGTTGAAATGAGCAGGAAAATCCAAATTCAGGCATGAAAAGAATGGTTTGCACAGTTATATAAACAAAAGATGACTGGATTCAGGGGCGAGCAGTGCTTTAATAATTATATTGGCAAAAAGAGAGGCTTACAGTATTCTCAGGTTGCAAGATCCTGTTGTCTTTGTCACCGCTGCTATCTTTACTTCTCTTAACATCCAACCTAGGGTTCATAGTAAATGTGTCAATCACTATATTACAAATCAATATATTTGAACTGAAGTCCACTATCCTAGAATGTCCATGCTAATGATGTCGACAGTCATGATAACGAACATCACATTAGCAATAGTGAGCAGGAATATTAAAAGTTAAAGTGTCAAAAAAATAAAAATGGAACTCAGTAGACAAAGGAAGCATCAGAGAGACAATGATGATAGGCTTCTAGCAGTGTTCCTGGGGACAAGGGAACGTAAATAACTCCCTAAAAGATGTAGATTGAAGATTAACAAGAGAAGTGTCAAAAACGATAAAACTGGAACTCGTAGACAAAGGAAGCATCAGAGAGGAAGTGATGATAGGTTGCTAGCAATGTTTCTGTACCATATCAAGGATGGATAAAAGCACTAACATGGTAGTGCCTGCTTCTTTAGCTTCCACTTGAAATAAGTTTGCAGTATAGCTAACGTATATCCTAAACCAGCTTATTCCAAGACATATCATATGGTTACCCAAACAAAAACTTGAAGAACCTTTTGCTTGAGTAAGAAACAGAACTAGGCTTAAACTTAGTTGGACAAAATCCCAAATAGGTCAAATCACAGAAACAGAAACAAAAGTAGTTTCACAGGAACAGTACACAGAAGTAGTGTGTTCAGTCTGACACAGGCTGCCACACAAGGTTGAGTTGAACCAAATTCGATGTGCCACCAAATCGGTAGGCACGAGTTTCACCAAGTTTGGCTAGATTTCAGTATATGACGGCTGGGCTAGGGTGCCTACACGGTTTGAAGAGTGACCTACACTAACTGTTAGAGAAAAGGAAAAGTACATCCCTAGTGATCCAGCTAAGGAGTGTGAGGCCAGTAGTTGGGCATATGGGATTGGTTAAGACTGCATCCTTCGAACTGGAGACAGTATTACTTAGGGATCAAGTAAGTCTTCCACATATAAGGAGATGTGACCATGATGAATCAACCAATGCGCAAACCAGGCAAACACCCACCATGAGGATTGCTAACTTGCCACATATGCAAAGGATATTGTACCTGTTGGCGTCAGCAGGCAAAAGCTTGTTTGACTGGTATTCAGCAGTGGCAGACAAATGAGTACCACCAGATATATGGGAAGATGATTTGTCATCCTACAAGTCAAAATTACAAACTGATATTAAACACTTGATAGTATTTAAATGAAATGGTCATAAATTAGTGCATTAGAATATTTATTCTTTCATAAATATATCATTTTACAAAAAGGTGCTGCTGAATAAATGAAAAGGTCTACTTCTTAAACATTAAATTCTTGAACACAGCGGCTACTTGATTGGGAAATCCCAGATAATGAAAACCTCTCACAAATTAGAAATTCAATAAACCTAGCAGCAAGGAAACAGATGTATTTATTATGAGACAAGGCAAAAGATACACAAAACCTATACCACTTAAAACAATGACAAAGGCATACAACCATACTTGTAACTATGACTTAAGTAGAATACATGAAGATGCATTAGTTGATTCATTATGTGGGAAAATACTATTCTGTAAGATATCTTCTTCTAAGGAAATTCCATGCAGCTCCTTAAGACTTAAATTGGTGTAATAGTGTTCGAATCAAATCTCTGGGTCGAATGCATAACAGCTCCTTAACTTACAGTCAAATCCTTGGACCTGAGAATTGGACATTTAGTTCCCAAACATAGTGTAGTTGAGTGAGTGACATTTTGTTCCCATCATAAGTAGTGTAGTTGAGTACGTAAAGGACCAAAGTATGTCTATTTAGAGATGGCGTGCCAACTTAGTTCAATCCAAATCATGCTTGATTGTTGGATACACTCATGCAAATTTAAGACCACGGTCCACATTATCTTTTTCCTATTTTCACTACTCCCTCCGTTCACAAATATAACATGTTTTGGATATTTCAAATATGGACTACATACAGACTGAAATGAGTGAACAAACAAACTAAAACATGTCTGTATACATTCAATTCAGAAAAAAGTTAAAACATCTTCTACTTGTGAACGGAGGGAGTAACATATACATCACATCAATTATCATGCCAAATGGTGTAAATACAGCATATGTAACGTCGTTTCATTTCCATACCATTGTTGATGAACACACTGGTAAATCCTTGGTATCAATGCTAACTGGCCTGCTTGGGACATTTGTAAAGGGTTTAACTGTGGTATCAGTATCCCTCCGAACTGCAGAATATTTGATCTCTTCATCATGCTCCAAATCTTCATCCAAGTATAAACCTCTTTCCTGCGTAAGTAACCTCAGCATTTCAAACATTTTGTCTAAATTATTGTGCATGTGTTTGTCTGTTATATTTTTATGCAGTCTGTCGACACTTCCTTGATGTCCGTCCATCAAGCACACCACAAGTGGAAGTGGGAGTAGTGAAAAAATTGTGAAACTAACAAGCACCTTCACCATAAACATTTGTAGCCATAAGTGCAGAGAAGCCTACCTCGGCAAGATGAAGATCTTCTGTATCTTCACCCTCTATTTCTCGTGCTATCCTTGAAGCATGCTTTTCAAGCTCTCTCATATGAGGACCTCGCTCAAGCTTTGTGGTATAAAGATCTTCATTGAAAGTACTCTTTACCCCAAACAAAGCTGCATTTGTCTCGAACTGGTCCCAGCTCCTACAGACATCCTGACTATTAATCATCATGATGACAAAATCGATATAACAAGAAAAACATGTATAACTCCAGCACTGTCATGATAATAAAGAAGCATCATTTCCATAAAGGTATGTTCAAGAAATGTAACCAAAAAAATCATGCCAACAGGTTTAGCAATAGAAAACAATTTCTGCATAAACTTGTTCGTTTGCTTAGTTCATTGTTCCTAATAGGTACTAATGATGTGATCACGGTTGACAGAGAGATTTCCATCTAAAACAGTAAATTTATGCAAGAAGTTTGGTAGAGCATTAACCTAGACAAAAAAAATGCCTAACTATCGGCAGGCATAGCAATATACTGACATAGCACGTGAATATTTTTCATAGCTTGGCAAGGCGTTTTTAAAAATAAAGAATATTTGTCTTCATTTTTACAAAACCAAAATATACATCACATCAACATGAAAAAGATGAACAAGGAAGATATACATGCAATGACTACCGCAAGAAACAATTCCAAGTATCTCAAGTAAATTAATTACCACTTCCATAACCATTTGAATCACAATGAGAAGATTGAATGTTACCAACAAACATCAAGATAAGACTTCACTTGGCTTTTCATTACCTATGTCCCTTTCTGTCAAATTTTTCCAATTCAATGCAGTCTGAATCCCCTTCATCTGGTGCCCAGCGTTCAAGCTCCCTCTCTTCAGGGAAATGAGAGCGAGAGATGGCAGAATCTATCATCAAGTCTTTCCTTTTGTCATGGACAGGACCTTTTGGCAGTTCATCACCGCCTAGTGTTACGTCCTAGTAATTTATCAAGAGATAGACATTACACAAGAATGCAAAAAAATAGGGCAACGATTCATGGAAGATGCAATTCAAGTCCAAAGTAAAATCCATGGTGCCCATATAAACCAACAATGAAGTCAGCTAAGAATTATAACCACGGTCAAGTGAATTGTTGTTTGTTTGTTTGCTAGGAGAACAAACCTTGGCGAAAACTTGAACAAGCTCCCGTGCTGGTATTATCATAGTCTCCGGCTTTCTTATAGCATCAGAGGTATTAATTTGTCCTCCCACAGAAGTATCCTTTATCGGCTGTGCCATTTTTAAGATGATTCCTGCAACAGGGTTTGATTCTAAGTACACGCAGAATGCAAGGAAAATACAATCTAAGGGAAATGTCACCAAGTGATAAGTAAATAAGTGCTAAAAAAGGTTTAAACAAAGCATAAAGATAGATCAGGGGGAAAAGCGAGAGAGGTGGTACCGAAGTCTTTATCGGTGTTTGTTGCGTGGAAGATTCCAGAGATAACAGATCCATTTTTGACATGCACATCCACATGATGCCCAATAATTTGAGTCATAACATAGACTAGTCGATCCCGTGAAGGGTTTGCATGCCCAAGTTTGCCTCCATTTTCTAAACCCAGAAAGAACCTTATCAACAGCAGTTCTTTCACAATAATACCGCATAAAAAGAGATGAGATATTCACCTGCACTGGTAAACCCACCAGATGAAGATCTCATCAGGTGTGATTTACTATCATGCCTTCCACTACCCTCCCTATCAAGCTTCCGGTGGGGGCTCCATTGGCGGAAGTCCTAAGAGGTGCATGCTGCTGTTGGCGACTCATCATGCCTGTATGCACAACATAAGAAGCTCAGCATTACTGCTACATATAAGCATGATAAGAAACTTGGAACTAAAAGCGGAGGCAAATATAAAACACACAGGTGCATAGATCCCAAACACAAATAGTGTTATTATTTACTTATTATTTTAGATTGACTAGATGCCGGCCATCATACCTTAACATGCATAAGCTACCAAAATGATTACCTAGCATTGCAATTACGTCTAGAGATCATTATGCTTACTATACAAGCTTCTGCTATCAAAAGCATCCAAGACAGAGGTTCACATTTCAACAACCGAATTGAGATACTAAAAGCAGATAGAGAGGGCGCTAACGAAAAGGGAAACTGTGGTCGGCTCATTTGGCAAGGCAAGACCGACCTTACCAAGAGATCTTCACATAAATAAAGCTAAACAATACAATGGTGGCACCATGTGACGATGAAGAATGTGCAACGCGTCTGCAAACAATAACCGTAAATACTCGTCTCCAATCCTAGATGAACTAGTGTTGGCTTCTACTGCTGCTCCTCAAAATTATGCGGTGATGATGAACGCTAGTAACACGACACGCAAACAAGCAAATCGGGCAGGGAACCATCCATTCTTATATATGACATAGAGCATAGCATATAGGAGGACCTAGATTGTTCCTTGTAGCGGTTTCTGTCTGTGATCCTTGCAGAGCAAGTAGACGAACGTGGGCCACTGGGCTGTACAGTGACCTCTTCTACCGTGCTACTTCCGCAGCAGCCGGAGCTGTACGGCAATCACAAGGCCTAGCTACGTGGGGAAGAACACAGAGCATCCCGTAGGCAGAGGCTACGCAGCGAAACCAGCTCGCGGAAGCCGGGGGCAGACGGAATCCGGCCGGAGCGACGGTCTCCTCCGTGGATCCCGGCGGATCGCTCCCCGGATCCCGCAGATCTAGACCCTCGCGGGGGACGAGGAGGGGGGGCAGCATACCTGCCGCGGCGGGGCGGAGACCTCGGCGACGGGGGAGCGGGGGGCCCGATCTGCCGCGGGGCGAGGAGGCGGGCGGGCGGATCCGCGGCGGCCGGAACCCTAGCTGCGGGCGGCGGCGGCGGCGGGAGGAGGCGTGGGGCGAGCGGGGCAGGGAGAGAGAGACCGAATGGATCGATGGTCTCCGCAGGTGCGGAGCCGCGGGGTTTTGGCTGGCGCGGCGTGAGCCGAGCCGACCCGGGAGGGAGCCGAGCTGGCCTACCCCAGGGCGGGGCCTACTGCCGCTGCTGGCGCTGGACCTGGAATCTTCGCCGGCCCAGTCAGCGACGGTCGTCGTCCAGCCGTTACCGTTACCGTTAGCCTGCCCTGCGCGACGTGCCGGCACGCGTAGTGTCCGCTCGATGTCTGTTGTAGTTTTTTTTTATTTCTCGATTTGTTTCGCGGGAAGCTTATCCAGCGGACGACCGTCGGCAAGCGACGCCCTGGGCCCTGCGCAATTTCTATTTCTTTTCCCTCGCGCGACGTGCCAGCGGCCCAGCAGCGCCTCTGATGTCCGCTCGATTTCTCACTGTTTTTCTTGGCAGCCACACGCAGTACGTATCACTTTTCTTTTCTTTCTTGTTTCCCTATTATGTTTTTCCAATAAGACATTTTTGCCGAGAAGGGGTCCATATTAAATTGAAAACAGGTAGTGGTACAACGCAACCCCCGAAAAAAAAATTACAAACAGCACCATGAAGAACCAATCTAGCCACACCACCAACGCGGGATGAGGGGGCCCGCCACTGTCGTCGCCGCTTCGTACCGGAGCCAGCAAAACCCTTGATTTTCAAAATAGGGGAATCCAAATGAAACCCTTTTTTTGCTCAGTCTATCTGGAATGCTTTTGTATAATTAGGAATTAATTATAAATAGGTATTCCGTTTCATCTTCTATTCTCCACCAATAAACTGCAGCAATTGCACAAATATAGAGCGAAAAATAAATAAAAACCAGAAAATTACAAGAAAACGCAAAATCAACTATAACAAATTCAACAACTAAAAATGTTTTATGTCCTTTTAAGTT